>BSBM01000377.1:4105000-4552500 GCA_027924585.1 Larix kaempferi
GTGTATACATACATGTATGTATGTATACATGTATAATATGTATACATGTATGTATACATATTATACATGTATACATACATACATGTATGTATACACATATGTATGTATGTGTATATACATACATATATACATATGTACGTATATACATGTATATATATACATGTATCTACATATGTATGTATATACATGTATATGCATACATGTATGCATATACATGTATATACATACATATGTACATACATGTATGCATATACATACATGTATGTATATGCATACATGTATGTACATATGTATGTATATACATGTATATGCATACATGTATGCATATACATGTATATACATACATACATACATATGTATGTATGCATATATACATGTATGTATATGCATACATGTATGCATATACATACATGTATATATGCATACATACATATGTATGTATGTATGTATATACACATACATACATATACATATACATACATATATACACATACATATATGTATATGTACATACATACATATACATACATACACACATATATGTATATGTACATATATGTATGTGTATATATGTACATACATATATACACATACATACATATACATATACATACATATATACACATACATATATGTATATGTACATACATACATATACATACATACACACATATATGTATATGTACATACATACATATACATATATGTGTGTATGTATGTATATGTATGTATGTACATATACATATATGTATGTGTATATATGTATGTATATGTATATGTATGTATGTGTATATACATACATATATACATACACATACATATGATAAACATGTTTATAACGATGGAAAGAACAAATAATCGTAGTATAACATGAATTTGGGCATTAACATACTGAAACATACCTCTTTAAATGTCGAATTTGTCCAAGAATGTAGTAGTCTTTCAGCAGCAACAAGCCTTCATCCTCCTTCAATGCCTAGAATGGAATTATATCTTCGTGGAAACCATGAGCCAACTGGATTCCTAGCTCCAAGAAACCTTTACCCTCCTTGCTCGCGACTCTAAGAACAATAATGCAAAATATTTCAAGAAAATGGTTCCATGAAAAATGTTTCTTGCAAGAATTCCTCCCAGGATTTCTTTCACCTCTCAACAAGCTCCAACCTCTCCACAACTTCTCATAAGGAAAAAAGAACTCCCCTCAACTCCTCTTCACTCTCTCTATTTATCAAATTTCCATGCACCTCTCCCCAAGTCTCCTCAACCACCCTCATTTATGGCCATCAACAACCCCTTCTAGATTTTAGGGAAAAGAGATCTAAAATAAAATAATGAATTGAATAACAATAAATATAAAATAAAAAGTATTTCTTTTCATGCTAGCTTATAAATGAATTTGACATTTCCCCCAAAATTTATGACACCCCACCTTACCTATTAAATTCATCATACCAACAATTAATGACATTCAAGAAGGGTATTTCATGCTACTAGATATTTACATGTATTCAATATACTTCCTACAATCATTAATCATTGATTTAGTAATTAATACATCAATTAATCATACTAGTGTACATGCACTATGTAGGTATAGTAGTTAGCATTGCGCACTTACTAATAGTAGTTAGGATTGCGCACTTACTATTTAAAAACAATCACTCCTCTGATGTAAGGTTCCTGTAGGTTCTCATTATAATCCAAGTACACAAGATAACAAATAGAAATCTCAACATCTAATAATCACATTAGTTTACAATAATTCAATACAAATGACACAACATACTCTTATCATCACACATGACTAAATCAACACAAAATCAACTAAGTTATTAAACAACAAACTCACAAGATCCTTCTAAATTACTTTGAACCATCCTTCCTCCCTAACCTACTTCCATCTTCCACATCCTATCCTTTCCTCTACTATAATAGGTTGGAGCGTCAACTATATTGACCTAACTCCAGATAGAACTCGTAAGTGGAATTGTTATATATATTGACCAAACCTCCCCCACAGGAAATTGGTAGTCATCATCACACAACTTAGGGAGCGTGACTCTGCACAACCCTCCCACGACTCTAGGTTTCGGAGGATGCACAGTGGCAATGTCTCCACCCCTCGTGATATAACTAGGTTTGACTCCCTATACGAAACCATATTGTGCAATTATTGTTCTTATAGTCACGTCATCGAACAACCATTCTAGGAAATTTATGCATCCTTTCAAAACCACACTCTCCCATAGATCATAACAGCATTTGAAATCATAAGAAAACATATAATACACATTACTTTCACAATGTCTACAACATCCAAATTACCTCATCACTACAATCATTTGTCTATACATAATACACTAAACATGCCTCCATAATGGGTCATGTTCCTTACTTCACTCTAGAATCTATCTCAACTAATCTAAACTCATTATACTCATGAGTTGAGAACCCACACCTATCCAATGAAAAAGGGGAAATGAAATTTTTTTTTGCATTGAGATTAAATGAGACTAAAGGTTTTAAATTGTTATATTTACTTGAGGATTCCACCATAGTGGATTGATGCTCTTATTGACATTTATTAGTCACTTCTTATATGCGGTGTCTATGTCTTGTGTCTCCAACTAGGGACTTTTCCTCTCAACAATGAAAACTTGGTCATATCTCTAGGGAATCTCTATAAAACTAAGGACTTGATCCAGGAGGATATTGGTGTCCACCCGCCTATTCCACTTGGACCCCCACCATTGTTTCTTCAGTTTTTTTAATTTCCTTAATTGTAGCACAATTTACTATTTTTGGCAGTTTTCGGGTCCTAAACTTCCGAATCCGTTTTGAGGCCCTAAACGACATTTTTTCAGCATCAAATGGTCGATCAAATATGAGTCCATTTTGGACTTGATATTTGTCGTTTTTGGATAAAGTCCTTGAATAGATATTTCTAACGATGTATCATGTGCGTCAAACGAAGGTAGTATGCCAAAGTTACGACCCCTGGAAATTGATGTACGAAGTTACCCAACGAGGCCCATATTCTAGTGTTTCACCTCCTAGGGTTAGGGTTTTGGATGTGTAGGGTTTCCATTGTTTCTCAATAATATAAAGGTCGTCGAGCCTCATTGTAACACAAATTTTAGAAGCATGTAGCCGCTGCATCTCGTCTTAGAGATAAGCTACCAACACTCTAGCTAGTTTACTTCCATCCTGTATGTAAACAAGTTTCAATTATTTGATTAATGAAATGAAGTGTTATTTCCGCTGCATCTTTGCTTTTATGGATATTTTTGTATTCTGTTGCATTCTTGCATAAATCCGGATCAGTGGTATCAGAGCAATCATCTCTTTCTCGATCCTTCTTTGCATGTCCCCAACAAGGGTGGGGTATAAGAAGTTAGGGTTCGATCTGGTTGAACTTTTGCAAGATCATCCTCGCAAACCCAAACGGCCACCCATGGGGGACTAAAAGAAAGACGAGGGCGCAGAAGATCCTATCAAAATGTTGCTCGAGGAGGCCCTTGAGAAACAAAGGAACGCGATGATGGATAACTTCGCCCAGATCCTTCAACAACTTCCCACTGGTGGTGCATCTACATCTAACAGCCACTCTGGAGGCACAACCCCTTCTAAGGTACAAGTAAACTTTGACATTCCCATATTTGATGGCCGAATAGATGCAGACGATGTAGATATATGGTTGAATCTATTAGAAGGATATTTCTCGGTTCAAGACTTTTCCGACCGGGAAAAGATTACGTTTTCACTACTCAAAGCCGCCCCCCATGTCAAGGATTGGTGGGAAACCTACTGTGAGAGGAAGGACGAAAAGGAACCCTCTCTGTTCTCGGTCGTACCCACTTGGAATTATTTCTGAGACACCATAAAGGAACAATATTATCCCGTGGGGAGCTATGAGGACAAGTACATACAATGGACTACGCTGCGGCAGCAAAGAGATCAAGATGTGCATGAGCTAACGAAGTTGTTCCATACACTGCGCACCAAGTTGGGTATCAAAGATTCAGAGAAACATTTGGTGCTGAAGTACCGCATTTTTCTGCACAAATACATTCAGAAGGAAATGGAGTTCCTCGACATCTCCTCGCTTGGTACGGCATACTAGTATGCTGCCAAAATTGAGCGAAAATTTCAAACAGAAGAAGCGAGACTTTGGATCTACGAATCAGAAGCAAGCGAAAGGTGCCCCCAAATCACAGAACCAAGGACAAGCCAAGGCACGGCGACTCAAGAAAAATTTCCAAAGCCGCAAGCAAAGAGCAACACTGCGAAGCCGAAGAAGGAAGCGGGAAAGTGGTGTGAGTTCCATAAGAGCCCCACTCACAACACAAGAGAGTGTCGGGCCAAGCAGTCACTGGTGGCCGAGATAAAGGCTTCTGAATCAGATGCATACTCTGACACTGAGTCAGAACCTGAGAAGGGGAATGACATATGGAAGAAGATTATTGATGCAAAGCCCAACGCCATCGTTGCCACCACGAAGATCCAAAAGGAAGAACCAGAAGGTTCAAAGGAGGAGGAGCATCTCTTCCACTCCCAGATGTGGGTAAAGGGTTCCCCGCTACAGTTCATTGTTGACAGTGGGAGCCAAAAGAACCTCATTTCAGCAGAGGTCATGAAGCAGTTGGGCTTGCCGACCACAGCACACCCGTAGCCGTACACCATCGAGTGACTTCACCAAGGATGAGATATCTGCGTCAGCCAACAATGTCGCCTTCCCTATAACATCAACCCCTTCACCAATGAGGTATTATGTGACATTGCTCCTCTTGATGTTTGTGATGTATTATTAGGCCAACCATACTTATGGAAGTGACATGTTGTGTATGAGTCTCGGCCTCGCGTTGTTATTAATACATTGGGAAGTAAGTTGTACAGGATACCAGAGGTACCACCACCTAATGGTGTCTCTTTGGTTACTGCAAAACAATGCAGTAAGCTCATTTCCAAAACCGGGAAAAAAAAATTTCTTGATGATCCACCCTCAGGGAAAGAAGAAGATTGTGGCCACAACCTCCAGACAGGGCTCCTCCGCCCGACAACAACAAATGGAAAAGGTCATGGTGGAGTACCAGGACATATTCACCTCACCCACAGGGGTGCCTCTGCACTGTCAGGTCAAGCACCCCATCGATATGACCCAGGTGCGCCGCTACCCAATGGACCAATATATCGACGCTCTGTTATGGAGAACGATGAAATCAAGAGGCAGATTCAAGAGCTACTGCAGAAGGGTCACATCCATCCAAGTTCATCGCCCTGTGGGAGCCCGATCATGTTAGTATAGAAGAAGGATGGGACTTGGAGACTCTGTATTGACTATTGGGTGTTGAACAAGATCATTATCTGGAATAGGTACCTGATCCCCCGGATTGATGACCTCCTGGACCAACTTAAAGGGGTGAAATATTTCAATAAGATCAACTTAAAGTTCGGGTATCACCAGGTACCGATCGAACCGACCGATGTGTGGAAGGCTACCTTCAAATGCAAAGAGGACCTTTTCGAATGACTGGTCATGCCTTTCGGGCTGACGAATGCTCCCACAACCTTCATGAGGCTGATGGACGACATCTTGCAGCCATTCAACAACTCATTTGTAGTAGTGTACTTGGATGACATCCTGATCTTCAGCCAGACTTGGGAAGAGCACCTCCACCACATCCGACAGGTCCTCCAAACATTGTGGAAGCACAAGTTGTGTGCCAATTTGGACAAGTGCACTTTTGGCATGACCCAGGTTCAGTATCTGGGATACATTATTGATGAGTGTGGGGTGCATGTGGATCCAACCAAGATCCAAGTCATTCGAGATTGGCCAGCCCCAACCACTCTAACAGAGCTTCACATCTTTCTGGGTCTTGCTAATTTCTATCGCAGGTTCGTGTTGGGATTCTCTCATATCACTTGGCCCTTGAGTCAAGTCACCAAGGGAGGAGCGAAAGAAAAATTCTTCTGGTTGAAAACTCAATAGAAGGCGTTTGTAGAGTTGAAAAATCGCCTTTGTTGTGCACCAGTGCTCACATTACCAGACTTGCAACAACCATTTCAGATCGAGACAAATGCCTCTAACTATGCCATTGGGGTAGTCCTTACTCAACAAGGGCATCCAGTGGCATATCACAATGAGACACTGTCCGACACAATCCGCAAATATCCCACTTATGACAAAGAGATGTATTCCATTGTACATGCTTTCCGACAATGGAAGCATTACATTTTTGGGAAGGAAACGATCATCCACACATACCATCAACCCCTGCAGTTCATACAGACACAAGGTAAGTTACAGAACGATCGCCATAATAAGTGGTCCATATATCTACAACAGTTTCATTTGAACATCAAGTACAAGAAGGGAAACACCAATAATGTTGCAGACTGCCTCAGCCGACCATCGATCATGGCGATAACCACCGTGCTCAACTCTTGTGGGAACGAGACTTCTGATTGGCTGCTTCTCTACAAGAGCGATCCAGAATTCAGCTGCACATACAAGAGGCTCTTGGAGGGAAACCAAGTTCCAAATTTTCACCTCCAGGATGCACTACTATGTCACATGGGACACCTTTGTGTTCCTTCAAGTGAGCATGCCAAGATGATTTGGGAATCGCACTACAGTCAGGTCACTGGGAATTTTGGGGTCAAGAAAATAGTGGCAGTACTGCAAAAGTATTTCTATTAGTCGAACCTTTGACAGGACGTCGGAAAGTACATCTGATCCTGCACTACCTGCGCCATTGCCAAACTGTCCATCAAGAAGCAAGGCCTCTATACTCTGTTTCCTACTCCTAGTCGACCTTGGGAATCCATCTCCATGGATTACATGTCGGTCCTTCCTTCTACTAAGCACGAAAACGACTGTGTGTTCGTGGTCGTCGACAAATTCTCAAAGATGGCCATAATGGCGGCTTGCAAGAAGAATATCACAGCAGAAGCCATTGCTAAACTCTTCTTTAACGAGTGTGGGTACACTTTGGGATCCCACAGTCTATCATCTCAGATCGGGATAGCAGGTTCCTTAGTACATTATGGTCCATCCTATGGTCAATGCTAGACACCAAGCTCACAAATTCCACAGCTTTCCATCCCCAAACTGATGGCCAGACAGAGGTCGTCAACAGGATGATCGTCCACATTTTTCGCATGTACAACTCAAGGCATCCATGCACATGGGATGAGAGCCTCCCCTATGTACAACATAGCTATAATCGGACCCTCCACATCCCAACCGACCACAACCCCTTTCAGGTGGGCTTGTGATTCCAACCACTATGTCCCATTGACGTAGCCATGCCATTTGCAGCGACTCAGACTGATTCGGCTCATGTCCAATCTGAAGTTTCCAAGGTGAACAGCTTCATTAAGCGCATTCAACACATTCTCCAACAGGTTCATGACATATTGGACAGAGCCAATGCTAAGTACAAGCAACGACATGATCAACATCGGGTGCAACACAACTTCAAGGTGGGTGACAAAGTGTGGATACATTTGTAGAAGGAGCGCCTTGCTGGACCCCACTGCAAGCTTCACCTGCTCCGATATGGTCCATACACCATCACCAAGGCTGTCGGGGACAATGCTTTCGAGCTCAGTATGCACCCAGTGTTCAATGTGGACTGCCTTCGACCCTACTTTCCACCTCTACTGGACACATCAAACGTGGCAGAACAACTCACACCAATAGAGTTAAACCCGGACTGCATGGAACAAGCCACAACTGATCAGATTATGGAGACACAGATCAAGAACACCCGCCAGCAGAAGATCCAGCTATATCGAATTGTCAAAGCAGGCCAACTCCTTCACCAAGGAAAGTGGCTCACCAGGGACCAAGTTCAGCAGAAGTTTCCTCATCTCATGGAGGGACTCAACGCAATGGGGACCATTGCTTCCTAAGGAGGGAGGAATGATCCAAGAGGATATTGGTGGCCACCCGCCTATTCCACTTAGACCCCCACCATTGTTTCTTTAGTTTTTTCAGTTTCCTTAATTGTAGCACAATTTACTATTTTTGGTCGTTTTCGGGTCCTAAACTTTCGGAGCCGTTTTGAGGCCCTAAATGACGTTTTTTCAACATCAAATGGTTTGACAAACATAAGGCCATTCCAGACTTGATATATGTTATTAATGGATGTAGTCCTTGAATAGATCTTTCTAACTATGTATCATGTGTGTCAAACGGAGGTAGTATGCCAAAGTTACAACCCCTGGAAATTGATGTACCAAGTTACCCAACGGGGCCCATATTCTGGCGTTTCACCTCCTAGGGTTAGGGTTTTGGATGTGTAGGGTTTCCATTGTTTCTCAATAATATAAAGGCCTCCTATCCTCATTGTAACACAAAGTTCAGAGGCATGTAGCCGCCGCATCTCTTCTCAGAGATAAGCTACCAACACTCTAGCTAGTTTACTTCCATCATATATGTAAACAAGTTTCAATTCTTTGATTAATGAAATGAAGCATTATTTCCACTGCATCTTTGTTTTTATGGGTATTTGTGTATTCTGTTGCATTGCTGCATAAATCCGGATCAGGACCTCCACACATCCAACAAGTGATGTAGGCTAAAGTTTGCATTTTATCTATTGAGATCATTATGGTTGGTTCCTTCCCTAAAACCTCTCACTATGTTGTATGTACCTACAAGTGTTTCTAACTCTCTTGTGGCCCTAACATTTCCTATAATATTATACCCATGATCAATGCAACACTTGTTGTTGCTCCTCTTAGTGGGGCCCTACTTCCATAATGGGGTGACCTAGACTACGTACCTTGAAGAAGGTCTGAGGGGTATTACCCATGTTTCCTAATTGTTGGGGTGCAAGTCACTTCATGCCCCATCCTTGGTCAACACGCCATTGATATGCGTTCTTTCATAACATGTCAACTGCACCACCTTGGCTATCGAGGTTGCTTCCACATCCAAACATGGATCTAAATCCCACAAATATAATGGTACACAAGGAACTCCATATAACACTCATATATGTCCATGTAGGGAACATATTTTACTACTTCCATGAACCTCATCTAGTACTCCACCACTACCTGATTTCTCTGAACCAAATGCATGAAAGGTTCTAATATGTTTCTTCTTAAAGTATTATGGTAGATACTTGTCTCAAAAACCCCCTTGTTAAATAAGGCAATGGTGACAAATTCCATGTGCAGTTATCAATCATAGAAGCATTCTTCATCAAGTGCATCCTTCCACTTATCAATTTCCTCTCTACTAAGAGCTTCCTCCATTTCCTTGGGCTCATTACAAGTGCATGCATACAAAGTAATGCATGTTAGGATCTCCTTATTCTATTGTTGACCTTGTTGAACCAAGTTGTGCCATACGTTCATTTTCATCATCCATGTCACTACTTGTGATACCCAACTTTGAATTTATCCTATTGTTTCTAAGTTGTGTTTGATGAAATATTGATCTCAAGCATGGTGATTAGCTTCTTAGTCAATTCTTATGTCAACTTCAACATTAACTTTCCTAGCTTCAACTAGATGAACTTTTGTTCTTCCTTTAGATGCCATGAAACATGAGATATCAACTTAAGGCCATTAAACATCAATCAAGATCCCATAGTTGATATATTTTCACGCCTCGTTCTTATCTATTAAAGACACTTCATCAACATTTTGCATCTAGCTTCAACCAATTCTTTTTCAGCATCCAATCAGGTGCCTCATAGTTGAATCCATGAACATGTAAAAAAATGAGTTTCTTCTGCTCCATTCTTCCTCTAGAATTATGTATTTCAAAGCTCTCGTAGAAATAGTATTATTGATGTGTTGTTGTTTCCACAATCTGACCTCAAAATACATTACTCGGCCCTAAGTTGCAAAGCATGCATTTAGCACACTCTACCAAATTGGTATTTTCACTCTACCATTGTGGAGAACATGGAGTTGTCCTCTAATGACTTATTGGCAAGTTTTACTCTAATAAAATTTTGGGATATGAACTATGTTAAAGTTTAAAAAATTTCCAACATTTTGAGTAGACACGACACCCATCATTAGGGAATTCAAATATGGCTTTTGTAATATAGAAAAGAGTAAGCATCTAGATTGAATAAATAGAATCCAAAGGACACAATTGTTAGAAATAATAATAAGTAATATACTATAATAATAAAATATCAAATGGGCCATAGTTAATTAAAAAATGCAATATAGTAATATAATTAGTAATGAGGAATGGTTGTCAAATCCCGCTAGTATAATTGGTCTCAATGGGCCCTGTTATGCATGGCGACCTGAGTTCGAACCCAACAAGGTATCCAGGAGGAGACACTTAAAAATCCAGCTATGTTAAGGGTTGGTGTGGCCCAAGCCATGTGTGATCCACGTGTGATTTTGACAGTTTAGATGCCTTTGCATTGTGGTTTCTTATACCACAATCTAGTCCCGCAAGTCACAAACAAACTAGCAAACAAAAAATAATAATGAGGAATGGTCAAAATATTAAAAACATAATAAAAACAAATATACTCAAAATATTAACATTAAAAACATTTTAAGGTTAAATCGGTTTTAGGAACTAGTGGATTAAATAAATAGCGTAGATATACAATATTTTTATTGAATTTAGAGAGAGAATAAGGCTATGGGACAAAGTCAAAGAATGGGGAAATTCTAGAAAAATATAGAAAATAAAATTATTTATAAATTAAAAATGATGAAAATTTAATCACATATAGAATGTTAGGTCAAATGGATGAAATAATACATTTTAGTTGAAAGTAATGACAAGGATGATCTAACAGTAACATGTATTGAAGAAGAGGAAGTCAAATGAATAATAATAAAATATCAAAAGATATAAACTAGATTGAAGAATAAAACAAAAATTAATTAAAAATATTAAATAAAAGATTATAGACATAATTAAAGTAAGAATTTAAGGTTTAATAAATAGATATCACTTTGCTCGCACATGTGTAGACCGACTGGCAAAGGAATGAAATGATATGACACATTGTAAAGAGGTCACAGGTTCAAACCCTGGAGAACCCATGCCCATGTTGGTGAGATGTGTGAGTGCACCTAGGGGTATAGTGATAGCAAACCGGAATCGACCCCGTGTCACGCGAGTACGAGCCTTTCCGTAGTTGTTGATTCCCCTACTACAAAAAAAAAGTTATGAACTAAATTTAAAGAGAAATTTACCTATGAAAAATAGAAGTGACATCAAAAATTAAATGGATTTAGTTGACATAGGGAGCTAAAGATAAGAGAGGTAGAGGATTTTTAAAAAATGAAGAAAAACTAATTATATGGGACAATTAATTTACAAAATATATTAAACTAAGACAATGGATGTTGGCTTTCTTTGAGTGGGTATGTTTGTAACCATCTTCCCAGGTAAAGTTCTTAGGTTTTTTTTTCAATGGCTAAGTCTTTCCCAATGATGTGTGATGAGTAATGGGAAGTTGGTGCCAATTTTTGGTGTTATTAAAGAAAATAAGATGTTTTTTATTATGGGAATGCTCAACAATAGTGTATTTAGTAAGGTGATGATGAAAGGTATCAACAATGTGTTCTTTGAGGGGAGTTTGGATACATTTATTGGTTTGGCCAATGTAGGACTTTCCACATGAACATGAAATTTGATAAACACCTTGAAAGGAAAAGGGTTAGATTTATCTTTAACACTTCTAAATAATTACTTAAGGGTTTAATGTAGCTTGAAAAGAATTTTGATATACTGGATAAGATCTTAGAGACATAATTGATCATTCCATCGTTGTAGCAGAGAAAAATTTCGGCTCCTAGGAGGGGTGTTAGCGGAGAGGTGGTTCTTCATTTTTGGCTTCAAGAAAGAGTGACAAGCTCTATTGATTTGGGAAACAAAATAACCATTGGATTTGAGGGCTTTAGTGAGGTGGGATATTTCTTTATCTAGGATTTGGGGGGTGTAAATTCAAAAGGATCTAACTATAGTATCTTTAGACACAATATATTTTTTAGCAAAGTGGAGATCATATTTGGACACGAAGGTATTTATCTATATGAGTCCTTTTGTGAAAAAACTTGGTGGGAAAGGGAGGCATCAAGTTTATGGGTGGGTGGAACATCAAGGGAGGTAGTTAGCATGCTGGAGTTATTCCAACTTGCTTATAGTTCCTTGTAATGTGATTGGATGTTAAGTCCCTCCCACTATTACATCCCATCACTTTGATTTGTTGACAAGGTTTCGACGAAAGCATTAAAAACTACTTGATCTTGCTTAGATCCTATAACTTGTAATTCAATAAGCAGACAAAATTATTCTTAGAATAGTCATCGAAGAATGTGTTCCAGTGTTCTGCACAACCTCCAATCTAAGTCCGCATTGGTCCATAAATGTATGCATAAACCATGTTGAGTAAAATTACAACTTACCTCTTTCATTAACATTGGAAACTTTATCTATGATGCTCTTCCATCACTCTATGCTAATAGAATTTCAATTCTCCATCATAGTTCCTCAACCAACCCATTTCATGGACTATTTCTTTGTTGTGCATTCTCTATAACGTTATAGAACCATCATACTATACTCATCTATGCTACAACAAAAACATGTCATCAATTTTAGTTGCCCAAACCACCAAGTCAAATGAAAATATATGAACAACTACGTCCTAATCTCAACCTGGTCATTCCTATCAAACACACATAATGTTGAAAATGGTGTAAGATTCACTTCCACCAACAACTAACCTTATATTGTAATAATCAATATATTTCTAAGTTTGGCTAAGGTCGACCTAGTACATATAGTCTCAAAACCCATCTTGGGGAAAGCACCATATCTCTTGAGTTTTGTATATATACACAACTATCATTTGTAATTGATCAATCAAGTGATTCTTGTTCATTTTTTTATCAATTTGACTTGCTTAAGGGCACCCTCAAGTGTGGATCTCTCTTTTGTTGATGGGTTTATTTCTCTTTCCAACACACTTGAACCTTTTTTTGGGTTGCACCCCTCTTGCTTAATTTATCTTTAATAGTTAGGTTGTCCTAGTACTGATTTATGTGTCTTTATTGTAGAATTAGGGTTTGTGTCGGTTATATTTGATTCTCTCCCACTATCTCTTGTGAATCTCAACATGGTTTCAAAGAAGATGTCAACCTTACTCAATTCAAAATGATTCCAATATTTTTTGTTAGTGGTGTCACCTAAGAGTGGCAGAGCTAGGGTTTTTAAATCATCACTTCGTAGGTCTTCTAAGGGATTTTCCTAGGATTCAGCTCGTCCTTCATGGGCTCACATTAGCAACTGATACAAATATTTTTTATAGTGGCATCACTTAATGCTTAGTTCTTTGTGATTGTGAAACTAAGTTTTTGGATCATCTATTTTCCTAGAATTTAAGGCGTCCTTCAAGGCTAGTACATCATCCTAATATTTAAACCCTCCTTGAAGGATAATGCATTTTATCTAGGGTTTCCTAGGGTTTAATCCTCCTTCAACACTAACATTTTTTTCTAAGATTTCCCAAGGTTTTCCTACAATTTAAACCCCCCTTCAAGACCAACACACTTTTTCTAAGATTTCATGGGGATTGAACCCTCCTTTAATGGCAGCATTCTCTTCTTTCATTTTTTCTATAGTTAGAGGTGGCACCCTATAGATTTTTTTTTCTAAAAGAAGTCAATACCTCTCTTTCTCTTAGGCCTATAGAGGTGAACATGTGAATCCTTTATGAAGTCTTCCTCTTTATGACATTATTGAAGCCGATGGAATCATCTTGCAGTGCACATTTGGTTGTGCATTCCATATGTGGGCCCTTCCTCTACATTGCATGCATGGGAAACATAATGGAGGAAAACTAATCATTGGTGATATTGAATAAGTTCCTACTCACAATCCGCCAAGATCTTTTTCATTGCTTCTTACATAGTATTCACCTATAACATATTATGAACATGTTTTAATGTATCTCTTTCCTTCACATTATGATGTTGATGGTGAGGACCTTATTGATGACTCAGTCATATTCTATCCTACAAAAGTCTCTTCTTATATACCTCTACAAGAGACCATCTTCACCAAATTGTGGAATCATATTAGAGTGAAAGATATGGCAGTCATTGGGATAATATTTAATATCTTATCTATGTGGAACATTTCAACATCCATGGGGTTGTGTGATTTTTCCATGCCCTGTGTTCAAATTAAGGGGTTAGGTTGAGTTTTGTTTCTACACACCCACTCATTTATACTTCAACAATGTAGTCGACCTTATATTGAATTGAGTATATATACTATCATTTGTATCTCAGCCACAATCGACCTAATATTAAGTTGGGTGCCCTTTCCCTTTTCCAAGGAAAACCTCTCAAGATGTCCCCCTCTTCCTTGACATAACCATATGGAGGGCTAAACCGCCAACGACAATAGTAGTTGGTAATCTTAAACGTTCAAAGAAATCAAAACATGTTATCTATTGGCTCATTGTTGTAAACATGCCTTGGGTGGATGGTTCAACCAATTGAGATAGCCCTTGGGGAATAATGAGTTAATGATCTATACACACACTCACATTTGTAATTCGGCCACAACCAACAATATATTGAGGTGGGCATTTATAGAGCCACTCTCATTTGCATTCATTGTTTTAATTTGTGGCTCCCAATTCATCTGAAGGGGGGGTAACTGAAAATGGTGTAAGATTTACTTTTGGCGATGGCCAACCTTATAATATAATCATCATTATATTTATATGTTTGGCTAAATCCATGCTAGTACACTAGGCTCATAAACCCTTTTGGGGAAAGAAACATACCTCTTGAGATATGTATATATACATAACTCTCAATTGTATTGATCTATCAAATGATTCTTATCAATCTTTTATCAAAGTGATTTTACTAAGGGCACCCTCAAGTGTTGTGCTCTCTTTTGTTCATAGGTTTCCTTCTCTTTCTAAAACACTTTTACTTGGTTTATTTCTCTCTCTAGAGTTATACCCCTCTTGACTAATTCCTCTCCAAGATTTGTATTACCTTAGTGCAAGGCTCTTAGACGTGCATGATTGTAAATATCTAGTTTGAAATATATAACTCTACAAAATCCATCATTGGAAAATCCAATGTCAAGGATAATATTGTCAAATAAATCTGCATTGGTGCTCTTCTCACCTAAGATGTTTGAGATTATTTAACATATTTATGAATAAAATCACTCTTGATATTTTGCATGGAGACTTACTTGTCAACAAATTCATTTTCTTTAAATGACACTAAATAACAGTGGGTAACTAAAACTATTTATATCTCTATCATAATCTCTTAATTGAGTATAATGTTACTGATATCACATTAAAACACTACTAAATCACAATGGATACATTTACCAATAACATACTCTATGCTTAAAAAATGGCATACCTATAGGCCCTAGCATGATAATAAACTTACCTACAAGGTGGAGAAAGACACAAATAAGACGAATATCTCATTGCAAAATCCTATAATGTCTCAAGATACAAATTCAACTCTACCTAGTAGCAAAAGTAACACCTTATCTCAAACAATATTAGGCCCATAAACCATGGTCTAAGTTCCCAAATGTGAATTTATTTTAATTTTAATATGTGCATACCTCTCTTGCAAAGTATAGAATAAAGCAAATTGGATCGCCTCTCATAAATATCTAGGATGTTCATAACAACATATATTTGATGTCAACCCACATCATTGGAAACTAGAAAACATGAAAATGTATCTCTTAAAATGGTATTAGTGTAGCCCTTATATTATCTACAAGTCTACCACTCTAATCTTGCCATTTTTCAAGGTTTCAAAGTAAGGCCCAACATATCCAAGTGGAACAGTGGTGTTGAGAAACACCATTAAATTAGGAAGCATGCATTTATAAGAATATCAAAGAGAACAATTCATTTTGTGTAATTATATGCCAAATGAGTTTAGAACCTACTAATAAATAGGCTCAGGGTTCCCCTAACACACGAAAGGATGGGGTGGAAATAACCACTAAAGTGGCTCACAATAAATGGAGTGATCAAGTGTTTCCAAAGTTCTAATAACCCCTCAAGTTGGGTTTACAATAAATATTCTCACACCCTATCTTAAACACAAATTGGGTGATCTGTGAAGGTGGCATTATCTTAGCACCACTCCTTAAAGACAACATCATGTATCCAACATCACTACTACAACATGTCCTCAAATACTCCAAATATAGCATCTACCATCATCCCCATTTCAACACAACCAGGCTAGGAATACCGACAACCAAAATACCTAACAATGATGAGGTACTACATAATAGTTATCTCCACAACACCCCCACTCAATCCTCTTTAGAACATAGTAAAGCAAACCCATGCAACAAGACTCACAACAAATATTCTTTAAAACTTGAACCTATAAAACATATCCACGCACAAAGTTGGGGCAACAATAGTTATGCACAAATGATCAAAATAGGTGTCCTAAAAGGAACTATTAAAAAGAATCTCCAAAATCGTAATCATGTCAACCAAACAAACCCAACCATGGACACTACAAAACTGAGAGTCAATTACAAAAAATGTCAAGAATAATATCGACATATCACAATAGTGAAGAAGGTTAACATGCAAGGTGTAACGTCCCTGTGGTGGATAAGCGACCAACCCAGACTCACACACTAGGGTGCATGGCACCAATCGACACACTTGACATGACCAAGAGATAAATCGACACATTTGGGAAAATCCGAGAGCATGCATGGAAATTGCTGGCAATGATGGATCGGACATTAGCACAGAGCTTTTGACAGTGGAACATGCAACCAAGAGTCTTCGGCGAGTCAACAAAGGCTTCAACAAGAGGAGCGTCAATAAGGGATTCGATATTCAATAAGGGATTCAGTAGAGAAGTCTTCGACAAGTACCAAAGTGGAAGAGATTCCATCAAGTCCATTTTCCCAAGGTGTGGTGGTAAGACACCCTGAAGAGGGGAGAAACTGGTGCACACCACACCAAGCACATGTGGACGCCAACACGAGACTTGGATTCATGGACAAAGGGTCCCAAGTGCATGCCAAAGAATTAGCAAAACAATCAGTAGAGTGGAGCACTCGACGCAAGTGCGCCCAAGAGGGGCATCGAGAGAAGCACCCAAGTGTTGGAAATCAGGTGAACAATGTTGGGCCAATGGGCCTTCGGTCCAACCATCGGAAGAGCGCCCACTTTCGTTGGGTTTTCCAAATCGATGTGTCCCTTATGGGAACCCACTTATGAGGATGATGCCTCATATATATTAAATGCAAGCACTTGAGACTAAGGCATCCAAGGAAGGATCCAAACATCTAAGCATGCCAAGTGAGACATGATAGAGACCAAGGGAAGGAGGCATGTTAGGCCTCAATTCTACGGCAAGCAAGCAAAGATATTTGTTAAAAGGAGGTAGAGAGCCCAAGTCTTACAGGGATAAATTATGGGTTCAAGGGTTTCCAAGGGAAAACTCTCCACTACAAAGGCTAAGGGAACAATCTTGTCAATAGAGTAGTGTTGTGGGATGTGACCTGAAAAAAATGATGACAAGTGTTGGATGGGAAAACTTGTGGGAGACAACAGAGTGTACTGACAGTGAGCTCATGGGAGAATAGTGGCATTGGGAGATGGCGCGACCAGTGGCATAGTTTTGTCGATATCCAAGAGAACCTTCAGCAAATACAGGTCATCGACAACAAGCTCACCCGTTGGAAAGCATAGTGCGTCGGCAGCCAAAACCAAAGTTTGCTCATCTACCCAAGCATAATTGTTGGTTGTAAGAGGGTGTTGACAAGAAGGCCTTGAACATGTGGTTTGTATCTCCATTGTATCATTCTTTTCATACTTTGATAAAAAGGCTTGTTGATGCTTGGGTTTGGCGGCCCCTCACATATATGTGATTTTCGTGTGTTCTTGTGTATGTGTTTATGGCATGAAGAGCTAAGTAACACAACAAGTTAAGTGTAACCAAGTAAACAACACATAATAATAACTCCAAGTGTAGGTTCGGAAAGGTTGTTGGGCGTAGAAGGTCCAAACAACATATAGCTCAAGGTGAAGCTATGGGAATGCCTTAACTGAAGAGGCATAATCCACCATTGAGTAAGTGTGGGTGACCAGATCTCTGTGTCAAAAGACATGTGGTGTCACATGGTAGCTAGGGACCAACAAGATAAACGAATTGGGTGTTCTTGAGGGTCATGACAATTCGTATCAGAGCGGGTTTGAAGACCAGAAGTGTACTGAAAAGTGAATTTTTGTTAGGGCTCTTCACAACTGTCTCCAATGGGACAATTGGTACCAGAGTCGTGAACAAGACCGAAGGGTGACTTAGAGTTGAAGTTTCAGGAAGCTCTTCACCATTTCCCTGGAAGTGACAATTGAGCATAAATTGGGACACATAGTCAGTCACTCATCAATAGAGTGACAAAAAAACAAATTTCCCAGGACACATGGCACATCTACAGAGGTGCACTCGGAAGATAGTGGGCCTACGATATAGCATGCTTCGGAAAAGGTGTGCCTAGGAAGAAGTGCACCTAAGGAAAACAGGGCACCTAGGAAGAATTATGCCGAGAGAAAATAGAGTGCTTGGGATATCATGCATTGGAAAAGGTGTGTCTAGAAGATAGTGCATCTGAGACAAAGCGCATGTCGAGAAATGCATAGCTAGAAGATTCAGCACATGAAAGAGTGCCCAAAAGATAGAGCACTCAAGAGTGCACCGAGAACACAACATGCACAGGAAAAGCACACCTAGAATACTAAGTGCTAGGAGAGCACTCAGGAGAGCACCCAGAAAACAACGCAGATGAGAAAAGTCACGCCCATAAGCCTAAACACTCGAAAGAGCGCACCCAAAGATCAAAGGAAGAAAAGGAAATCGTTGGGATGGTCCAACATATAGCAGTTGCTATAGGAGGTCATGAGTTAATTAGGACCCTTGAGGTAGGCTAATAACAAATCCATGCTCAAATAGATGCCTTGAGTTGGGTGCATGCGAGGATATACTAGGAAAAGGATCACTTGCAACCAAGGTTGGTATCATAGGAGGATGCCAAGGATGATGAATTCATCACAAGGACATAAGCTCAAGAAGTTCTTAAGTGCATGGGAAAGAGGATTTTAAGGATTCTTTGCAAGAAAAACCATGCAAAAGATTGTTCTTTGAAAGGGAGATCAACAACCTTGATGGAATTCCAAGGGTAGCAACCTTCGATAGCATCAATGTAGGTTTTGGTTCCTTAATGGGGTGTTTGGGAGGGTTCACGACAAAAGGTCAAGAACAAGGTTCAAAAGACAAATGGGTAAATAGACTTTGTTTTATGAACATGATAGTTAGTGGGTTGAATGTGGTGGCATTGGTGGTCATCGGTTCTACCCACAGTCTCATTAGCAAGTAGACTGCAAAAGGGCTTCACCGAGTGGTCAAGGGTAGTAGTACCATATATAAGGCAGTGAACTCATCGGTGAATATGTCGATAAGATCAGTTCGTGAAGGACCATTGAACGTTGTGGATTGGCATGGCACCTTAGAATTGATGGTGGTTCCCTTGGATGACCATAAACTCATCTTGGGACATGACTTTCTAAGGATGGCTCAAGCCATACTCGTGCCCCAGAAGAGTTGTTTGATGATCTTGGGAAAGATCCCACAATGGTGAGGGATGGTGATGACCAAGAAAATGTTGGAAAGAGTGGCATGGATTTTGAGAGTGAGGTTGATTGAAGTGGCGGGTGTTCCAACATGCATACTCAATAACAACATGCAACAACAAAAAGAGAAGGGTTCATGTAGGCATACCTTGGGTGCAAGGAACGAAGAAGCTTGTATGAGAATTAGGGTAGAAACTTGTTGCACATTTAGTAGTACATCAGAGAAGGAAATCCAAGAGATTTCCAAGTAGTTCGATGATGACAACCCAAGTGTGGGCGCAAGCAGCACTTGATGGTTCTAGGAAACAACTCATTTAAAGGCAAGTGTGGCATACTTGGGCTCATGGTGAACGCCCTTCAACATGAAAGCATTACAATGGGAAAACATAACCTAGACCATGTTTTGATTGGCTTACATAGCCTAGAGGAAGTTGCAAAAGAGGCTCAATCGACGAGTCAAAGGTTAAGCAATCCAGCAAAGAGGTGAGCTAGGAGGAAACGTGAGAAGCAGGAAAAGGCAGGCAAGGACCTCTTCCAATAGTAGATTGGTTCTTTCAACAACCAGGTATCAATGGTATATCTTATGGGTGCAAGAAGGACTTGGTAAAGAAGACAACAGAAGGAGCGTCGTAGCATTGCTGGCTACATGGCCCATTCTTTCCTAAGTTACATCACCTCGACAACCCATTGTTTAGGAGATGAGCAATGGACATGTGGGTACTGTGTTAGTGGTGCCTTGCCAAGAAAAGAGGTGAATTGTTGACCATAGGTGCAATATTAACATGCAGAGGTAGCGGTGGTTTCCTTTCCCAAGGAGCTTGCAAAGAGGGACAAAGCACAACCATAATCAACATTTGCAAGCATTACAAAGTGCATTCTCGTAGCTTGGGCGCAATGGTTGGATTGTTCACCCAACTAAGTCCATGGCATGAGAGCTAGCAATGTGCAGGAGCATGATGAAAATAAGTTGACAACGGATGTGACAAAGTGTCCAAGGATTGTAGTAGCAATGGGCATGACTTAGCCTTGTGGTAGAAGGTTGATTTAATCTAGGTAGAAGAGCCCAGGGTGCCAAGGGAGCGGTAACGAGGAGAAGATGAACAACACAATTGCGAGGATGGAATAAACTCTTGCAAAATTGTTGAGGATGACAACATATTTCAGTGAGGGAGGGTGTAATGTCCCTACAGTGGACAAGTGACCAACCTACTCTCACTCACTCATCAGATAGATCAGGTGCATGGGCAATCGGCATACCCAACATGACCAAGAGATATGTTGGTGCATTTGGGCATATCCTGTTAGAGTTTGCACTTTAATTCAATTTAGTTAGATATTTAAACTAAAAGATAGACAAGCACAGCAAAACACAAAAGACACAAGAAATTTCCTCGGGGAAACCATAAAGGAGAAAACCTCGCAACTTCCTCATAAATAGATTTCGTCACTAGTACAATATCAAATAAGATAGAAAACCCAAATATAAGATGTCTTCTGTAACTTCTCTCTTTCTCCTCCAACGAACTTGTCTTCTCTCTCTCTTGGTGCGAACTTGCTTGAGTGAGTGTGATGTCCAAATGAGAGAGTGAGCCTCTCTATTTATAATTTAAGTGAGACTGACCTAATTCCTCATTGGGGCCAACTTCCCTAACTGACTTGGCCGACCTGTCCTAGGGAGACTTAAAAATACATTTTACATTTACCTTTTGGGGAAGTATTGCGCTGACTTACAATGGAGGTTTTACCTCAATATTCTTGCATGACCAAATACAATAATGACATCCCTGAATGGAGGAAAAACATCTCCGACGGAGGTACAATAAAAGTACAACAATAATATAATAATAATATACAAAAGAATATCTTCTGAAGTTACATTTACAACAACACTCCCTCTTAACTAGGAAGGTATTCTCTCGACACAGTCATCATCACAGTTGGATACAAACTCTGGACAACGTCATAATAGATGGATCATCATCATCGCTGGAACATCATCAACGCTGGATCATCATCATTGTTGCTACGGCAATCCTCATCTCGTTGATCATTGACTAGTGACATATCTCGAATCTATCTGTCATGAGAAGTTCCACAGAGCCAACCCTTTTTCACACTGAATGTAGGCCTATCTCTAATCTAGGTCTTCATCATCTCTATGAGCAATCCATCAAGTAGGTACAACCCAGGACCACACATTACATTTCCACATCAATCACCTACGTCTCCTACTATCATCTCATCGTATCCGGATCATCTCATCATCTCATGTGGAGAGCATCCCAGGTGCATACATCATGTCCATCAGATAACCTGCATCTTCCACCCAGTGGATACAGCCCGACAACATATGTGTCTTCCATCCAATGGATACAACCCAAATGTATTACGTCTCTCTCTCAGTCAACCTACGTCTTCCACCTAGTGGATACAACCCAGGGACATCTGTGTCTTCCACCCCGTGGATACAACCCAGATGTATTATGACTCTCTCGATCAACCTGCGTATTCAAACATGTGGATACATCCCAGGAGCATCCCAGATGCATTACGTCCTTTCAGACCAACTGCGTATTCCACCATGTAAGATATAGCCCAGGCGTATCCCAGATGCTTTATGACCCATGGACCTACCAGCATATTCAAACATGTGGATACATCCCAAGATTATCCCAAATGCATTACGTCTTTGCGGACCACCTACGTCTTCCACCATGTAAGATACAACCATAGTGCACCTGTGTCTTCCGGTAATATCACTCCCTCTTTCGAGGAACATCGCTCTGGATAACACCAAGCTTCTCTATGAAGTAATCGAACTTCACCCTTGCTAACGGCTTGGTCAACACATCAGTTGTATTCTCGTTTGTCGCCACATACTGGAGCTTCACTGTTCCTCTCTACACCATATCCTGAATATTGTGGTACTTGATCTCGATATGCTTCGACTTGTCATGGAACACTAGGTTCTCGGAAAATGTGATGAACCTGCAACAATTAATTAATCAAAATACACGATATAGCAGCAATAACAGAACACATAATCACCTTTATATTGATCGCAGGCCACTTCGAGGGGGCAACCTCCTTTGAGCAAGCTCAATACAAATAACTTCACGGTGCCTTCATAGGCCTCAACACACACTTATATACTAAGTCTAGGCGCCAATACTATGAGTCAAAACCATGGGCCAATACAAACTATGGATCAACAAAACTATGGGCGACTTACAAAGCATATGCACCAACAACAATAACACAAACTATAGATCAATAAATACTACGGGACGACATACAAAGCATATGCATCCAACAACAATATACTAACAAAGTAAATACATGGGTTCCTAACATCCCCTCTCCCTTAGAAGAAGATTTGTCCTCAAAGCTTTAGATGTGGAAATTGATGGAGGATCTGAAGGAGTGGTTCCCCTGTAGCATCCTTGGGTTGCAATCCGGGCCACTGGCGCCTTTTTAGTTTCAGGGAGGTAGGCTGTAGACAAAGAAGAACCATATTAGCTACATGAAAAGTGCACGCAGAACGGTGCTGATCGGCGTGTTGTTTCAATCGAATTCTTGCCATGTGAAGATTTTCCTACAGAATGAGAAGAAGTTGATCGCGGTTTCGAAGGATTGAGTCAATTGCCTGAACTGGGGAGCTGCTGAAGCTGTATGAAAGAAGAACTGGCGGTGCCTGTCCAAAGACTACTTCATATGGTGTCCTTTTAAATGTGGTACTTTACCACTGGAGCGCTTCTAGGAAATCCATAAAAATAGTTGTCCATAGCTCTGTAGGGATGGGAAAGGGTTCGAGCAATCCCGACATGAGTGTCGTTTCCCCCTTGTTGACCTGGAAAGTATCACAGCCAACCACCATCTGTTGAATTGTCATTTTCAGTCCCTGCCAAAAAAAGTTACATTGTTCCCAGTCATACGTTTTGAGGAACCTAGAGTGCTCTGCCGCTGAAGAAGCATGGAGTTCATAGAAGAGATAGCCTCGTTGAACAGATTGCAACCAATTTGGAACGAGCAGAGAAATAACTGTAAGAGAAACTGGGTCATCAAATGTGCGAGAAGGAGCATTTTCCATCATATTGTCCTTACCCTTCTGGTAAGTGGTCGCATAGTCATAACCCATGAGTTGGATAACCCATTTCAGGTGTGCTGGGGAGGAGACCCGTTGTTCCATGAAATTTTCCAGACTCTGGAGATCAGTCTTGATGCAGAAATAATTCCCCAATAGGGATGGCTGCCACTTTTGTACTGCATGCAAAATAGCCATCATGTCCTGCTGAGATGTAGATGCGGCTAAATGCTTACCAGAAAGGTCTCTTGAAGGCGAAAATCCCACTGGTGCAACAAAGACACCTGCATATCTAGCCAAGGAAGTAGTGGAGACCGTTGGTGGGTGCATATGAATGGAATGGAGTTGAGCGATGACACCATGTGAATTCTTCTTAAGGATCTTTTGCAAGCGATGTGAATTGATGATGCGGATAGACCCTTGTTGTGAGCCCTTAAATTTGTGGTGTTTCCCATTGACTGAAAACTGCATCCAAAGTTCAGCAAAATCCCATAAGATGGGGCCAACTGTGCGTAACCATTGAATGCCCAAAACCACATCACATCCGCCTAGGGACAAGGCAAACATATCAGAGCGCAGGTTATAATATTCCAAAAAGAGACGCACATTGTGACACTTCCCCTTGCAAGGTAAGGTGCCCCCATTGGCAACCGTGACTTCAAAGTTGGAGCAAGGATGGACAAAACAATCAGCTTGTTTGGTGATCCGAGGGTCAATGAAGTTATGAGTGCTACCAGAATCAATGAGTATTGTAAGAGGAAGCTTCTTGAAGAAACCCCTGACCCGCATTGTTTGGGGGGGTGGTGACGCCGAATAAAGCATGGAGAGATATCACTGGGTGGTCTTCCTGAGATGGGAATTCAATAGGTAGCTCCTGAATGTTGACCTGATCATCCAGTGTATCTGGAGCTTCTTCACCAACTTCAGAGGCGGGCGGAGAACCCACATCCAAGAGATAAATCTTTTTTTGAACACATCTATGTCCCCGAGTGAATTTTTCATCACAATTATAACAAAACCCTTTTTCTCTGCGTGCCTGCATCTTTGTTTCAGACAAATGCTTGATAGGAGTTGGTAGAGGAGCTGGCGGGATGGGAGGTCGTTGAGAACCCATATTTTGGAAGGGAACAAAAGTGGGTTTAGAGCGATGTTGGGAGGCAATCTTGTCTTTTTCCAACTTGGCCAACCCTAGGGCTTCCATCATTGTGTTGGGACAGAACATTTTGACCTCTGGGAGGATTTCATCCTTAAGACCACTGATAAAACAACTCCTGTAGAAGTCATCAGACAATCCTTCTGTGTGGTTGGCTAGTTTCTCAAATTCTATCTGATACTCTCGCACAGTGCCAATTTGACGAAGTTTAGTGAGTGCTCCGGTGAAATCATCAAAAGAACTAGGACCAAATCATTGCAATAGCAGTTGGAAAAAATCTATCCATTTTGGCTGGTCATGAGCCTTGATGTACCAACGGTACCATTGAAGGGCTTCCTGTTCCAAATGAAAGGATGCAAGTGGAAAGTTTTGGACATCAAAAGTGTTATGCAGACTGAAATACAATTCTGCATGATAGATCCATCCAGGCGGATCAATCCCATTGAAGCGAGGAAAATCAAGCTTCGGATCACGAAAATTGCTGGAAGAAGAGAACCCATTGGTTGCAGAAGCTTCTTGTTGTCGATTATTGTTCATGGTTGAATGCTAAAGATGGAGACTGAGAAATTTTTCATCCAGATCTTAGAGTTGGGTTTGGATGGCTGCAAGTGCTTCCTCCATGGTTGTTGCTCCTGCGCAGGTGACAACCATAACCAGGAGTTTTTTTTTTTTTGGGGGGGGGGGGGGGAATGGATAGAAAAACACAAACATAAGCTTATTTAGTAAAGGGAAATTTGGATTTGGGAAAAAATCGGATGGGTAATTGGGGTTGGACTGGGTTTTGGACACTTTCTGATGGATAGGGAAGCAGAAAAAGAGGATTTCAAAAGCGGGGTGAAAGAATGGAAAAATTTGTCAAAGAGGGACAAAGAAGCAGAAATAAGGAATGGATACAGTGGCAAAATTTGAGGGCGATTGGGTGAAAATAAAGGGAGTTATGGCAAACCCTAAAAATAGACAAATGTGATATTTCTGGCTTTGGGAAGTGGAATTTGGGATAGGGCCTTCAAAAATGAAATATGTAGAATGGGATTGCAGGGGTGTCAGTAAAGTTTCAGCGAAAACAGAGTTGAAACAAGAGAGATATGGCCGAAAAACAGATTATTATTATTATTATTATTATTTTCAGGAATGGATCTGCAACGGCGCGGAAGGAATCGGAAACAGATAGATTTGCGGAAGGGATCAACAACAGAGGGATCGGAAACGACGCCGAATGGATAAAAAACAATTGGATCTGAAACGGCTTTCAGAATAGATCTGAAACAGCTGGAGCTGGAACGACTGTTAGAATGGATTTGAAACGGCTAGATCTGAAACGGCGCAGAAGTGATCGGCAACAGTTCAGCTGAAAAATAGATATGGACCCCAAGTATGTGCGGCTTCCTATCGGTTCAGGGGATTCACTCGGCCACCAATGTTGTCTAACGGCTTGCGTATTGGGGCAGTACCCCTCACTCCATGGCTCAGTTAAAACTGATAACCGCTTTGCCACAAACGACAACTCTTGGTTTACCTCACAGGTGGGAACTAGTCAATCAGGTAGGGGTCATTGCCCTTTTCGCTAGCAGGTCCTCTCAATTGGCTAGCTACTTTGGGGTTCCTGTGGTACTCCTCACAATGAGTTTTAGGGCTTATGCCCAAGTACTTCCCACATTTAAGCGGATAAGGATTATTCCCAGATCCGAAGCTGCGAAAAAAAAAATTGACAGAAATTTCACCTAGCAAGCCCAAGAAAGTGCTCTGATACCAGATGTGATGAACCTGCAACAATTAATTAATCAAAATACACGATATAGCAGCAATAACAGAACTCAGAATCACTTTTATATTGATCGCAGGCCACTTCGAGGGGGCAACCTCCTTTGAGCAAGCTCAATACAAATAACTTCACGGTGCCTTCATAGGCCTCAACACACACTTATATACTAAGTCTAGGCGCCAATACTATGAATCAAAACCATGGGCCAATACAAACTATAGATCAACAAAACTATGGGCGACTTACAAAGCATATGCGCCAACAACAATAACACAAACTATGGATCAACAAATACTATGGAACGACTTACAAAGCATGTGTCTAACAATAATATACTAACAAAGTAAAGACATGGGTTCCTAACAGAAAACTTCACACAACTTTGTTTGTCACAAAAGATACAAGTTGCCTCTAGCTCGAGATCAAACAAATATGACAGTAGCTTCCGAAACCATACTACCTCACAACTAGCCAAACAAGATGCAACATACTTTGCTTCGGCTGTACTCAGTGCCACACATGACTGCTCCTTGCTAAACCAAGAGATCGTACTGGATCCCAAACTGAAGCAGCATCCCAAAGTGCTTTTCTTGTTTATGGCACTGCCTTCCCAATCCGAATAAACATAACCATGCAGGTTAATCTTCAGATTCGTCTCATATTTGAGCCCATACTCAATTGTACCCTTCAGGTACCTCAATATATGTTTTGTAGTCGTCAGGTGAACATGCCTCGGATATGTCAGGAATTGACTCAGGTTGTTCACAGCAAAACAAATATATGGTCTTGTGTTCGTTAAGTACATTAACAAACCAATCATCTGCCTATACATCGTGGCATCAACTGTCTCTGAAGAATCGTCACACAGTAGCTTCAAGTTCGATGCCATTGGTGTGGCCATTTCCTTACAGTCCATCATTCCAAACCTCTTCAGAATCTCCACTACATACTTTCCTTGACCAAGGAAAATCCCATATTCATTCTTCCACACCTCCATGCCTAAGAAGTAGTGCATCATTCCCAGGTCCTTCATCTCTATCTTTGTGGCAAGCTTTCTCTTTGTATTTGCAATGAGCTCATCCTCTCCTGTTACAAACAGGTCATCTACATATAGTAGTAATATCACTGATCTTCCACCCTCAACCTTGAAGTAGAGGTTGGAATCTGCTTTACTCTTGGTAAATCCTAAGCTCATCAAAAAGTTGTCCATCCTTCCGTACCATGTCTTGGGTGCCTTCTTCAAACCATACAAGGCTTTCTCCATCTTGCACACATGAGTCTGTCTATCATGTGTCTTGAATCCCAGTGGCTTCTCCACATACACTTCCTCTTCAACTACACCATTCCATAATGTTTTCTTGACGTCCATCTGGTGTACCTTCCATTTCATTATTGCGGCTAAGGAAAGTATAGATCTAATGGAAGTGTATCTTGCTACAGGTGCAAATGTCTCCTCGTAGTCTATGCCTTCTTTCTGGGAGAAGCCAGGTGCCACAAATCTTGCCTTGTGTTTTTATATGCTACCATATGTAGCATGCTTGATCTTGTAGATCCATTTCGAAGTCACAAAAGACTTCCCTACTGGTCTTGAAACTATCTCCCAGACATCATTCTTCGTAATCGACTGGTACTCTTCGATCATGGAATCCTTCCACTCCTTCGTTTTTGTTGCTTCCTCGTAGTTGGAAGGTTCTTTATCAATGATGTCGCATAGTAGGGCCACATAGTTGGAGTATGGTCTGGGTCTCTTGCTTTCTCTGTGTATCCCATCTGGAGCACCATACTTCTCTGCATCTTGAATTGCTTCACGTGCCCATGCTGGTCTCTTCTTGTGGGAGTTCTTCTCACGAGGTGGATCTATAGGTTCTTGTGGTTTTGTTATGTCATGGTCTTGGTGATCTTCTTGGATTGTCTCTTCCATAACTATGTCTCTTGTTTTGGTAACTTTAGGTTCTTCAATTTATTCAATAGGTAATTGTCTTGGCTTGTTGCATGTTAGTTTCTTCATCAAAATTTACATCTTTTTTTATCTCGATCTTCTTGAATACTGGGAAGTATAATCGGTAAGCTTTTGATGTGTCACTATATCCCACAAATATCCCCTTCTTTCCTGAAGGATCTAGTTTTGTTCTCTTTTCCTTTGGGATGTGTATGTAAACGGGACATCCAAATATTTTGATATGGTTGACTTATGGTTTCTCTCCTGAGAAATATTCTTCTAGAGTCTTGTTGTTCAATACACGATGAGGTGTACGGTTCTGTACATACACAATTATTCTTGTAGCTTCTGCCCATAACTGCATTGGGAGGTCTTGATCATGGATCATTTCCTTCATTGCTTCCATTATTATTATGTTCTTCTGTTCTGCAACGCCATTTTGTTGAGGATTGTAAGGAGTGCTCAACTCCCTCTTAATCCTGGATTCCGTGCAAATATTCTTGAATTCTTCTAAGGTGAATTCTATGCCATTTCCTGATCGTAGAGTCTTGATCTTCCTTTCAGTATGATTTTCAACCAAGGATTTGAATTCCTTGAATTTGCTAGACACTTCATCTTTGCCTTTCAAGAAATAGATCCATGTATTACGAGAAAATTCATCTATGAAAGAAACATAGTATACATACCCACTTAATGAGCTGGAAGACATGGGGACACACACATCTGAGTGGACTATCTCCAAGGTTCATTTTTCCTTGTTTTCACTGCTAGGAAATGTCTTCTTTAGATTCTTCCCTTGTGCACATCCCTTGTAAATGCCTTCATGCTTTGTTTGAATTTTTGGAAGACCTGAAACTGCTTTTCTTGCAGTTGGTAGTGCTCTATAGTGCACATGTGCAAGCCTTCTGTGCCATAATTCGCTTGCTTCCATGGAGTCATGGACCAATGCTTTTTCTGGTTGACCTTTCAACTTGTACAATCCTCCCTCTTGTTCCCCAATTATTGTTGCATCATTTATTGTCTTTCCTTTTGGCCCCATTAGAACTTGGCCATCAATAAATGCAACCTGCATTCCTTTATCATCTAATGCTGAGATGGAGAGAATATTTTTCGTCAACCCTGGTACATAGAGAACATCCTTCATCTTTGACGATTTTCCGAAATCTAGCTTGTAGGAAGCTTCTCCGCTTCCTTTGATGGGATATTGATAGTCATCCCCAAGTTTCACCTTGTGGGGTGATTCATGTTCTAATAGGTTGATGAAAGATTCTTTGTATCTCGTCATGTGCTCTGATGCTCCATTATCTACAAGCCAATCATTGCTTCCATGGGTGATGGTACATGTGAGTGCTGAGATTAAAACATATTCTTCATCACTTGAAGAATCATCCCTTTCTTCTCTGGTTCTTTTCCGTATAGGTTCATCATCTTCAGCAGTGTGAGCATGATGCCTCTTCTTGTTGGTTCTATTGGAGGATCCTTGATTTCTGGGACAATTTCTTGAATAATTTCCTTTCTCATCACATGTGAAACATCTGATACTAGAGAGGTCTCTTCTAGGTCCATGATTCCTATTGGGCCTTTTGGACCTTTTGTGATGATGGTCCTCCCTCTTGTTATGATTTCTCTTTGTGTGAGCAGTTAGAGCTTGGTCATCGTTAGCTCCCATCTTCACTTATCTTTCTACTAGACGAGCTTCTTCTTGGGTGCATTCTTCCCACAATCTGTTGAATGTGATTAGTTTCTTCCTGGCACATATCCCTTGAATCAATGAGTCCCGTGATCTTGGGAGACCATTGAAGGTCGTCATTACAATCTCTCCTTCAACTTTGTCTTCAATTGCTTCAAGTTATTCCTTGATTTGAGAGACCCTTGTGAAGTAAGATTGCATAGTATCTGAGTGTTGGATCTTTAGATTCTTGAGTTGGTTCCTCAGTGTCAACTTCTGATTGATGTTATTCCCTTCGAATATCTTCGTCAAGGCATCGAACATCTCCTTGGGAGTCTTCAAGGATGATACATGAGGGATGAGGTGATCTTTGATGGAGTCTGCAATAATTATTTTTTCCTTGACCATGTTCTTGTTGTGGATTTCTTTTGCCTCTTATCCCTCTGGTTATGGAACCTCCTAATTGACATACCTGTCCAAATCATTCTCTTCTAGAACAAGAGAAATTCTATACTTCCATGCTCGAAAGTTATCATCTCCTTCAAGCTTATCCTCAAGCTTGGTGTGATTTTTCATCTTGATATGAGAACCTCAAATGGAAATAGAAAAGAATTAGATCTTACCAATTTGAGATGCCCAACCCGGTTCTGGCACTGGCTGACCTAGGGTTTGTTAGAGAAACCCTAATTTTCCAAACTTGGAATCTTGAACTTTTGCTTGGACAGAAATATGCACCTCCTTAAGGCGAGTTCTCCAGTGTACTCCTTTTCCCGGATTGGTGGATGGAAGCTCCAAAATTTTGATGCCTTAGTTTTCTCTCGGCACTAGTGATTGGGTCAAAAATGAAAATTATTCAAATTGAACTATGCTTCCTCCAAAAGATGCGCCCTCCTAGGGAGAGTTAGCATAGCCTTTTTTCTTGATGATCTGTGGAGATAAGACCTTGAAATAGGAAGCCCTAGTTTCCCGCTGTTGCACAATGCCTTCTTTTAGAGTAGCTCTGATACCATGTTAGAGTTTGCACTTTAATTCAATTTAGTTAGATATTTAAACTAAAATATATACAAGCACAACAAAACACAAAAGACACAAGAAATTTCCTCAGGGAAACCATAAAGAAGAAAACCCCGCAACTTCCTCAAAAATAGATTTTGTCACTAGTACAATATCAAACAAGATAGAAAAACCAAATATAAGATGTCTTCTGCAGCTTCACTCTTTCTCCTCCGGTGAACTTGTCTTCTCTCTCACTTGGTGTGAACTTGCTTGAGTGAGTGTGATGTCCAATTGAGAGAGTGAGCCTCTCTCTTTATATTTTAAGTGAGACTGACCTAATTCCTCATTGGGGATGACTTCCCTAACTGACTGGGTCGACTTGTCCTAGGGAGACTCAAAAATACATTTTATATTTACCTTTTGGGGAACTATTGCCCTAACTTACAATGGAGGTTTTACCTCAATATTCTTGCATGACCAAATACAATAATGACATCCTCGAACTGAGGAAAAACATATCTGACGGAGGTACAAAAAGTACAACAATAATATAATAATAATATACAAAAGAATATCTTTTGCAGTTACATTTACAACAACACAACTAGGAGTATGCAAGGCAATCATGGGTAGTGATGAATGGGACGTGAGAACGGGGCATGCAACCAAGAGGCTTTCAATAATGAGGCATGAAACCAAGAGGCTTTGGGGTGTCAACAAGGGGCTTCAATAGTTCGAAAGGGATTCAATGGAGAATGCTTCATCCAGTAGCAAAGTGGAAGAGATGCCATTGAGTCCATTTGTCCAAAGCATGGTGATAAGATACCTCGATAAGAGGCAAAATGTATGTACTTCATGTCGATCACATGTGATGCCATTAGCGTGAGACTCAAGTTACTGGGCAAAGGGGCCCAAGCACATGTCAAAGAACCGGTAAAATAGTCAATGCAGGTGCAACAAAGAGGGGCATCGAGAGAAGCAGCCAAGTGCTAGAATTTAGGTCGACAGATTTACAGACAAACCTCTTTGTCGACCGTTAGGAGAGTTCCTACTTTCCACGGGGTTTCCCAAATGACACATCCCTTACCTTGGGCACCCACGAACACCTCATATATATTAGTTGGGAGCACTTGAGACTAAGCAATCTAAGGAAGGATCCAAGCATCTAATCATAGCAAGTAAGACGTGCTAGAGACCAAGGGAAGGAGGTGAGTTAGGCCTCAGTTTTGTGGCAAGCAAGCAAAGAGAAATGTTAGAAGGAGGAAAATCACCCAATTATTACAAGTAGTTCTAAGTTCAAGGGTTTCCACGGGTAGACTCTCCACGGCAAAGGGTAAGGGAAAAAGCTTACCGATGGAGTAGTGTTGTAGAAGGCGAGCTAGAAATGTTGATGACAAGTGTTGCATGGGAAGACTCGTGGGAGTCAACAGAGTGTAACAATAGTCAGCTCATGGGAGGACAGTGGCTTCGGGAGACAGTGCAACTAGTGGCATAGTTTCGTCGAGAATAGATAGAACCTTCGGTAGAGATAGGTTTTCGACAAGCTCACTCGTTGACAAGCATAGTGCATGACAGCTAGAACCAAAGTTTGCTTATCTGCCTGGACATAGTTGTTGGTTGTAAGAGGGTGTCAGCAAGAAGGTGTTGAACTTGTGCGTTGTATCTCCATTGTATCATTCTTTACATAATTCAATAAAAAGGCTTGTCAGTACCCGGTTTTGGGCACCACACATATGTTTTGTTCTTGTGTTCTTGTGTATGTGTTTATGGTATGTAGAGCTAAGTAACATAACAAGATAAGTGTAACCAAGTAAACTACACATAATAATAAGTCCAATTGTAGATTGGGAAAGGTTGTTGGGCGTACCAGGTCCAAGCGACAGGTAGCTCAAGGTGAAGGTATGGGAATTCCTTTAGTGAAGAGGTTTAATCCACCACCGAGTGAGTGCGGATGACCAAGTCTCCATGCCAAAAGACAAGTGATGTCACAAGGAAGCTAGGGACCAACAAGGGAAAAAAACGTTGGGCGTTTTCTAGGGTTGTGACACAAGGCCTCCAATCCAAGTTGTCTTGTATGCATAACATGCCAATAATACTATTCAATCAAACAATCCAACAAATATCATGACAAAAATCAATCAAAATGGGTCAAGAGGATAATTGTAAAAGTGTACAACGGATGATACACATTTGCATGAAGTCCTCAAGCACCTGTTCAAATGTTTCCACAATTATTCATCATTCCAACCACAATAATTCCTAGTTGTCAAGAATAGTCCAAAATTCTACCTCTCACGCCTCTTCTACAAAGATCTATAACAATTATTGTCGCCTTACCAAGAATTTCCACTCTTGGATGAACCCCTTTTGTCTTTATGATAAGGATGTCAATATGAAAAATAATCATGTTTCTACTAAATAAAAGGCATGGGATGCGATTACTTCTCATCCAAAGGTGCAATATATCCTTGCAAATCAATAGCATTATCATCTTTCTCCAACTCAAGCATACCATCATCATCAATTGGTGCAACTTGTTCTCCATCTAATTGAATATAATATCTTTCAACAATAAACAAAACAATAGTGGGTATAGAATAATTCACCTACAAATCAATTGTAAAATGACTTCCATCTAGCAATGGAGTCACACCATATCCAAGTCTTACTCTAAACAGTCTTATCACAAGCTCTATTTGAAATTAATACATTGTTTGCTCTTCCCAAATCCACCACCTATAATACCCATTTGGAAAAGCATTCGAGACCAGATATCTCTAGTATATTTCTCAAATTTAGGATAAACCAAATATTAGTAGCCAATAATGCATGAGTGGCCTGAATATTGCCTTTCTTAGCAATACAATAAATTACTACTATAAAAAATATGATTAGAAGCATGTTGATAGGTATCATCATCAATAGGCTATTGAGAAAGGCATTTAACATCTGCTTCATAAACATAAAGTTGCTCCTCCTTATCACATCGGTCATTCATGAGGATTTGACAAACATTAGAATCTAATTTGTCTAGCTCATTCATACAAATTGTGCAAGTCTCCAATGGCATTGTACTTGAAAGCAAAAGTCTCTAATTGATTGATGTGATCTTTCAATTTACCTTCAATACTTCCTTAACTTGGGACTTCTTGAGTATGGACCTAATTAAGGTCATGCAAATCATTGATTTCCTTATCATTCTCATCCACCTAAGAAAAAATAAAATCATAAATATTCTTCTATTTCTAATACTTGTTAATGACACCCATGGTACTCTAAAGTTGTCGATACAATGGGGAAAATGCAGTGTGTGAGCAGTGGACGTGAAATGTGAGGACCCGTGAAACCATTGTTCTCCTCCAAGCACAAATAAAATGAATTTGAGCACATATCAAGCCAATACCAATCCAAATTTATTCTTTTCTCTAATGTTCAAAACAACACTTAAGAAGACATGGATATCAACAATAATATAGCCTCCAATGCTTAAGACAAGTATAGCCAAACAAAATAGAACTTTGTTCTATCACTACCAACCAAACAAGTCTACCAATCCACCTACAAAAGGCCTTTTGATACTCAAAATTTAAGTGGATATATATTCCACAATACAATATGCCTCCTTAATAAAAAATAAGGCACTACCAAGAATAAAACCTTGGTATGTTCATGTACAACACACAACTACCTAATCAAACTACAAAGGATTTTAACAAGCATGAGAATGGCTATATAAATTATTTCAAACCTATTCGTACTACAACCAATGCAATATAATGCAACCAAGAGATTCAAATCCTAGTCTATTCTTCTACAACAATGGCTTTACCTATCTTCATTCACTATGTTATTCAAGCAATATTCAGAGAAACATCCATAAAATTCTACCTCAATTGCTCAAAGAACCAAATAGATATATGTTCCACAATATATCCTTCAATGTTGTAATCAAAATAATAAGGCACTGTGGGAAATAAAACCTTGGTCTACCACTTCAAGGCCAGTAGATTTACCAACTTGTTTTCATAATCAATTGATAAATAGAATCTCAAAAAATTAATAATCTCTCAAACTCCTTTGAATTGAGCTCCTTGAGTCGATGCTCTAATTAAAGTCCAATATGTTCATCGATATTAATTCTCTTGTACACAAAGTCTTCATAAGATCTCAAAGAGATTAATCCATTATGTGTACTTGTATGTCAGATGAGGCTATATCCTCACCAATAAATAGACTTAGGGTTCATCTCTAAAACCCCAAAGGGTTGGGCCATAATAACCACTAAAATGGTTAACCACAAATGAAGGATTGTTATAGTAGTCCCAAAGGTCCATTAACCCTTCATGTTAGGTTTACAATAAATATTCTCAAAATTCTCAAATCCTCCCTATACACAACTTGGAGGATCTATGAAAGTGGCATTATCTCAACACCAACCCTTAGTGAAAACTTGATGTAATGAACATCACAACTGCATCATGTCCTAAAGACTTGAAAGATACCACATCTCCCATCATCCCCCCTTAACACAACTAGGATAAGAATATTAACAACCAAAATATCTAACTATGATAAGTTACAACAAAATAGTGACCTCTACAACACTTCCATCCAATCCCCATAGTGAAGCAAACTAGTGCTACAAGGCCCAAATGGAGAGTTCTTTAGATTCTGAACCTCCTTAACATCTACAGACCCAAAAGTAGAGCAACAAAGAGCTTATGCTCAAATGGTTATAACAAGTTTCCAAAAATTATATAATAAAACAACACATAACCCTTTTCATACTTAGATTTTAACCTTAAATTCTATACTTCAACGATGTTATTTTCCAAGTATCACCAACATCAACAAGATAAATCAAATTTGTTCATCTAGTAGATCAATAAAATCCATAAGAAGGTATAAGTCATCTTTATCCTACAAACATAGATATATAAGTAACAACACAATATTTACCATACCCTACACCAATCTAAAGTTGGTAATAGGGGCTAGCTCCATCAGTAGAAAGAATGGATAAAAATGCCCCCATTTGAAGCTCAAAACTCTCAAGTACAACCCATACACAATTATCAATGGAGATGGTGCCATTGTCTTTGTTCTTAACATTTCACTATAAATCCATACAGTAGTTCATGCTAAACGTCTCAAACCATACACTCAAACACCATATTAGCATTCTACAATTTCACAATCAATATATTTGAACATTTACTTATTTAGCACCTACCTTAACTAACTCAATCATCATTGCACAAAGGAATCATCCTCCATAATTTAGAATTCCTTTGTTCTAGTGTTAAGATTGGATAGAATTCACACCAATTGAAGTGGTACACCGTGGAGCATATTAAAGTATGGTTCCTGCAACTATCCCAACAAGCAAAAAAGTTCCTCACTTTCCAATGGAGAACAACTAAACAAAATCAATGTTTTCTGTCTCGAGCCAAAATTTATAGACTTACACAATCTTCACTAAATTTGGTTCCATGTTATATGTAATTCACAAGCAAATCAACACCCTATATAGCCACAAGATCCATTTGGGGTAGTTATAGTATGCAAGATCCATTTGCATATCCCTAACCACTGTGAGCTTAGTTCACAATTTCTTAGGTAAGACCATAGACATCAGGTCAATATTGCAAAGGTTGTGATTACACCATCAAACACACTGCAAATCTCAAAGCCACAAACCTCAAATACAAATTTTGACAAACAATAACATAGAGAATGTGAAATAACATGATAAATAAACTTTGATTGTAAGAAGTTGAATATCATGTAATTAAAGTGCCAACCATCTCATGCTTTGGAAGGATTGTTGTGTCCATAAATACTACTCATATTTGTTGCAATATTACTAGTTTTGATACATATCGAGACTTTGTCATTACAACCCTTCTCATGAATGGGCATAAAAGACATTTATGCTCTTAAAATCACACTGATCTTTTGTAAAATTCTATGTATACATTTGTTCTTTAGTTGATAGTAGGAAAATTCCACTAGAATGGCCCCTCTTGTACAAAAATTCAAGTACAAATGTAATTCAATTGAATATTCATATCAATACAAATCCAATTTGTGTTATGGTAATAAAAGTTGACAACTATTTGATTCATATTAGGTTATTTGTATCATAGAAAATATCAAAATTGTAGAGATATGATGTTTGTGATTATGGTTACTGATAAATGATCACAATCAATTAAAAAAAATGGCTTACAAGCAAACAAAATAAATGTAATTCAATAATATGTGTACATTTCACCATCTAGTTATTTCATTTTTTCCTTGGGTTTTTATATATTTTTGTTGGTTCTATTGAATTGCATTGAGGATTCAAAGCATTGTTGCTTGTGGATCAAGTATGTTACCCAACAATATCAATACTTGTAGAGAAACAATGTTAGTTTGCTATAGTTTTTTGTACATATATGACAAAATAAATGACAAAGTCTTTAACCAAAACAAAAGTTGTACATTGATCTACAACTATATATATGTTGATCTTCATTTTATTTAATTATCTATTTTTTTATTTTCTATTTTCTAAAATGTTACCTTACCTGTTTTCTCATATTAGTGAGATATATATTTCTATATTTTTATTTTTTTAAATTTTAAATACTTTAAATGTATTTTTCATATTAGTGAGATATATATCCATGTATATTTTCAAATTAGATTTTTTTAGTACATGAATCTAAATCCGAATTCATATATGATTTAACCAACATTTAAGTATTGGAATTCATATATGATTTAACCAACATTTAAGTATCGGTTGAGCATATTTGCTATACCATATCTAGTTGTTCATGCAAATGTGTTTTTATGTTTGACTTTGAACTTGATAATATATCATACTCACAGGTAATCATGCATTATGTAATCCTTGGTTGCATCCAAGCTTATAAAGGGAAAGATAGAGGAAGACTTTTATCTTTGATACCCTTTGTTGCAACCAAGCTTACACCTAGACAGTAAGATCATAAAGGAAGAAAGAGGAATATTTTCCATTAAAATTTTGAATTTTATAATGGCAAACTTAAGTAATATTCTTATTTCAATAAAGACATCATATCTTACATAATATTTATAAAATACTTTCAATTTTATAATGATAAAATACAATATTTATAAAAAAAAATTATTTTTTAATGATGAACTAAAGTAATATTATTAATGAAAATTTCAATAAACCTATGTAATAAAAACAATACAAAACAAAATCTAAAACACAAAAATCAATGATTCACACACACAGTACATAGAGATTTACTCTAAAAACCCAAAATCAAGAAAATCAACCTACGTAAAAGTTTCTCCACTCTATATTTCATTGCATTATATTTTATGTTTACAATACCATATTATAGAATTTAAAACCCTAATCCAGTAACCCGAATTAGATTGCAACTTTAATTCCTTAACTGGAATTAATCTACAATGGGTTGAAAAATATTGGCCGAAAAAGTTGACCCCCTTTGCTCTAGAAACCTACAAAGAGTACAACACATGTCCAACATTCTCCTACTTGTATCCTTTGAAACAAAGGGGCAGGGGGAGCATGCATGACATCAATTTCTAAGGGAAACAATGCCTATTGATTCTCTCACCAAGAGAATTTTCAATACTAGCAGACTTTGTCATTGAATATGCAACATTCTTCAAGGTGTCAACCTTCTCCAGCAATACTTTGTTCTATTCAACTATTACTTACATCAATATGTTTTTTCCTTAGAATGATCAGCGAGGTTCTTTGCTAAAAACATTGCACTTGAGCTGTCACAACCTATTATCACTGCTTTCTAAACAAAACCAATACACGAACACAATCTTTGCAAGCATATTGATTCCTTACTTCCATGAGTGGTTTCCATGTAATTGATAATGCAACTACACCATGCCTCTTACTCATCCAACTGATTTCTCCACCAAATAAGTTAAAAACATAATCATTTGTAAATATTATGTGGTCAAGATCTCCAGGCCAATCCACATCAACAAAACCTTGTATATTTATCTATATATGAGGTCCAGGTCTTCCTTAGTAGCAGATTCCATAATCTAAAGTGCCATGCAGATATTTGAATACCCTCTTTACTGTTATTCAATGATCTTTCCCTGGTTTTAACATATACTTGCTCAAAACTCCCACTACATGGGGAATGATTGGTCTAGTACAGACCATAGTATACATCAAGCTTCCAACAACACTAGCATAGGGAACAAGTGACATGTCTTCTACCTCTTCTTGAGTCTTTCAAACATTAATCTACAGATAACTTTGCACCTACAAGAATGGGGATCTTACTAGTTTACATTCCTACATATTAAACCTTTGCAATATTGTCTCAACATATTTCCTCTAGCTCAACCAAAGTCTTTTGTGCGCATAATCTCTTTTAACATACTCAAAATAAAATGCGGTGCCAAGATTGTTCCTATTATACTTAGAAGACAATTGGGCTTTGACATCCTTGATGATTTTCTTCTTGCTTCCAATCAGCAACATATCATCAACACACAAGACCACATAAATAAAATGATTACCAACCTGCTTAGATACACACAGTGATTGGCTTTGCTTCTTGAGAAACCAAGTCCCAATATAAAAATATCACAATTTTGATGCCACATTCTTTGTGATAGTTTCAATCCATAAAAAGACATCTTCAACTTGCCAACCAACTCCTTTCCCTTTAATTGCAAACTCTTCTAGTTTTTTCTTGTAAATTTCTTCTTCACAGTCGCCATGCGGAAATGTTGTTTTCACATCTATATGTTGTACTTCAATATCCAAAGCATCAGTAATAGACAAAATAAATTTAACACAAGTTAATTTGGCAATAGGAAAAAAAACACCACAAACAATTCCCTCCACCTAGGAATGCCTCTTAGCTACTAGGCAAGAGGTGTACTTCTCCACCTTACCTTATGCATTCAATTTTTCTTTAAACACCCATTTGTTACCAATAGGTTTTCTTCCAGGAAACATCTCAACTAAATCCCAACTCTCATTTTCATCCAAGGCATCCATTTCTCTTCACCCATTGCCTTCTTCCAAAGTTTATTATCTTTTAGATCCATTGTGTCCCTAATAGTGTTAGGATTGTCATTAGTAATAGATGGAGCAAAATTAGAGTGTGAATCGGGAGGGATATACCTTTTTGGTCGCCTTCTTTAACGAACCGGTCTCCTCAAGGCTAGAACTTGAGATTCTTATTATTTTGGTTTGTATTCTTAATAGAGTCAAATTCTTCACCCTTGAAACTAAAACTCTATTGCCTCAGGTTCTTCTTCCTTTGGCTAGAATTCTTCTTTGGGAGGAACTTTAGCATCTCTAAATACAACATCTCAATTGTAAACAATCTTCTTACCTACTAGGTTCCATAGTTTATAACCTTTTATACCTTATCTATAACCAATACAGATACATTTTTTAGTTTTATTATCCAACATAATCCTATTTTCATTTTGAACATGTACATAAGCATCACAACCAAAAAAATTGGGATTCTTAAGAGAAGGGTTTCATTTGGAACATGCACATAAGCATCACAACCAAAAAAAATGAGATGTTTAAGAGAAGGGTTTTCTTACCAATCTATGTCTCATGTGGAGTTTTGTCAACCAATGTTGATGTAGGTGATCAAAATACCAAGTAACATGCAATATCCACTATCTCTATATGGAATTCTTATGATAACCCTACACCACTAAGCATACTCCTTTCCTTCCCCATCGACGTCGTGTTATTCTTTCTGCAACTCAATTCCATTGAGGTGTGAATGGAGTAGTCTTTTGCCTTGTTATTTCGCACTTTTTTACAAAATTTCCTTAAACTCATTTATGCAAAACTCTCCACCAATATCTGTCTTCAACACGTTTACTTCCTTCTATGTTTGATTTCCTACAAGATTTAAACTCTTTAAAATTATCAAAAAACTAAGCTTTTTTTTATGGAGGAAATAGACTCATATTTTCCTTAAGAAATCGTCAATAAATGTAACATAATACACAAATTTACCTAATGATGGAACAAGAACATATCTAAACGCATCATTGTGCGTTAACTCTGAGATTATTTTTGCTCTTGTAGCACCAGATGGGAATCTCACTCGATTTTCTTTACCATATATACAATGTTCAAGAAATCAAAATCGAATGAGCAATCAGACATACATTTACAATGTAATGCTCGAAAGCCCTTCTCTCTTATATGTCACAATCTTTAATGCCATAGCATTATATTCTCTATAGAGACAATGTCTTTTGCATTGTTATCTTCAAGAGCAACGGAACTATTACATCCATTAGTAAAAGTGATTCACAACAATCCATACAGTTCTAATTCGAACTCTCGACATCAACACCATTGCTCGAACCATCTTGCATGTTTCCTTTTCAAATACAGCATGCACTCTTGTGGCATCCATCTTACTAATAGATATCAAGTTTCTAGCCAGATTTGGAATGTGCAAAACCCCAAGAAGATTTTCAATCCTTCGATCATTCAGTAGCAACTTGACCCTTCCATATGCTATGATTTTGATTGTCGAATCATCTCTTAAGAAAACACCTTCATTGTACTTTCATAATTACAAAAACACTCCCTACGAGGAGTCATATAAAATGAAGCACCTGAGTTCATTAGTCATACATCGTGATTTGCATGTGTACCTATATTATATGCCAAGTAAATACTACATCCTTATTTTGTGGAGCTTTTCTTTTTTGTGGAAGGGGCATCATCAAATCATTTACCATTATCAACATTCTTAGATCTACAATCTTTCTTATAATGCCTAGCTTTACCCATTTCCATCATTTCTTTGCAAATTTTCACAAAAGTTTTAAATCTACCTTTTGACTTAGATATGCCCCTAGAAGATTTGGTTTTCCTCTCTTGGGAGAAACCTCACAAATAAATCATCCTTGGTCACATCCTCCATGGATTTTCTCTTCATTTCCTCTAATCACAGGATGTAACTACATCCTCAAACTTTAATGTGGATTGACTGGCAATATCAGTTAATACACCCATACTATCCCAAGAGTCTAACAAAATGTTAATGTTTGTACTTTAATTCAATATTATCTAGGATCTTTAACTGAAAGAATAACAAGCACAACAAAACACAGTAGACACAATAGTTTTCCTCGGGGAAACCATAAAGGAGAAACCCCGCAACTTCCTCAAAGATAGATTTGTCACTAATACAATATCAAGCCAAAAATGGAAAACCCAAAATATGTCTTATGCATCTCTCTTTATTTCTCCTCCAACGAACTTGTCTTCTCTCCCTTGCTATGTGAACTTGTGTGAGTGAGTAGTGTGTCCAAATGAAAGAGTAAGGCTCTCTATTTATACTTTACTTTTGGCTTGACCTTTTACCTAACTAGGTTGACCTCACTAAAACTAATTGGGCCGACTTCTCTAAGGAGACTTAATAAAACCTTTTACATTTGACTCTAGGTGATCTAATGACCCAACTTACAAGGGAGGTTTTACCTCAATGACTTTGCATGACCAAACATAATAATGACATTCCCGAACGGAGGAAAAACATCTCCGTCGAAAGTACAAAAAAAATACAATAATAATATCGATATAAAATACAAGTGAATATCTTTTGAAGTTACATTTACATCAACACTCCCTCTTAAATAGGAATGTATTCTCTCGCCAAAGTCATCATCACCCTAGACACAATTCTAGACAACGTCATCATCGTTGGATCATCTTCAATGCTAGAACATCATCATCAACATTGGACTATCATCGCCGCTGCTGTCGTAATCCTCATTTTGTTGATAATTGATTAGTGACATCTCTCGAATCTATCTGTCATAGGAAGTTCTACAGAGCCAGCCCTTTTTCATGTTGGATGCAGGCTTAGCCCTCATGTAGGTCTTCATCATCTCCACGAGCAAGCCATCAAGTAGGTACAGCCCAGGACCACACATTACATTACCACAGCTATCACCTGCATCTCCTACTATCGTCTCATCGTATCTGGATCATCTCATCAGTACACGGAGCACAGCCCAAGTGCACATCTCATGTCCAACAGACCACTTGCATCTCCCACCCAGTGGGTACATCCCAGGAGCACCCCAGGTGCATTACATCTCTCAACGGTCAGCCCACGTCTACCAGCATGGGAGCACAGTCAGGAGCACCCCAGGTGCATTACGTTCCAAGGACAACCTATGTCTTCCACCATGCAAAATCCTACCTAAGCGCACACAAAGTGTCTTATGACCAGTGGACCTCTCAGCGTCTCCAGTATGGAAGGACAATCAGGAGCACCCCAGGTGCATTACAGCCCAAGTACCACCTACACCTACCACCATACGAGAACCAACCCTTACATCTACCAACATGGGAGAACAGTCAGGATAACACCAAGCTTCTCTCTAAAGTACTCGAACTTCACTCTGGCTAACGACTTGGTCAACACATCGACTATTTGCTCGTCTATCGCCACATACTGGAGCTTCACTGCTCCTCTCTGCACCATATCTCCGATATAGTGGTACTTGATCTCAATGTGCTTCGACTTGTCATGGAACATCGGGTTCTCAGACAACTTCACGCAACTCTGGTTGTCACAGAAGATACAAGTCGCCTCTAACTAGAGATCAAACACATCTGACAGTAGCTTCCTAAGCCATACTGCCTTACAACAGCCGAACAAGCTATAAGATACTCAACTTCGCCTATACTCAATGCCACGCATGACGGTTTTGTACTAAACCAAGAGTTCATATCGGATCCCATACTGAAGCAGCATCCTGAAGTGCTATTCCTATTTGCGGCACCGCCTTCCCAATCCGAATCAACATTATCCTACAGGTTAATCTTCTGATTCGCCTCATACTTGAGCCCATAGTCAACTATACCCTTCAGGTACCTCAATACATGCTTTGCAGCAATCAGGTGAACATGTCTTAGATCCGTCAGGAACTTGCTCACGGTGTTCACAGCAAAGCATATGTTTGGTCTCGTGTTCGTCAAAAACATCAACGAACCAATCATCTGACGGTATATCATGGCATCAACTGTCTCTGATGAAGCACAACATAGTAGCTTCAAGTTTGATGCCATCGGTGTGGCCATTGCCTTGCAGCCCATCATTTCGAACCTCTTCAGAATCTCTACTACATACTTTCCTTGTCCAAGGAAGATTCCATCCACTCTGCCACACCTCCATGCCTAAGAAATAATGCATCATTCTCAGGTCCTTCATCTCGAACCTTGCGCAAAACTCCTCATCTGCAATGAGCTCATCCTCACCTATCAGAAATAGGTCATCTACATAATAGAAGTATCAATGGACTTCCGACTTCAACCTTGAAGTAAAGGTTGGAATCCAATTTACTCTTAGTAAAGCCTAAGCTCATCATGAAACTGTCCATCCTGTCGTACCATGAACTGGGTGCCTACTTCAATCTGTACAAGGCTTTCTTCAACTTGCACACATGAGTCTGCCTGTCATGTGTCTCAAATCTCAGTGGCTGCTCCACGTACACTTCCACTTCTAGTACACCATTCAAGAATGATGTTTTGACATCCATCTGGTGTACCTTCCATTTCATTACTGGAGTCAATGCAAGTATAGATCTGATGGAAGTGTATCTGGCTACAGGTGCAAACGTCTCTTCATAGTCTATGCCTTATTTCTGAGAGAAGCCACGTGCCACAAATCGTGCCTTGTGTTTTTCAATGCTACCATCTGCAGCATGCTTGATCTTGTAGATCTACTTCGAAGTCACAACAGACTTCCCTTCTGGTCTCAGAACTATCTCCCAGACATCATTCTTCATAATCGACTGGTACTCCTCAATCATGGCATCCTTCCCTTCTTTCTTCTCTGTTGCTTCCTCATAGTTGGAAGGTTCTTTATCAATGATGTCAAACAGCAGGGCCACATAGCTAGAGTATGGTTTAGGTCTCTTGCTTTCTCTGTGCATCCCATCTGGAGCGCCATACTTCTCTGCATCTTGTATTGCCTCTCGTGCCCATGTTGGTCTTCTCTTGTGGGAGTTCTTCTCATGAGGAGGATCTACAGGTTTTTGTGGTTCTACCATGTCGCAATCTTCATGATCTTCTTGAATTGTCATAGCTGAATCATCGTCACAAGTTTCTCACGATCTTTCCTACAAGTCAATTTACTTACGTGATTAGAAACATTTCATAATTTTCAAAACAAATTCTTATGCATAGGTCATACAGTGATGCAACTATCTTAGCCATTGCTTCAACACAACATTCATCCATATCCCGTATTCATACGGTAACTTTCTAGATGCATTCCATCAGTACCAGAACATTATTAAGAGCATGCACTACTCCCAATATGTCATCAAAGAGGTTTAATTCTAGATAAGTAGCAATGGAATCTTGTACATTACCATAGGCCACTTACCCGTTACTTGCATATTAGTAGTATTCTGTTCATTAATGCAATTTTTCTAACATGCATAATACACATCCTAACTCTAGGAACATAAGTATGTACATGACTGAACAATATCATTTAAGTAATTGGATATACAAAAATTGACAATTCAAATACTTATCTTTGTTTGGTTGTTGGGTGGACTCCCTATTGATCTTTGCTTCCTTGCAGGAACAGTTGGAGTCTCTGACAGTGTGCTCTACTTCATTGTTTGATTCTGAGGTCATGTGCCTTTCTTGCTTATGATCGGAAATGTTGAGCAAGTATTCTACATTGTAGATCACTTGTTCTTTGTACTGGAGTAGAGCATTGATCTTTATCTATTTTCCGGAGTGCAACTCTGTAGGAGCTTCTCCTACTTCTTCCATCTAATACTAAAAGTCATCTCTAGTTTTATTAGGTGGAATCCATTGAATGAACCCTTGTAACTGGTTACCTTCAGTTATTACAATACATATTCTTCATCACTTGAAGAATCTTCTTTTGTTCTTTTGCTTGCGAGTTCATCATCTTCCGCGGTGTGAGCATGATGTTTCTTCTTGTGTGTCTTCTTGTTGGAGGAACCTTTGTTTATGGGACAATCTTTGGAGTAGTAACCCTTCTCATCGCATGTATAACATCTCATGTTGGATAGATCTCTTATGGGTCTTATTTGCCTATCGTAGTTCTCCCTCTTATTTTGATGGTGGTTCTCCCTCTTGTTGTGATGGTGGTGCTCCCTCTTGATGTGATTTCTTCTAGCGTGAACTGTGAGAGCTTGATCATCATTTGCTCCCATCTTCTCTTCTCGTGCCACAAGTAGAGCTTCTTCTTGTGTACATTCTTCCCATAGTCTATTGAATGCAATCAATTTCTTCCTGGCACATATCCCTTGAATGAATGAGTCCCATGATCTTGGGAGACCATTCAAGGTGGTCTTTATGATCTCTCCTTCTTCTACCTTTTCTTCAACTGCTTCAAGTTGCTCCTTGATCTGTGAAACCCTTGTGAAATAGGATAGCATGGTCTCTGAGTTTAGGATCTTTATGTTCTTGAGTTGGTTCCTTAATGTCATCTTTCAATTAATGTTCTTCCCTTCAAATAGTCTTGTCAATGCATCAAACATCTCCTTGGGTGTTTTCAAGGATGACACATGTGGGATGATATGATCCTTAATGGAGTCCGCGATAATTCTCTTGGTCTTAACCAAGTTCTTCTTGTGGATAGCCTTAGCCTCATCTCCCTCTGGTGCTGGAACCTCTTCATTCACATATTTGTCCAAATCATTTTCTTCAAGGACAAGAGCAATCCTATACTTCCATGCTCGAAATTTATCAGCTCCCTCAAGCTTATCCTCAAGCTTGGTGTGGTGAGACATTTTAAATGAGTACGTCAAATGGAAATAGCAAAGATTTAGGTCTTACCAATTTGAGATGCCCAATCTAGTTCTGGAGTTGGCTAGCCTAGGGTTTGTTAGAGAAACCCTAATTTTCCAAAGTTGGAATCTTGAACTTCTGTTTGGACAGGAAGATGCACCTCCTCAAGGCGAGTTGTCCAATGTACTCCCTTTTCAAAAATGATGGAGGAAAAACCCAAAAGCTTGATTCCCTAGTTTTCTCTCGAGACTAGTGTCTGGGTCAAAACTAAAAATTCTTGAAATTTGATTATGCTTCCTCCAAAAGATGCGCCCATCTAGGGCGAGTTAGCCTAGCCTCCTTTTCTTGATGAAATGTGGAGAGAAGACCTCAAACTAGGAAGCCCTAGTTTCTCGCTACTGCACACTGCCTTCTTTTCAAGTTAGCTCTGATACCATGTTAATGTTTATATTTTAATTCAATATTATCTAGGATCTTTAACTGAAAGAATAACAAGCACAACAAAACACAATAAACACAATAGTTTTCCTCGGGGAAACCATAAAGGAGAAAACCCCGCAACTTCCTCAAAGATAGATTTGTCACTAATACAATATCAAGCCAAAAATGGAAAACCCAAAATATGTCCCCTGCAGCTCTCTCTTTCTCCTCCAACAAACTTGTCTTCTCTCCCTAAGATAATACACTTTTCTTCCTCCATCTTCATATCAACAAAGACAAGTTGACTTTCTAAAGTAGTCAAGGCATTTATATGATCTACTAGGAAGTCACTATCCCCCATCCTAAGATGATACAACTTTCAAATAAATAACTTGTTTACCATGATCTACTAGGAAGTCACTATCCCCCATCAAAAGATGATACAACTTCTTTCAAATAAATAACTTTTTTACCATGGACTTTGACTGATACAAATTATCTAGCTTATCCCACAACTTCTTTGCATTGTCTTCTCCAAAGACATTCAACAACATTGAATCTAAGATGCAAAGTTGAATCATGTTTCTCGCTTTTCTTTCTAGCTTTTCTCAATCTTCTTTCAACATACTAGTGGGATTTGTACTTGGATCCACAACAATCCATTGTTCTTGTCTACAAGAAGATCCTCCATCTTCAACGTCCATAACTAAAAAATCTTATCATTAAACTTATTTATTTATATTCTTAAAAGCTTGCCATTTTCTCAACACAAGATGCATTGTGCAAAGCTCCCACTCCAACACAAGTTGAACGCAGACCCAAAATACCCTTACTCTTCATAGGATGAGATAAACCCTAGCAACAAAGACATCCCCTTGAAGCCAATAACTTCACTCTAATATCAAATGAAGAGTTTGTTAAACTTGTGTAAAAAAAACAATACTAAAAAAAATTTAAAACACAAGAATCAATGGCTCACATACACAACATAGAGATTTACCTCAAAACCCAAAACCAAAAAAAACCAATCTACCCCGGAGTTTCTCCACTATATCTCATTGTATTATCTTTTATGTTTACAATACAATATTTTATAGCATCCAAAACCCTAATCCGTTAAATTATACCCTACTTAACTAAAATTAGTACAACACAAGTTCAACACTTAATGCAACAAAAATATTATATCTAAAACAAATATATTATTTTCAAAATTCAATTATTATTTAGAAAATTAGTTTTAATTAATGATTAAGGAGACATCATTATTCCAATTAAACCTACATCATTATGTAGGAAATTAATATTATTACCAGTATAAACATGTGTAATATTTATAACAAATTATTTTATAAACATGTGTAATATTTAAAACAAATTATTTTATAGTTAAAAGAAATACACCTTAAAAAATGTAAAAAGTAAAAACATATTTTGCATCATCTTAATTATACAAAGTTAAATAAACCAGTACCGTAAAAATAACCTTAACATCACTAACATCAATATGGCGCTCTTTAGCCCTAACATCAATATGGTATTCTCTTTCTTTATCAACTCCTATAGCATTATGAATAAATAGATTATGTGTTCGTTAACTGTTTGAAAACATAAAGAAACAGATTATGTGTTTCGCTAACTGTTTGAAAACCTTTTGAAAACGTAAAGAAACAGAATTATAGTTTGTCATTTATAGATTATCAATAATCCCTTGGTACATGAGATGTATAATATCTTTTTTTTCCTGATTTTAAAATTTAAATTAAAAAACAAAGGTTCTTTTTTTCTTAAAATTAAAATCCATTTAATCACTTGCCACCGTTAATAGAATTACAATTACAACAAAGGTAGATTAACTATCAGCCCATACAAGCTGGGGATGAACAAGAGCATACCTTATAAACATCCTTAATGTTTGTCGTCGTGCTTGTATATCTTGGAGAATGATAATAACAAGTCAAAATTTATAGAATTCCAACGAAGCTAGATTAACTATCAACCTCCTACAAGCTGGGGATGAAACTTAGAAACATGCATCTAGTGATTCCCTTAATGTTTGACGACGTGCTTCTATACCTTGGAGAATGATAATAATTAGTCAAAACTAAGATTTTAAAATTATTTTATTAGTACAATGTAAACAATGGATGATATAGCGAGTAAAAAGGGTAAAACGTCATTGATAAGGTCAATAAAATTTAATTAAAGAATAAATAGTAATAATAATAGGTCAATACAACAACAGTATTTGACAGAAATAGAATTTACAAGCTAAGAGCATAGTGACTATGTCACCATCTCCTTATAATTATGATTATACAACACGTTACTGCATATAATACACACTTGAGCAGGTCCCATTTGTAAGTATGGCAAGATTTTAATTTCGTGAAGAAAGAGGGGAAGGTAGCTCAATTGCAATGAATGTCGTCCCTAAGATGAGGACAATAAATAGAAGTTCGGTAAATCTCCTAAAAAGATAAAGCTAACTATGAGACTTTGGAACAAATCAAGAAAGCTTTAGTCTTTCCTTTATCAAGAAGATGTATGAGATTAGTCTAAGTATTCATTGCATTATAACATGCGTTGAAGGAGCAATCCGAATCTTGCATAAAGTGCATTGCTTTCAATCTGTCCCTCAAGGAAGAAAAGGATTATGGGACGGATATGTTCGCCTTTGCTCTCGATAAGCCCTATCAAAAATGAAAATTAAAAATAAAGTCCCTATAATTATAGAAATAACATTACTAAGTAAAAGGTTTCCTTAGACAATAAGTATATATCATCATGGACCATTTTCATATACCAAGCAATGGATGACCATATTTGTCCATGATTTGAAAACTTACCTTGTAGCATTAAATAAAAAATGAAAATTAAAAATAAAGTCCCTATAATTATAGAAATAACATTACTAAGTAAAAGGTTTCCTTAGACAATAAGTATATATCATCATGGACCATTTTCAAATACCAAGCAATGGATGACCATATTTGTCCATGATTTGAAAACTTACCTTGTAGCATTAAAACCACCAAGGGCGGCTGTTCCAAGTATTAATATTGCAAAAGGAATCTTGAGGAGTGTAGGGTTGGCATGCATGCTTTTTCTAGGGACTCCTGTCCTTACAACATGCACATAGCAAGCTATATACATGCATGTTTTATGTCAGAAAAACTTTAATATAGGGAAAAATAAGTGTAGCATGTTGAAGTACACATTGATAAAAATAAGTAACAGATGGAAAGAGATAAATTGCAAGGAAAAGGATTTTACATGAAGTAGTTTCTCCAGATATTGTACCTACAAAGTGAAATGATATATTATTAGAACCTTGACATTATGGAACAAAGATAACAAGACAATGCAATGACCGGTTTAATGCATTGATTTGACTTCAAGCGTTCTTGTCGCGTAAAATAAACACCCTTTCTTTCACAATTATATCTTGCTTTACAATCAATCAGTAATGTATCTTGTTTTACAATTTGAAGGATAAGTGTTTGTTGCATTTAAGCCGAGTGCTTGCAAAGTTGCAATTCACATCAAAGTGTCAATGGGCTGAATGTAAGTTAGTGAAATACATGTAAAGTTGAAAGATGAATCAAGGAAAACAGAGTGGCTTTGGTTGTGAAACCAACCAAATACGATGTTGTAAAGAGGATTGTATCTGTGAATTGCAACCATTTTTGTGATACTGTTGATTGTCTACAGATCAAAACCATTTGTTTAGGTCGAAAAGGGGCACACAGCCTTCAGGTAGGTTTTTAGTTCACTTGAAGTGGATCAGAGCTACACTTCAACAGGGCAGCAAGACGGTTACCTTTTCCAGAGGAAATAATACGTAAAGACAATGGTTAAAGAGGGGGGAAAAAACATTGCTTTTTACACAAGGAAGAGGAAAATCACTACTCAGAAGAAAAAGAATATTAGAATAACATTCCAACAAAGAGTCCCATGTAATTATCATTGCTTAGAGAAGGCAGAGAGGAATTCGTTATTATTGCAAGAAGCCTGGTTACCACATAATATACTGTAAACTGAAATTGAAAGCGGAAACAAAATTGCAAGTAAATACTGCTGCAAAATAGCTTAGAGTTCAAATTGTTAATGGTGGATCTTTGGACATATACAGTAGAAGACCAAAAGCGCATTTTTTGGATTCAGGAGCAACGCTACGCATCAAGCCAAGTTATTAGAAATTCCACAAGTCTTACTATGAACTTCAAGATGGTCAAAAAGAACTCATGAGATTGCTCACTGTTACGTGATACTAGTACTAACGCACCTTCAGATGTGCCCCAGTGAGAGGGTCATTTTTTTTCTTGACCAGGAGGGGTGTTATCCAGCATTTTCTGAGTGGAGGTTATGGCTAGATCCTTTGGTCCCTCTCCTGGGAGTACTATGGCTTAGTGGCATTGTTGACTATCTCATGAAAGGGCTTGAAGCCCTGAGGTTGGTGTCCAAGGCTTCCAGGGGTGGGTCACTGGATCACATGGCCCCCACCTTGTTTTATCATTCCGGTGGCACTTCTTTCAGCACTGAGGTTTATGTCTCCCCTCCAGGTCACCTTCCACACCCTCCTAGTCCTCCATGTTGAATTTTGTGCAACTTCGGAAGATATTATTTATTGCATTTCTATAGTATTTGATTGTACCTCCTAAGGGAGATGAACTTGATGTAAATGACCATGTAAACCCTTGAAAGAATCAATGTAAACCTTCGGGAGAAAAGAAGCAAAGTAAAAGATTAAAATTAAATTATTATTTGCCCCTCGAGTGAAGTCGGCCCAATCAAATAGAGAATTCGGCTCACCTAGGGTAAAAGTCAGTTTTACACTTGTATAAATAAGAGGTGAGCTCACCTCATTATTCACTCATCCACTCAACTCAAGTTCGCATTACTTGAGAGAGAAGTCCGCATCTACTAGAGGAGAAGAAGACTGTCTTGGGGTTTCTACTTTTGGAAGACATTTTCATCTTTTCTCTTTTATGATTGTACTCTGATCTCGAGATTATCATCTCTATACGAAGGTTGTTAGGTTTTCTCCTGTTTGGGTTTCCCAGGATAAACTCTGTGTTATTGTTTTGTGCTTTGTCTTTCTTCTAGTGATCTTGGATATGCATTTGAATTATTATGCTATGAATGTATGAAATCTAACATGGTATCAGAGCAGTTCTAGAAGAAGCCATTGTCGGAACTAGGGTTTCACCTCATGAAGTCTTCACCCAACATTTTGGAGAAAAAAAGCCTTAGGAATTTCGATTTTAGGGAGGCGCATCTTTTGGTGAAGACGGAATTCAATTCCGAGAATTTTCAGCTTTTGACCTAATTCTACAGCTGCAGCAAAAATTAGGGTTTCAGTTTTAACCTACTTCTCTCCACAGATTTGGATCAGCCCTACCTCAACTCAACTCGCTTTGCCAAGGTGCATCTACCTGTGGTATCGGTTTTTCAAAATCCAAACTTTCATTTTTGACCTAGCTCCTGCTAGGGTTTCTGAACCAGATCTGCAGTCAAGATGATTGGGATGAAGGTTGAAGATAGAAGAAGATCATCCATTGCTGATGTAGAAGAAGATCATCGTCACAAGAAGCACAAGAATGAAGATCATTCAAAATTTCTATTCATATCAGCTTTATCAGGTACTATTCCCACCACTAGTGACACTTGGCTCATAGATAGTGGTGCTTCTAAACACATGACAGGTTATAAAGAAAATCTTTCAGAATTAGTTGAGAAAGATTCACATCTCCGTGTTGTACTTGGAGATGATGCAAACTACACTGTGAAGGGATCTAGAGCCACTAGAATCAAATGATACATTGCGCCTAAGTGATGTGCTCTATGTACCTGGAATGAAAAGAAACCTTGTCTCCATCTCAGGCTTGGAGGACAAGGGATATAAAGTAGCTTTCTCAGAAGGGAAAGTCCTTGCTTGGCACAAGAACTCAAGCATGAACACAGCCAAAGTTATTGGTATAAGAGAGGAGAGCTTGTATCAACTGAACACTCCACCAGTCCAAGCCCTAGTACACGATGCTGCAAGTATGGGCGATTTATGGCACAGAAAACGAGCTCATACTATCGAGCTCTCCCAACACTAAAGAATATAGTGACAGGTTTACCAGGGCTCCAGGTAGACCATGATGGGACATGTAGAGGATGTGCAGTTGGCAAGAATGCCAAGAGATCTTTTCCAGATAGTGAGAGTAAATCCAAAGGGATTTTGGATCTAGTACACTCTGACTTGTGCAGACCCATGAGAGTTGCTTCATTGGGTGGATATCATTACTATATAACATTCATTGATGATTATTCACGAAAGACTTGGATATACTTTCTCAAGTCTAAGGAATCTGAAGAAGTTCTCAGCAAGTTCAAAGAATTTAAAGCACAAGTCGAAAATCTGTCTAGGAAGAGGATCAAGATTTTGAAATCCGATAATGGTGGAGAATACACCTCTACAGAATTTAATGATTTCTGCAAGGAAGCAAGAATTAAAAGGGAGCTCACAGTTCCCTACAACCCTCAACAAAATGGGGATGTGGAAAGAAAGAATAGAACAATTGTGGAGGCAACCAAAGCCATGATACATGACCAGAGTCTTCAAATGTTCTTGTGGGCAGAAATATCCAGAACAGCTATATATGTACAAAATAGATGTCCACACAAGATATTGAAGAATATGACTCTGGAAGAAGCTTTCACAGGAGTGAAACCAGAAGTGGGCCATCTCCGGATATTTGGTTGTCCAGTATATATACATGTGCCCAAGGAGAAAAGATCGAAGCTAGAACCTTTAGGCAAGAAGGGAACCTTTGTGGGATATAGTGAGTCTGCAAAGGCTTATAGAATCTACATCTTAGGATCCAGATAGATTGAAGTCAATAGGGATGTGACCTTTGAAGAAGAGATGGTTGTCAGGAAAGGCAGAGGATCGGACATGGAGATTGATGATGAAGAAATGGTAGAACCAAAGGAGATGAAGATCATCTCCCCCTCCAATTCAAAGGGAGTTAGCAAAAAAGGATGAACCTATCGATCCCATAGATCCAGATGATATCCCCAGAGATGTTGCAGGTCGAAAAAGACCTAGATGGGCACAACAGAGACTGCAGGATGCAGAGGGGCATGAAGTTCCACATGGTGCTTCCAGAAAAAGCAAAAGACCTCAAATGTTCTCTAGTTATGTGGCACTGATGAGCAACATTATTGATTTAGAAACAACCACTTACGAAGAAGCATCCAAACACCAAGTTTGGAAGGATGCCATGATGGAAGAATATCAATCCATCATGAAGAATGATGTGTGGGAGGTTGTGCCGAGACCTAAGGAGAAGTCAATAGTGACTTCTAAATGGCTATACAAGATCAAGCATGGAGCAGTTGGAAGTGTTGAAAAATACAAGGCCAGATTTGTTGCTAGAGGATTCTCTCAAAAAGAGGGAGTCGACTATGATGAGACATTTTCTCCTGTGGCTCGATATACTTCCATCAAATCGATCATTGCTATTGCTTCAGCTATGGGATGGAAGTTGCATCAGATGGATGTGAATACATCCTTTCTCAATGGTGTTATTGAGGAAGAAGTTTACATCGAGCAGCCAGATGGGTTTATTGTCCAAGGAAAGGAGTCTCATGTATGCAGATTGAAAAAGAAATTGTATGGACTCAAGCAAGCACCCCGTGCTTGGTATGGACGGATAGACGGATTCCTGGTGAGCTTGGGATTTACCAAGAGTGATGCAGACCCCAACCTTTACTACAAGGTTGTAGATGATGAGCCACTGATCTTGGTACTATATGTTGATGACTTGTTTCTCACGGGAAATGAGAAACTTATTGTATGGTGTAAGAAGAACCTCGCCTCTGAGTTTGAAATGAAGGATCTTGGATTGATGCATTACTTCTTGGGATTAGAAGTATGGCAGAGGTAGAAAGAGATTTTCCTGGGCCAAGGAAAGTACACCATAGATATATTGAAGAGATTCAGAATGTTGGATTGCAAGTCCATGGCCACTCCGATGGACGCAAATTGGAAGAAGCTGATAGATTCTGCTTCAAACTCAGATTTGATTGATCCCACCATGTATCGCTAGTTGATTGGGTCATTGATGTATCTGACCAACACCAGACCAGATATATGTTTTGCTGTGAATGCCCTCAATCAATTCATGTGCGAACCGAGGCAGATTCATTGGATTGCTGCAAAACATGTGCTCAAATACTTACATGGCACTGTGGGATATGGATTGAGATATGCTTCAGATTGTGACCTGAGATTGCGAGGGTTTACAGACTCAGATTGGGCCGGATGCTTGCAGATAGGAAGAGTACTTCCGGATGTTGCTTCAGTTTGGGTTCTGCGGTTATTTCCTGGTGCAGCAGGAAGCAGAACTCGGTAGCACTCAATACTGCAGAGGTTGAGTACATGGCTGCTAGTACAGCAGCTCGAGAAGCAGTTTGGCTTCGTAAACTCCTGGAAGGATTGTTTGGCCAAATTCCAGAGCCAACCATGATTCACTGTGACAGCCAGAGTTGTGTGCAGATGTCAGTGAATCCTGTATTTCACGACAGGTCGAAGCATATAGAGATTCGATATCACTTCATACGTGATATGGTGCAGAAAGGTGCGGTCGAGTTACAGTACGTGCTGACAGATGACCAGACTGCAGATGTTCTCACCAAGGCTCTTCCCAGGATGAAGTTCGAATACTTTCGCGGAAGACTTGGAGTAGAAGAGAATGTGTCCCTCCTTGAGAGGGAAAGATGACATCGAGATGCTTTCCCTGCTTTCACCCCGGTGCCTCTACTCATTCAGGTATGGGAGAAATCCCATTGGAAGATGAGTTGGACAGGCAGTAGATGGTTAGGTTCACTCTGGTGCCTCCACTCGTCCAAGTACTCAGCCAGGTATGGGAGAAATCCCATCGGCAGATGATTCAGATAGGTAGTGAATGGTCGGGTTCACATTGGTGCCTCTACAGTCCAGGTACTCAGCCAGGTATAGGAGAACTCCCATCGGCAGATGAGTCACACAGTCAGTAGTTGGATGTGTGATTGCACTAGTACCTCTACTCGTTCAGGTTCTCAGCCAGGTATGGGAGGACCCCATCGACAGATGAGACGAACAGGTAGTAGATGGTCGTGCACATTTGCTCGTCTGGGATCTCAGCCAGGTATGGGAGAAATCCCATCGACAGATGAGACAGACAGGTAGCAAATGGTATAGCAGAGATGGTATAGCTGATATCTCAAATATCCAGGATTGAGTGATTCTCCTGAACTCACCGAAGGACTGGTGAAGATGATGTATGATGACACTTCTCGAAGGACTAAGACTGTGTGGACAACCTTCAATATGTATAGAGATGATGGAGACAGTATAGATATACAAGATGAAACCCAGATGACCGTGATGCTGATGAAGACCGAAGAATACCTTCCTCATTGAGAGGGAGTGTTGGATTTTGTGCAACTTCAAAAGATACTATTTATTGTATTTGATTGTACCTCCTAAGGGAGATGAACTTGATGTAAATGACCATGTAAACCCTTGAAAGAATCAATGTAAACCTTGGGGAGAAAAGAAGCAAAGTAAAAGATTAAAATTAAATTATTATTTGCCCCCCAAATGAAGTCGGCCCAGTCAAATAGAGAAGTCGGCTCACCTAGGGTAAAAATCAGTTTCACACTTGTATAAATAAGAGGTGAGCTCACCTCATTATTCACTCATCCACTCAACTCAAGTTTGCATTACTTGAGAGAGAGAAGTTTGGATCTGCTGGAGGAGAAGAAGACTGTCTTGGGGTTTCTACTTTTGGAAGACATTTTCATCTTTTCTCTTTTATGATTTTAGTCTAATCTCGGGATTATCATCTCTATACGAAGGTTGTTGGGTTTTCTCCCGTTTGGGTTTCCCAGGATAAACTCTGTGTTATTGTTTTGTGCTTTGTCTTTCTTCTAGTGATCTTGGTTATGCATTTGAATTATTATGCTATGAATGTATGAAATCTAACACCCCGAAACTGCAACGCCCTCTCTCCTTGGTTGTCTTTTGATGATGATGTCATCCTTCTTCCAGGCCTACATTAATTGATTAGGGGGGGCATTGAGAGATTTTCACTACTGTCGGGATTAGATGGGGCTTGACGTCCCCCCCTCGCCACTCCAGCCTTCTGTTCGGAGTGTTTTGTTCATTTTTAGCTATTTTAGTCATTTTTTGGTAAACTCTAGGAAAAATGCCCCAAGTTACCCACAAATTTGATTATTTTATATTATTTTTGTTATAATTTTAAGTTGACATTTTATAATTTCAAATAGACATTTTAAAAGGCATGTCGGCCTGGATATTTTTGTAAAGTGAGTGTCAAAAGTTATAAATAAACTTATCCTCACTTCATTTGAACAACACAACTTATGGAATAAAATTCATTATGCTACTCTTTTACTCTAGAAGGGCCTTATGAAGTGATGTGCACCTCTTGGAGGGGTGATTCCTCTTGCTCTTGGATGAAGTTGGATGTTTTATTTGTCTTGCTAATGCTTTGTGGATGCTAGAATGGTTGGAATAACTCATGCTGTGGATGCTAGAATAGTTGGAATAACTCATGATCAAGTAAGTCTTTTACATTTTTAAGGTTTGTTTGATGAATGGTAGGTCAATTTTGCATCTTGAATGATTGAATGGTAGCCCTAGGGATACAATCTCTTTGAATAAGGCTTTTGCCTGCTATTCTATCCTCATTGCATAATAAAAACGCTCCCAAGAGGAGGTTTTTACAAAGTTTGACCTTGTAACTCCAACTTTGCCCTAGTTTAGACTCTTGAAACCAACCCTAGAGGTTGTTTCAAGAAGCCCTAACCTAGTAGCAAGGAGAGTTACTTCCAAGAGGAAGGGTTGTCACCTTCCTCTAAGGCTAGGGTTTGGGGTAACATCCATTAAAACCCTGAGTTTGTCATTTTTCTCTACATCAAACCCTAGTTTGAATTTTTGTAAATATAGAGCACCTGAGTGGGCCTAATGGTTAAAAACATGTGTTATCTCCGTGGAGGTCACAGGTTCAAAACCGGCGGGGGATAGGGTTGTTCATTGGCCTGTTGTGACAAAGCTCGAGGGGTAGGCAACCCTTGGGATAGAGGCTCACTCCGATGGGTTTCGAGACGTCTTGGCCCCTGCTGAGTCACAAGTTATTGGTGTATCTAGCTTGCGGGCTGTTGGATATACCCTTGGGAGGTTTTTGTTCCCATGGTTAAAAAAAGAAAAATTGTAAATATTATTGTTAGGTTAAACTTGCATTTTCATGGTAGAATTAGGGTTAGAATTAGGTCTGCAATTTTATAACAAAAACAATAAAAAAAAAATTCTTCATTTTTTGGCATCCCTAAAATTTCGGCCCTAAAATCTCGCCCCTAAATTCTCGTGACCCCCAAAATTTTGGCCCTAAACTCTTGTGGCCCTAAAATCTCGCCCCCAAATTCTCGTGGCCCTAAATTCTCATGACCCCGAAATTTTGGCCTTAAATTCTTGAGGCCCTAAAATCTCGCCCCTAAATTCTCGCGGCCCTAAAATCTCGCCCCTAAATTCTCGCGGCTTTAAATTCTCATGACCCCAAAATTTCAGCCCTAAATTCTCGCGGCCCTAAAATCTCGACTCTAAAACCTCTGCCCTAAATTTTTGCGGCCCTGAAATCTTGACCCTAAATTCTCCCAACCCCAAAATCTAGGCCCTAAATTCTCGCGACCCCTAAATTTTTGCCCTGAAATTTTAGCCCTAAATTCTCTTGCGACCCTAAATTCTCACTGCCCTAAACTTTCAGCCCTAAAATGTCGGGCATGAAATCCTCAATCTATCTTTTTTAACCCTAAACAGACCTGCAAAACTGCCAAAAATACTATACAAGCACCATCCTAACTCTCTCTATTACTCTGTGTTTGACTCCAATAGAGGCACTGATCTATGCTTAAAGGTGTTTGGAAGGAATTTGGCATCTACTTGGCAGGTACATTAAAGGGCTCTCCCCTTGGTACAACATTGGATCCCAAAGAAGTTAGGAGATTGGACAAAGGTGACAACAGTCCAAGTTTCTTATGTGATTGCCTTTCACTTGCGAGCCTAGCCTACTAGTTTGAACGGTAACACTCACCAAGGAATTGTAACCATACAATTCTTTAGTGGGTTTCATAAGGAGGTTCATGATGACTTGCATCACCCCAGATTGGCCAAGAGTCTTATTTCTACTAATAGAATAGCAGATTCTGGATTGAAAAGGGGGTTTAGAATTTAACTCAAATTACTGCTTTCCAAAGAATTCTAAGAACCAAATAGTAACAAGGGGAGTTTATGATGGTCAATTGCATAACCTTTTAAGTCAGACACTTATTTACAACATTAAAAAGTAAAGTTTGTCAAGCCCAACCATGGAATCGACAATTGGTCATGTATAGACCTAGAGAAATTAAGTGGAATCTAGACCCACTACAGATCTCACGTTAACATCAACTCTCTAATTTATTGAGAGTTGTGTATGGCAAACATCAATGTGCACTATTTCCAAAATCCCATGCAAGTACTGCTGCGGATTGTACTGACTTGGTACACTGATATTTGAGGCCCCATGCAAAAGTTGTCAAGATTTGACCTTTTTTTTTTTTAAATGATTCTTATATTAACATATCAGTTCCAAGACCGAACTATAGCGACCTAAAGGACGACAGAAAGGTCCTTCAGATAGATTGGGCTTGAGAATCACAATACTTCACATCTCTCATAATGAAAAAAGCTCCAGCTATAAGTTGGAAAGCTCATCCATTATCAACTCCCAAACCGATTCTAATCAAACCAATAATTATTGAAAACAGCCCTATATCAACTTTTCCAAATGACAAACAGACAAACTATTCTAATACAATGCCAAACTCCTCTAAAATATGGTGAGGCAACATAATAAAAATCTCCAAGGGCAGCCTTCCAATAGAACTGCCTAGCAAGGATATGGCTCCAAAAGGCCCATTCTAGATCCTGACAGGCTATAGCACATTTGTAATTCAGAAAAGATATGTCATTTTAAAGCTTGAAACCGTCTGGTTCCAAAGCAACTGGAAACAGTGCACTATCACTGCGCACTATCCCCCTGCACCTTGAGTTAGTACTTGCTTACTGCGGGGAAATCCCTGGCAGCATTAGAGATCAACAAATAATCAAACATACGATTAGTAACACTTGAATCGAAATAAAAGCTTGCTGTCCTAAAATAGATCTATGTATTATAATATAAAATATTAAAAACAGCGAGCTAATAGATGATTTGGGAGCTGAAAATGAAAATGCATTAAAATTACTATGAATTTGGGAATGCAATCCAATGCAACTTGGATGAATTGAGTATGCTAATTAGATGTAAAAAACAGAAACTACAACAGTAAATTAAGACTATTTTTTAGTGTTTTCAATGTGGGGTTTTTTTATGGCTGTTTATGATTTTTGTGCACAAAACCCAAGAAAGACATAGTTTCTCTCTGTTTCTGCAACAAAAAGAAAATTATAGCAAGTTAATCCTGCTGTAATGTCCCTAAAACAGAATTAAATAAGAGTAAAATTGCCTATCTTATTATGCCTAAAAATGCAAAATTGAATGTTGTAGGTGAAAATATGATGAATGGTGATGCTTGGTGACCACATACTATCAGCTGGTCCTGTTGACCAAATCAAACCCTCTTTGACCAAGTCAAAAAGTTGAAAAAATCAACTTTGATCAAAGTTGGACTATGTTGTCCAATGAATGAAATGACACATCCAAAGTTTTTAGGAGAATAAAATAATATCTCAAATTATATATATTGATAATGCACTAGAGCTACAACACTCATATTAGACAAGTGATCATGTGACTCATCACATAGCTTCAAACATAAGAAAAAATCCATAAGTTAATGCTTAGCATGAAATTATTGTTTTATTCATGCCACCATCTAAACTATCATCAAGAGAATTACAAGGATCATTCTTCTTTTGGGTGAAGTGGATGGTCAAAGTCAACAAGGCTAGTCAAGTGGAGGATTAGTCAAAGATGACTAATTGACGCAATGTAACGTCCTCTTTTGCTTAAGCACCGAGGACCATCCCGCTAACCTATCTAATTCCCATAGGTTCGAGCGGGCATTGACATTCAGGGAATTGACTGAGGATTGATGCCACTTACACCATAAGAAGATCTTAATCATGGTTATTAGATCATCAGTAGATAAATAAGGGCCACAGGAACTAGGGGCCACTTGCATGCATGGCATGCGGGCCATATTTCTTGTTGCATGCATTGAAACATCTTTATTGAGCTTCCATGCACACAGGAAGCACCGCATGCAAGTCAACTGGAAATTAGAAGAGAAAGCGACCTAGTCATGCAAAAGTTAGGTCAAGCCAGGTGAAAGTTAAAAAAGAAAGGTAAAGTGAGTAAGGTCTACATATATGATTATTGATTTGAGAAGTCAATTTGGAGAGCTCAGTGAGCCATTTAGGGTTGAGGGCACACCAGTCAACCATTCAGTGTATTTCAGCAGCAAAATCTATCTGCCCTAGTCACTATCCGGGTTGGATCATCCAGATTCAGCATTACTACTATCATCAGGTATCATTCTTCAACATTTAGCAGGATTCGAGCTACAAATTGCACTGAAGGAACATGCCTTCCTTGCATGGGCAAATTGCACAAGAGGGATATCTTCGTATCTCATTCTGCAGAGGTCCTTTCATCTGCATGTTGGCTTCATTCTTCCGAGAGCACCACTATTACTCTAATCCCTGAAGAAGGGCTTCCCTTACAGATCCAGCAGCAAGTTATCACCATTACCCCCTTTCAAAGGACGTCTTCTACTGCATGGGCAACTTTTCCTGGAGGGGGCAACTCGCATTAGGTCTCAGACTTCATGCATGATCTGCATGCTTGCTCCATATTGATCAGAGGGGCCATTTAACCCTAGTACCAGCTTCCGGCAGCATTCCAGTATCAGTGGATCAGTTATTATCCACTTCTCCATCTTTGGAGGGCACATTTACCACAAGGGCGCATTCTTGGAGAGAGATCATCTCCCAATCTGATCGAGTGTTAGCATATTTCCTGCATGCTTATATCTTATTGATTTGCATCTACTACTCGAGCTATTGGTATGTACATGCATCTTTTCTATCCCTATTTTATAGCATTTCTGATTATTTGGGTTATTTATGCAAGCATAGTTCAGTACATGCATTCATATTTACTTCAAATATTAGCCATAAAGACTACTAGCAAGCAACAGAACTCCATAAACCAACATAGATCCAAATCCTAGGCTCTATCAAGCGCCGAGAGGGATCAAATCTCGCGAGGTGCAAACCTCTCCTTAAATAGCTCATTGAGTGCAATACCTGAGCCACCTAATCCTAAGCTCTAAAGTCTCTAGTTTAAGTCTCATATTTACTTTTTACTTTGTTTTTTTCTTTTTTGTTTATGGTCAACATAATATTTATTACTTTTTACTTTGTATTATTCTTTTTTGTTTACTTTGTATTATTTTGTTACTCGACAAACTCGACAAACACTCTAAATTCTCATATTTACTTTTTATTTTGTATTAAAAGTAAAAAGTAAAGTCTCTAGTTTAAGTCTCATATTTACTTTTTACTTTGTATTATTCTTTTTTGTTTATGACCAACATAATATTTATCACCTAATCCTAAGCTCTAAAGTCTATAGTTTAAGTCTCATATTTATTTTTTATTTTGTATTATTCTTTTTGTTTATGGCCGACATAATATTTATTACTTTTTACTTTGTATTATTCTTTTTTGTTTACTTTGTATTATTTTGTTACTCGACAAACAATGGACTTACAAATGTTATTTATGGCCCACAAATATCGACAAACACTCGACTTACAAGATCTCCCTCATACAAATGTTATTTATGGCCGACAATATCGACAAACACTCGACTAACAAGATCTCCCTCATACAAATGTTATTTATGGCTCACAATATCGACAAACACTCGACTAACAAGATCTCCCTCATACTGGGTTGTAGAGCGCCTCTCGGCGCAACAAGACAAGAATATCAGTTGGAATATTACACGCAAGATAAAGGGTAAGAGGGGAACACTATGGCATTCATTAGTCAAGCAAACACTAGGGAAAGCGTCTCACAAATGGATGATGTGTAAGGATATGATACTCCTTTTGACCTTGACAATCAAACTCATATGTCGTTAAAACAAATAAACTATTGATCTTGTTTACAAAAAGATATGTCATTAAAATAGCGGGGAGAGATGAGTGAAAAGAGATGGTTATGAATAATTTAGCAATATAAATGATAACCATCTAGTTTACAAGACCGGATGCGATATGATATAAATTACGCATGGATACTCACAAACACCAGAGGTAAGCCTCTACCTCCCCGGCAACGGCACCAAAAAATGTTATCACACAACTTGTAGTTGTCCCAAAAGGTTATCCTATCCAGGATCGTAGAGGCATTGGACAACTAAAGAGGTGACCCAAGAGATGCCACGGCTCCCAATGCAAGCTATGTGTCACGCTAACCAAGGCACTCTTCACTTTAGATCAAGCCCAAGCAAGACCAAGGGGGAGACCCTAGCTTAGCCAATGAAGGCTAGCAAACCCAATCAAGACCTCCTAGGGAAATGTGATGGTGATAAAGAAGAAGATCAAGAAAAGATTTGATCTAGATCTAGGATGGATAATTGGACCCAAAGAGTTAGGGCTTGGTTGAAGAGGCTTAAGGAAGGACAAATATTCAACCAATGAAGGATAAATGCCACTTATAGGGTTAAAATAATAGATCTAGATAGATCTAGATAGATCTAGTGCCAAAATAGTAGATCCAAGTGGGGTCCACCCTTAAAATATGGAAATTGGTCCAAATGGGGCCCACAAGGTGAAAATCAATGAAGAAAAGCACTAGAGGGTTTGCTATGATATGGATCTAATGAAACGATGAGGAATTAACAAAACCCAAGATGGGATCTAGCAAAAATGGCCACCTACCCAAAAGTGCGACCTCCATTGGAGAGGCCCAGTGCCTTAGATCGGGGGGTAAATTGGAGAGGCCCACCAAACTTTAGATCGGGAATGTTGTGATTAATGTAGAGGTGGGTTTTAATTATTAAGCCCAAGTGATTGCTAGATCTCCATAGATCTGAAAAATAAAAATAAAAATGAGGGTTTTGACTATGAGGGTTTTAAGATCTAGAAATAATGGATAAGCTAAAGAAGTAAAATACGTACCTTTCAAGCGTACCTATATAATGAGATGCATGCCGATTATGACAAGGATTACTTCCCCACAGATCAAATGAAGAATTTGTAGTTTCTCTTGCTAGTGCGATTTGCCCAAGTCCACATGTGCGCCCCTCTCTTCCTGCAAAACCAAGGAGACAAAGCTCAATTAGCGAACAAAACAAGGGTAGATACAAGCTAGAGGTAAAAGATAAAGAATGATTGGTACAAAGACAAAATCACTCCCTGTTTGAACCACAATTTGACAGAAGGTTGCAGGGAAAGCCTCCCCACCAATGCGCACTCCTCCCAAATCGTCCTCTTCCCCTGTAAATCGATTAGTGGAAAAAGATACAAGATAGCTACAAAATATCCTTTAGTGCAATGGAAAAAACATTTACAATCATCATAGCCAAACACCCATTTCAAGATCCAAGCATGTGCTCAAAATATATTTCTTCTATTTCGGTAGCCAAGAGCCAAAAATCTCTAGATGCCTTTACAATAGGGATGCCTCTTCCTTAAATAGGAGGAGAGTGACCAAAACCCTAACCACTTTATCAAATGAATGGTTGAGATCAAAAGATAAACATAATACAATTAACGGCTAAGATGAGCCGATACAATATAACATGGATCACTCACATGAGAGGGGTGCGCACTAGCTAAAAGATGCCCTAGGGGATGCGCACCACATAAAAAGTGACAATAATACAAGTGTGCCATAAAATATGACAAGGACAAGTGACTAGGAGCACATGGTGGGGCTAGGAGGCATTACTTTCCTTCACTAGCATCACCCCATGGCACAATAATATAACATATGACTCAATGACATGTCCAAGTGTACAAATGATGAAATCTTGGCCCCCTCAACTTAGAGAAGAATGCATCAAAACATAACCTGGTGACTGTGTGAACCCCACTGAATGCTGCAAGTTGATCTGGAAGGAGTGGGATACACCATAGATGACCTCTGAGAAGACCTCATGCCAAAACCTTGCCTCAATTGCCCAAATCGATTTCGTAATTGACCTTTTTATTCCACCTAAAAAACCACCAAACTCCCCACAACCCACTGCCAGGTGCCTGGGCACAAAATCTGACTGTACCATCATGTCCGGAAGGGGGGTAATATGGTAATAACAAGTGGTTGGACCACCCCCTTCCTCTATAGCGCCCTAGGAAACGACTTGCCTCCAATCCATTAGCTAGACAGGCCACATCAGCATGGCCAAACTAGTCAACAAGTGAAAAACTACTCCAATCATATATGAGAGTGCCTAAAACTGAAAGATAAGTGTCTCAATGGATCCAGAAGACCCAAATCCACCAGGGATGAGTACTCATACACCTCATGGTAACCTGTGAGATCATCTGTAGCATCCGCCATACCCGGACAGATAAAAATATGATGATCTGGAAATAATAATAATCAATAAAAAATTGCATCAATCATCATCTGAAACCTGTGCCCATCATATGGAGTCATCAAAAGGTATATAAAGGACCATAGATCAACATCATACAATATAAGTGGTCCATCTCATCAAAGATCCCAAGGTTGACCTTGGTCAAACTAGGTTTGACCAGTCAAACTGATCAAAATATGACCCAAGCTAAAGAAGCCTGCTGCTGCAAGTGCAAATGGTTAAGACATGCTCTTTAATTCATTTTCATAGCAAGACTTTAAAACATTAAGCATTATTTCACTGGCAGTTAATAGATAATAGTAGGTTAATTAATAATTTACTTTCAAAGAGAACCTCAAGAATATACTCATTTGTAGACATGATCAATTTGCTAGCAGAGGGTGAAGGCTAAGGATGAAAGGCTAGGCCAAAGGGGAATGACTCGACTGACTTGACACTGTGATACTTTGGATAAGGGAAATGGTATTACACACTTAACTTAAGCATGTGTTGGACAAAGAAACACAAGGAATGGCGGTGTCTCACAAGTGGGTAAGTTGTTTAGAGAAGTGCTTATTCAACCTTGGCAAAATGTCTACTACTAGAATCGTCGTGAACTAGGTGCCCGGCTAACCGTAACTTGAGGTTCTAGGGGACACTTAGAATTAGTTGTCCCTTGCTCCATCTCATATCATAACCAGCGGGCTCAATGAGGAAAATTTCATTTAAGGTCAGCAGTCTTTAGATTTGGCATATACTTAACCACTGCTTTATTTGGACCTTTCATTTCATTTCATTGTCCAGCAATCTTTAGATTTAGCATACATTTATCCATTGCTTTTTAGGCCTTTAGGACCCCTTTGGGATTTTGCATGTGCTTAAAAGCACAACTAATTGCAGCTTTCATCCGAGGTGCATTTACATTTTATTTCAATTTCATTTCACAACCCTTTTCATTGGGCTTTACAAAAGATATATATCAATAGTTTCCAAAGGTAGTACAATTTGCTTCAGGTTTTAGCCAACACAACTCAAGCAACTATGGGGACTTCCACAATCAAGATCAAACATCGGGGCAACCGACTAGAGAGATCAAGGTATAAAATCCAACTCACCAAAGGTAATTTTTGTTGCCAACTCAGAGCCGAGACACAAATTAAACATGGATGCTATCCCAACACAGAGGCAAAAGTGGGGAGGTCCTCCATATCACAAGTCAAGGTGTAAGTTAGGGTAAAGATCAAATAATAGGGAAAGACAAATGGATGGATGGAGACAAGTGAAAGTGGTTCCTAAGCTAACAAGTCAAAAAAACGGGAGTGATCATGCCCACATTCCTAAGAAGGTAAAAACCAACGAGTATAAAACAAGAGTTTTTAAATGTCAGTAATACAATCATTCATATAATCCATAGTAACCAACTCCATTTTAACATATATATATACTGCCATATCATAATTACTATATGCCAAGTCAAGCTATCAAAATGACTAAAACAGCAAGATAATAATACCAATGCACATCATATATATACTGGGTCATATATCTGTATCTGTAATCTGGACCAACTATAACCACTGAAAACATTGTTGCTGTCACTTTGAACACTGCCCTGTACCTATATGGAATAAAAGGTCATCTCGGTCATCAAATCTGAGGTCTTAAGGCTCAGCCTTGGCATAAGGTTTACTGCATGTCTGATATAAGGTTGCTCTGATGTGTGAGTGATCACAAATAACACTGCTCATCATAGCTGATCTCAATGAATATGTGCAAATCCAAAGCTCAAAAATAGGCAGATATCTGCTCTGCAACCATGGTAGCCCAGTTACTATGGATGTGATAACAGAACCTTCTCGAAAGAAGGTGAATTTTTGGATTTGCATTAATTGCCCAGTGCAAATGAAAGTGCAGATGAAATTTCTACACTTTGACCTAGTATGATTCTCATTAACTCTACTCCATTCTGCATCAGCAACATGTGTTAGGTCATGTTCTTAATGCCAAATGGGTTTTAACTTTTAATATGCTGAGAGACATTGGATTCAGAGTTCCATGGTGTTTAGTCAATGAGAGTTTCTTACAAACTCCAGGTTTTTGCTTGGTTGGTGCTAAGTCACCTGGTTCGAGTTCGTGTTAAAATTCGGAGACCTTGAAATTCAACAAAAATTTGGCAATGAGAAATTTGCCAATAAAATTCGGCATTTAGTTCAAGTGACCATAAAATTCGGCATTAAGTTCAAGTGACAATAAAATTTCGAAATTAAAAAATATATGAAAATTTTCAATAAAATTCATGATGCTCAATAAACTGTGAGGCAGGAGTGCGGGGGTGACACGCTGCTGGTGGGAGGACAAAGCAGATTTGGGTGTGAGGAATGCCGAAGAAAAAAAAGAAAAAAAAGGAGGGCAACGACCAGATTTTGTGAAGGAGACAGTGTGCAATCTGCTACAGGAGCACAATGGCTGGGAGAGAGTGGATGTTAAAATGGCAGCGGCAGGTGTATGAGATGAAGATGGCATGACAGAAATGAATATATCTGGTCAGAAAAGAAAACCTGAGATCTGGGCTGGAGCTTTGGTGAGTCAGCTAGGGTAAGATGATGAGGACGGGAGATAATAGGGGGCTGTGAACGTGCGGGAAGACGAGGAGATTGGTGGCTAGATGGAGCACGGGACAACAACATGAAAACGAAGCATAGGGCAAACAAGGAACATGTGGGCTGCTAGATTTGGAGAGGAGCCGAGTAAAAACAAAAGAAAAGAAAAGGTCTCAGAGGAGAAAATCGACGAATTTCATCTAATAAATACGGCTTGCTGTAAAAATCGGCGAATTTTGATTTTGAAGGCAAAAAATCGACAAATCCGGTGACTTAGGGTTGGTGATCTATCAAAGCCTCCCTTCCAAATCCTGTTTGACCAAAAGTGGCCTTTCTGATGGCCTCTACCCACTTTTCTCAAATTCAGGGTCAATAAAGCATATCTTATGGGAATGTTCTATTTTTACAAGATCGTGTTGGGATCTGGTTCACTCGCAGCTAGCAAGCATTCTACAGGGACATTTGTATTGGCAGGCAGTTTTGTAAGGCGATTCCAGATCGGTGATTCAAAACTCCTTGGTTAATATTTGGCACTATTTAAGAGTTTTTGCTTTGTATGTTTTCTGGAAACTCTGCTGCAAATATTTTTTTGAAAACAGGTAAGTTCTAAGACTGTTTTTTGTCAAATATGGCAAGATAAGTATGTATGCAACTTACCAAAAGGAGCATTGCTGATTAAAGATGCCACTTATTCTGATTTTATAGCTGTTTTAGTTGGTTTCTCAAAGGAAATGGATCTGAACTTCATTGTATATAACCTTCTGTTTTCTTTTTGCTCAATGTTGCTGATGTAAATATTTTCTGTATATACAAGTAGTATCTTTTACAAAAAAAATGTAAAAATATTAAAATAGAAAAGAAAGAGAAAAAATATCATAATCCATACCAGTCTTGAGGCATGTATATGCTTCAGAAACCTGCAAATTTGACAAAGAAAATTATCAGATTTAATTTTACCTTGTCCCATTCTTCAACTGAATAACAATACCGTTTCAATGACCATGCAAGCTACAACAATTAGCAAGAGTAATTTACACAAATAAACTAAGCAATAACATAAGCAAGAAATGTAAACCACACAATTGCAAGGCGAGACTGATGTTACCTCCAAAATGCTCTTCAAGAGAGAAACAATACAAAGCTCCGACTATCAAGCAACAACAAACATCAAATGAGGGAGAGAGCACTTGTTTAAATAGGCAAATAGGAGAGGATGTGCCCCTCTAGGTGTCAAACTCCCTCCATGCAAGAGTGTGCCACCTGTAGGAGACTATGAGTCTACACTCTACCTAGAGCCTCACGTGCCACCTAGAGACTCATTGCACCACATCTAGGAGTCCCTGTGAATGAAATAAGGGATCTCATGCCACATCTAAAGCTAACTGGGAGACCAAGAGACACCTCTTGAGTCAACAAGGGGGCAGGGAGACCAGCACTAAAGCAAACTTGAGCCTCATGCACCACCTAGAACCTCATGCGCCACCTCAAAAGAGAGTTATGAGTTCAAAGGGAGGCGCCTACCAAAAAGGAATATTGCTTTTGGCCCACTAACATAAATTAAGGAAATTGGCTTTTGACACCTCAAATCATAGAAATTTGTCTCAAGGAGGGTGCACTAGGCTAAAAAAGGGTGTCTAAAGTGGTTAAGAGGGTTTATTAATACATTTGACACCCCTTTGACCACCTATTACAACATTATGACATATTTACCCCCCCCAAGGAGCCCAAAAGGTCATATTTTACAATAAAAACATGGTGACACACTTAATACATGACATCAAACGTAAGGACTCAGACACCAGCTTGAGGCAGATGTATTATTACATACTCTAGATTTGGAGGAGTGAGCAAAAAACCTAGACAAACGCAGATTGCCAAGTTCATCTAAGTGAAAAAACACTCCAAAGTAATAATAAATTAATAATACAAGTGACTCATTCGGGCTAGCCCTTTTACACATAATAGGATGTCATGCATTTTTTACAGTCATCTTCTTTTGACCATGGGCAAAAGAGATGTATAAGATGAAATACAAAGAGCAAAAGATTACTTGAGATGGATCATAGAACTAGAGGTTCCTCCGTCCTTTGATATCTTTTGTCTATTGATCATCCTTTGCAAATTGGGTGGTAACAAGTCTTTGCATAAATATGCTTTGAGGACAAAGCATTTCTAAATGGGAAGGAAATGCAATGAACATAATATAAACAATAAAAAAATATTAATAATTATAAATAATAGTATTTATCTAAGTGTCATAGACCTTCATGAATAGTCACCAATGTGCCCCTTTATATGATTCATGAAATCTTTTAATAAAGCAATAGAGCTTAATACATGTAACCCTTATCCATTAAATTGTCACTTCAACCTTTAATGAAATTTAAACTCTCGATAATTAAAAGTCAAGGCTTCCAATTTGAGATTCGTAACGTTCCCACTAGTCTAGAATTTTTCCCTGCAACTCTCTGTGTCTCTTACGGTGGTGGTGGCTAGAAGTATTGAGATCAGGACACGAATCTCCACAACAGAATTTAGAAATCAAAACCCTTCAATACTATGCCAAGTGTTTTTCCACTGGTCGCTCTTAATTTGAATGAGAATGACTTTCTACTCAGTGACTTTATTTTTATTGGCGATAATGTAATGGAGGCAAAGTTAAAACTGGCACGATTTCAACTAGCAATGATTTGCAATTCTGTTTGGTGTATACTCTTCTCACCTGTCGATGGTCACAAATTTTAATTGGCGGCAGATTGACTGACAATTATAACAGCGGTTAATAAGATGACTAATGAATGCCCACGATTTGTACCTCAACAGCAGATTCTTCAAAAGAGATTTAGCGGATTCAATTGGGGCAATTGTATGAAATCACAGTCCAATTGGATGTTGGTCACAAAGATACGGCTAAGATATGAATTTTAACAGAGATCTGAACAATAACTCAAGCAATTCAATTGTTAAGCTTCAGATCCACTTTATATTTTAAGTCATTCAATTCTTGAATATCTTGAGCAACGTTGGTTCCTGATATCCACTGTCGAAATTTGAGAATGAAATTAGGTAAACAAGCTCAACCCAACCTTCAAATCCTAAAAATAATTGATGCCTCCACAGTGGTTGTGTTGTAGACCGACATTAGGGTAATTCCCGTGATTCCAAGAGAGTGGCATCGTTGTTCAGAGCATGAACAATAGTTCGTTTACTTCTTGCAAATACGTTGCTTCTTTTCTTTCTCACAACAGAATAATTTTATTTTTTTGTCCTTCCTTCAATGTAATTTCTGAATTTTAATTGGTCAGAGGCCTGAAAGTGGTCAAAGACCGGGAGATCAAAGAAACTCTAAAAAGATAGGGGTTGCCAAAAGCTGGATCAGACAATGTCTGAATAAATTGTGGCCAAGGGCCGGATAAAACTTAGCTCTAATGCCAAATGGAACGAACTACAGTTCATTTACTAAAGAAACATCCAATGTAAATAGGACAAATGACAGTAACCCATAGAGGATAATAAATATATTTTGAATAAGAATAGGTGAGATGATCAAATTACAATGAGAGGGCCCATATATATATTCCCTAAAGGGGCACCTTGGTGACCCTTAGATAAATATTATTATTATTATTATTATTATGTTCATTACAACCTCATATTGTATGAGGTTTCATAATGGGTTTTTTCAGTGAATACCTTGTAGCATCTTCATGGACTTAGGAGATCTACATTTTCAAGCAGCTTCTTCTCTTCTTTAGAATGGTTATTTGATGAAGATATTTGGTGGAGGACGTTTACTTCTCTTGGTGGATGGTTAGGTTGATGGTCGCTCTATGATGTCTTTAGAATGGTTATTTGATGAAGATATTTGGTGGAGGACGTTTACTTCTCTTGGTGGATGGTTAGGTTGATGGTCGCTCTATGATGGGATGCTTCTTTCATGCAGTTGCTTCATTCTGTTGATATATGGATGCTTCCTAGTGACTATATGTGATGATGTTGTATTATTGGTGTCTCTAGGAAGGGGGTTCTACACGGTCCCTTTTGGTTGAATGTGTGGTGGGTACATACTTGATGCTAGATGGAGTTAACACTTTTCTCATGCACCCTTTTCTTTTGGTCTTGATGTGTTGTGGTAGTGCACTTTCCCTTGGTGGGATTTCCCAAGGTGATATGACTTGATATTGCAAAATTTGCTAGACATTGCTTAGGCGGAATGTGTATCGATGATTTCAATACCCTTGCGATGTAATATTTCCTAAGTTTGAGTTAGAGAAGGGAGGTATTGCACATATTCTTGATGGTCAAGCCTTTTCCTAATGTTTGATGTGATATTAATCATGTATTAGTTCTTTGGTAGAGTGCCCTAGGTTCAATCCTAGGTAGCGCCTCTAATTTTTTATTATGTGGGGTTTCAATATGTAGAATAACTTATTTACATGGTACAACAGTTAATGGAGCATCCCCCCTTCATTGGCACACATGTTTATGGTGATTTAATCAATTGATGACTAATTGGACATTTGACTACGGTTTTATTAAAAGTTTATCCTTGGTGCACACATGTTGAGGTTGATTTGACCATTTAATGGTTAATTTAATCGTCTAGAAGGCTAATAATTGAGTTCCCTCCTTCACTGACTTCTTTTCACAAATAGGAGAGGTTTGTTGGAGTTATGAAAGCTTATTCTATGGAGCAATCTTCAATGGCACATGGAGGAGTATTTTACTATTTGTTGATGAGAAGTATAACAACCTTGGCACATTTCTTTAGTTCGCCTCCTCTTATGCACATGGTTTGAGGTGAATCAATTGACGATTTAGAAAACAAAACATGGTTTTAGCACATTCTTTGATGAGGCCAACCGCCATTAGTACTATCTCCTACGGCACAATTCACTTGGTAATATTTTATTATTTGTTGGTTGGAAGTGGTTAAGATGGCACATTCTTCTAGGGCACATCTCCTTGGTAATCTCTTCTTCATGGTTAAATGTATGTGTGACATTATTCTCTCTCTTGGAGTGCCCTAGCTTCATTCACACGTGTGAGGAGGATGGCACACCTCCCTGCGGTGCACTCATCTGAAGTTAATTGGAAATAGAAAACAACACATAGTATTAGCACATTCTTTGATGAGACCAACACCATTGGTACTATCTCCTACGAAACACTTCACTTGGTAATATGTTATTATTTGTTGGTTGGAGGTGGTTGACATGGCACATTCTTCTAGGGCGCATCTCCTTGGTAGTCTCTTCTTCATGATTAAACCTACACATGGCATTATTCTCTCTCTTGGAGCGCCCTAGCTTCATTCACACATGTGAGGTGGTTGACACACCTCCCTACGGTGCATTTATATGAAGCTAATTGCAAATGGAATATTGTATTGAGTTGGTTGCTCATTGGAGAAAGAGACTAGGTTGATCTAGCTCTTTTCTTGAGGAATGCTCTAGTTAGTTGTTACCATGCACATTCATCAACGAAAAATTTGTGGATCGCCCTTCTTCCACACGTGTGGGTGGATCAACGAAAAATTTGTGGATCGCCCTTCTTCCACACGTGTGGGTGGTTAACCACATTCTATTTTAAGGAAGTTTGTTATCAATTTGTTGGAGCACCCTCTTCCTTCACATGTGTGGATAGTTGCAAATACTATTTAAAGGAGTTTGTTGAGGAGTACTCTCCTAGAGGGAGGATATTTTATTCTCATTTCATTCATCCATCTTGGAGGATGCACCTTGTGGGAGTTTTTTATGTGGACAATCTCCCTTGCAAGAATTGTTTTATTACTTTCGCATGCAAGCATCTTGAAGGGTGCACAAGGGAACAATATTTTATTATTTCTTGAATCTTTTATATGGTCAAAACAAGGCTTATTTAGTAGTGCACCCTCTCTCTTGGAGATTCCTTTTGTAATATTCTATCATTTTTCCTAGTAGGTGAGTTCTTTTAGAAGAGATGAAGACCTTTTGACTTGGCATGATGAGGGTGGGACCTAACTAACTCCATTTTTTATTATTGTTGCACTTTTCAGGGAGGAGTTAAACAAATAATATACTTAAATTTAATTAGTGTCCCAACTTCTTTTATTTTCACCAACCATCCTTTTTAATAGCCTGATCAAATTCTTGTTACTAGATTCTACAAGACCATTTCCCTGAGGATAATAGTTTGAAGAATGAGATAGCGAAATTCCATGATTCATGCAAAAAGTTGACATTTCTTGTTTACTGAAAGCCTTAGCATTATCTGTAGTTAGCTTTAAAGGACAACCATATCTAGACACAATGTTCTCTTCCAGAAATTTTACCACTACTTCAGCTGTGGCCTTTTTAGTTGGAATAGCCTCAACCCAACGAGTGAAGTAATCTGTGCAAGTTAACATGTATTTATATCCATTACTCAATTTTTCATTAAAAGGCCCAACAAAATCCATGCCCCATTGCTGGAAAGGTGCCTCAACTACAACAGGGGTCAAAGGTAAAGCAGGCAGTCTTGGTTTTCCAAAGAAAAATTGACATTCTTGGCAAATTCTAACATATGCAATATGCATGCACATCTTTAAATAATGTTGGCCAATAATACCCTGCCCTCATGATTTTTGTTGCAGTTGTTCTTGGGGCATAATGTCCACCACATAACCCTGAATGCATTTCTTTTATGATGGCTTTTGATTCTTCAAGATTAACACATTTCAAAATTATCCCATCAAGATTTCTCCATCCCAGACCATCTTGAGTCAAAACATACTTTTCAGCCTTTAACCTTAATGCTCTCCTTTGATGATCTACTAGGTAATCAGGGCAAGATAAATTTCTCAGGAAATACACAATGTCTTTATACCATCCATGCTCTTCATCAATATTTAGAATACAAGGGTTCTGTTCACTTACAATGTTAACTACACAATCACCTCCTTTCTCGGTTAAAAGTTGAGCTAAACCTTGTCCTTTCACAATCTTGATAGGTTTGATTTCCAAATCATATTCTTGGATTCGTGAAATCCAGTTTCCTCTAACGCCTATACCATCTACTTGTGACAAGACATCCTTCACTGCTTGATATGGCACATATGTTTTTATTTTAGAATATCCTACATAGGTTCTAAAATGTTTCAGGGCCTTGACTAAGGCATAGGCTTGTTTTTCGGTAGTGGTGTATTTCAACTCAGCATCCCGCAAATTCTTACTCATAAAAGCTATAGGTTGTTCATGATTTTCATTGTTCTTTTGCAACAAAACTCCAACGATGGTATCTTCAGAAGCATACGAATAGATCATAAATTCCTTGCTATAATCAGGACATGCTAAAACATGAGCAGTTGAGATGGCCTTCTTTAATTTGGTAAATGACATTTCACAGGTTTTATCCCAGACAAATTTCACATCTTTCTTCAAAAGAGCATTTAAAGGTTTAGCTAACTCTGCTAAATTTGGAATGAATCTTCGGACAAAGTTTATTTTTCCAAAGAAAGATTGAAGGGAAGTAACATTATGGGGTGCAGCGATGGCATTAATGGCTTGGACTCGTTCAGGATCAATTCTAATGCCTTCCTTAGAGACAATATGTCCCAATAATTTACCTTCATCAATCCCAAAAGTGGACTTTTTTGGATCCAGAGATATACCAAACTTCCTACATTGGTCAAAAACTTTCCTTAAATGTTTTACATGATCATCTCGTTCTTTGGAGAAAACTGTTAGGTCATCTTGATAAATAGCAATGATCTTTCCAATAAGGTCATTAAAAGCTTGATCCATTGCTCTTTGAAAAGTTGACCCAGCATTTAATAATCCGAATGGCATTCTTATATACTCAAAAGTTCCCCAAGGAGTTGTAAAAGTTGTTTTTTCTCTGTCTTCCTTTTTAATACGCACTTGATTATATCCTGAAAAACCATCTAACATTGACAACATTCCAACCCCCGTAACACTTTGCAAGAGATTTTCCATATTTGGCAATGGGTAATTATCTTTAAGAGATGCCTGATTTAGGTTTCGAAAATCTATGCATATCCTTATTTCACCACTTTTCTTTCTCACAATTACCGGATTGGATACCCAAGTAGTATGCCTTACTGGTCGAATGATTCCAGCAGCTAGCATCTTTTCAAGTTCTTCCTTAATCAGGGGAGCTAATTTAGGATTAACATTTCGTAACTTTTGCCGATAAGGTTTAGCTCCTTCATTCAACGAGATAGTGTGCTCAATAATTGCAGGATCAAAAGTTTTGAGGTCATCATACGTCCAAGCAAAGACATCCTTATATTCTCTAATGAAATTTTCAATGGCTTTCCTTTCCTTTGGGGAGGCATTCTTTCCGATTTTAATCATTTTAGGAGAAACTGGGGTTCCGATGTTGATCTCTATGACCTCATCTACTGGTTCAGCTCTTTCACCCTTCTATTCATCATGCCTATTGAAATTATTCTCTAAAGGGATTGCTAACTTCATAACATCAACATCTTGGAAAGACAAATTATTCACTCTATCTTCCAAATCAACATTGCAATTTTGAAAATCATCTGATTGTAAAAATGAAATGATTTGGGAATCATCATCGAATATTTGCCAATGGTCTTGATTGTCCTGATGGTCTGAACAATACTTCAACTTTACACTCCTTCTTTTTAAGGTGATCTGGGATTTCAAAGGTACATGCTATTACCGATAATGCATCAGACAGAACATTTTCCTCCCTTGAAACTGCTCTAATTGCAAAAGCATCAAACATTTCAATGGTATCCCAAACAGCGTTTCTATAATCTCTAAGTCTATTGTTCTTGGCTACAAATTGATTTTTAACTTGGGATACAATAAGATCTTAATCTCCTGTAACACTTAAACACTTGATTTTCTGATCTCGGGCAACTTCTAATCCTAAGAGCAATGCTTCATATTCAGCCACATTATTAGTGCATTCAAACTCAAGGCAAAAAGAGAATAATTTCTCTTCGCCAGAAGGAGAGGTGAGAACAATCCTAGCTCTTGCACCATGCCTAGACTTAGCTCCATTAAAGTGCATCTTTCAAACTTGGCTAGGAGGAAAAGGATGGTGTCGAGGCTATTCCCAATAATTTGCCAGCACCATATAATTTCCAACTTCATCCGAAGGGCGCATGGCTTCTTCAAACAGATACTTAGTGTCTCTACATGCTCTGTCATAGGTTTTTCATTCATTAATTTATAGAAGGCATTTCCTCCAATGGGGATGGTTGCATATGACAGGTCCATTTGGATGCTTCCTCCTAACTTAGCAGCCCATTCTCTTGATAACAACATTCCCCATGCATCAGGTATGTCTAGAACTAAAACATTCATGTTTATTTCAATTTCCGGATATGTTGCTAGCTTCATCTTCAAATTTTCAATTACCCCTTTTGACTGTGCAGGTCTAGAGTCCATCCCACACACGTTCTTAAACTGTCGAGATGGCTTTAGCTCTAGCTGTTCCATTACCTTAAGTGGCATAATCTTAACCTCTGCTCCCGAATATAACATGCAATTGTGTAGAATCAATTGGTTTATTTCTAAAGCTATATAAAACGGAGGATGACCACTACCATTGTCAGTTACACTTTGAATCATGACAGGAGGATCTTCTTCTATTGTTAATTGTTTAGGAGCTTTAGTTTTGGATTTGATTCCTAAGAATTGAGTAGCTTGGTTAAACAAGGAAGGTATCTTTAGTAATTGATTAAGAGGCACGGGAATATTAGGTTTGGAGAAATAACTGCTTAAATCAACTTTTGGGTCACAAGGCTTCCCTTGATCCTTAACATTTACTTTTAGTCCTAATAAATCCATTACTTGTGCTCTAACCGAAGGGATAACTATGAGTTCTTTCAAAGACACCACGATTGAAGATCCAGAGAGTTTTCCCAGTATATTCGTATTTAGACTTTCTTGTATTACAAGAGAAACTTCTTTGCTAGGGAGACTTACTTGCCTTTTCTGCATGGGTTCTTTATTTTGAGGCCTAGCAGGACTTGGACTCATTATCTTTCTAGTCTCTTGAAATGTTATTCTTAGAGGTTGATCATTACTCTTTAAGATACCCTTAGGAGAAGCATTAGGTGACTGTGAAGGAGTCTTACGAATGATATTCCTTTGATCGGGGGAATTTTCTTTTATAACAGGCCTGTTACTATCTTAATTTTTCTAATTATTCTTTGCTTGAGACCTTGTCACTACCTGGTTATCTGAGGGCTTCCTCATAGACCTAGTTTGAGGATAATCATTGGTATACACATTCTCAGATAATTTATGGAGATGTTCATCACGTCTCATATTTTCTTTTTGTTGATTTAAAAGCAAGCCATACAAACTTTGTATCAGCTTGCCCATTTCAATCATCATTTTCATGATCATGTCATTTTCTGAGTCGTTCTCTCTAATGCAAGGCATGACTCTAGAACCTAAGATTAATACGTTGGGGTTCGGTGCTCAGTAGAGTCGTGGGGTGGAGTCGCCAGGTGAACCACACAGGTAATTCACCGAAATGATATATGTCGTAGGAGAGGTGAGATGAGTGAATTAAGATGGTGATTGAAGTAATTATGGAATTAGAAATGCAATCACCGAGGCAAAATACCAGATGTGATAAGTATGGATTAACGCACGGACACTCGCAAACACCGAAGGTAAGCCTCTACCTCCCCGGCAACAGCACAAAAATGTTATCGCCAATCTTGTAGTTGCCCCTAATGGTGGATCCGTAAGGATGGTAGAGGGGATAGGCAACTAAAGTGGTGAACCAAGAAAGCCCTAGTTCCCAAATGGATGGTTGTCACGCCAACCAAGGCACTCTTCGCTTCTGCTACCAAAGCCAAGGTAGCAAGGGGGAGACCCAGATCTACTCCTGACAGGAGAGATCAACCCAATCACCAAATCAAATCAGACAAAGTGAAGTGCCTAGGGTGACAAGTATTGAACCCTAGATTTAAGGAAAACAAGACCACTATGGAGGCTTAGGACAGAAGTGAATTAATGATGATGAATTATACACAGTGGCTTGACAATTAGGTATGATTCCAGGATTCAAGTGCTAGTTTAAAATGGTCAAATTCAGCTGCCTTGGGAAACATGACCCTTAAAACAGGGAAAGTGACCCAAAGACTGGATTTGAGGTTAGGGGCTTTCTAGCACAGCTTGTTAGATAGATCTGACAGTGGTAAAACCAACAAGCTCAGCAAACAGGGTCAAACAAAAGGTAAACAGTCAATCTCAGGAAAGTCATGAGGGTTGAGAGAGGCTAGTGCCTTGGAGAATGGGCCTATGGAGTCCTTCAAGCATGACGCTTTGAAGAACCCACCTAGGGATATGCAAATGCCAAAATACCCAAAAAAGGTTTGCCAATAAACCTTGTCGTTTGACCCAGAGAATTTTCCAAAGGATTTTACTTAGGGTTTTAATTAAAAATGACAGATGGGTAGTTTTGAGAAATAGAAATCTTACCTCACAAGCGTACCGGAGTCATGGAGATGTTTGCCAAGATGTTGAGGATTGTTCCCGCAAAGATCAAATGAGAATTTGATGGTTTCTCTTAAACCCACGAATTGCCCAGCTCCACGTGTGCGCCCTCCTCTACCTGATGAACCAAGGACAAGTAAAATCAATCAATCCAACAAGCATGAAAGAAATACAGTTGACAAGTAAATCACAAAGAGTAAGAGGTACATAGACAATAAAACTCCCTGTAACCGACGAAGAGAAGAAAAGATAGCAGGGAGGGTCTTCCCCAGCCAGTGCGCCTTCCTCACCAAATCGCCCTCCTCACCTGTAGATAAAAACGTGGAAATATAGATATCCAAGATAATCACCAAACCCTCAATGCAGAGGAAGAACAGTTTCAATCAACACCATTGACATCCAAAACCAACAGACAAGTATCTGTGAGAAAATATTTTATTCCAAAATTCCAGAGCCAAAAGTCCCTTTACAATGAGAAGCTCTCTCCTTTAAATAGGATGGAGACATAACAAAACCCTAACCACCTTTTGAATGGATGGCTAAGATTAAAAGATCAAAATGTTATAATCTACGGTTGAGATGAGTTCAACATAAAGTACATGGATTAACATAAAGATATAACACACCAATGGACAAAATCGCCCTAGGAGAGGGGGTCCCACTCAACATGATAAAATAAACATGATTAAAGCTCATGGTGGGTCTAGGGGGTAATATCTAACACCCCTAGTGTGTCCCCATGGCACAATAACATCTAATGACCAAGATAGGCACCAAATCGTGCCCCTTTGGGAAAGTCATGAGCCTCCAAAGGCTCCAAAAAATCATAAAATGTGCCGGAGAGATGGGAGTGGGCCCCACTGAATGCTGAAACTGCTGGAGAAGGGGTGGAAAACATCACACTCATCATCAAAACTCATATCCCATGCAATTTCCTTGCCTCAATAACCCAAATCGAATTCCTCAATAACCAATTTAAGCATTTTTAATCTGCCTCGGTAACTGTGAAGCTGCCCAAACTGATACCTAGAGTGCCTACGCTATCAAACTAAGCCCACCAGGCTCTCTGGGAGGGGGTATAATGGTAAAATCAAGTGGCTAGACCACCCCCTCCTCATACAGCGCCCTAGGCAAACCAAACACATCATCTCTCTGCTCTGACAAGCCATTTATCATGGCAAAACTGCACCAGAATGATAAACTGAGGAAAATCATCACTGTAACTGCTCGGAACTGAAAACCAACTGTCTCATTGGACTCAGAGAGCCCAAATCTACCTAAGGTGTGTACTCATACACCTTATGGATCTCTACATGATCATATAAAATCTCCAATATATCTAGACAGATAAAATAATAATAATCTGTAAATGATCAAATATGCTGAAAATCACAAATCATCATCATAAACCCGTAAGCATTGCATGGAACCATCTGGTGACCTGTAATAGACCACATATCATCCATCTACATCATCCGAGGTCTATCCACCTCATGTCCTGTAGTTGACTTTGGTCAAACTAAGTTTGACCAAGTCAACATGACCAATAATATGACCCAAACTGAAAATAAGCTGCTGCGAGTGTTGGAGGTTAAGACATGCTCTACAAATCATTCAAGTGATAATTACAACAAATAGTAATCATTTCTCTGGCGATCTAATAACCAAATATACAGGGTTTTCAATATTTATTAAGACTCATACCAGACTTTCAAGACCACACTCACTTCATAGTTGTGATCAATTTGCTAGTGAAGGGTGAAGGCTAAAAATCAATAGGCTAGGCTAAAGGATGACTACTAACTTGACACTGTGACACTTTGGATATGGAAAGGGGATACACACTCTAGCATATGCTGGACAAGTAGTAACATGGGGAATGGTCGTGTCTCACAAATGGGTAAGTTACTTCAGTAGTGCTTATTCACCTTGAAAAATGCCTACAATCCCATCAAATACAAGTGAGGCCAGCAATCATTTAGATATAACTTTTAAGAACCATTGCTTTTTGGGCCTTTGAGTTTCCATAGCCTTGATCCACGTGTGTTCAAAAACACTTGTTACATGGATTTACATTTATTAAGGCTTTATGATCTACGTGTGTTCAGAAACACTTGTTACATAGATTTGCATTTCACATTTCAAAGACAATTTCATTAGGCTTGCCTTGCATTCACATGTGTTCAGAAACACTTGTTACATGAATGGGCTTTTCATATACACTGTATTGATGGTAGTACTTATCTGTTTCAGGTTTAGCCAACACAACTTAGGCAACTCAGAGCCGAGACACAATAAAACAGGGAAGCTCATCCAACAAAGAGGCTATAGTGGGGGAAGGTCCTCCATGCCACTAGTCAAGTAGTAAGTCGAGATAATCAACAAACTGGAAGGTAATGGATGGGTGGAGACAATGAATAATGAGACCAACACTAGCAAGCCAAGGATGGTGGGAAAGATCACCTCTATTCTCCCTAAGGAGGGTAAGACCAATGAGTATAGATCAAGAACTTCTAAGTCTGAGTGAGGACATACATATAATAAATGATACAACCAGGTCCACATATATGTATGATCGTCAGATCATGATACTAAATGCTAAGACATGTCACAAGAATGAATAAAAAAGCAATATAACCATAACACAAAATAATACATGCTGGGTCATATACCTGTAAATAACCAATATGAACCATCATTTGTCCACTGAGAACCTGCTGGTGCAACTCTGGACAATACCAACTACTATGTAAATGGCTAAATGGCCACATCAGTCATCAAATCCGAGTGCCCTGAGACTCAGTCATGGCATGGGAATAATACTGCTATCCATAATCAAATAGTGATCCATTGTAGATGCTCATCTCGGCATCTCAAATGTAAGGGAACTGACTGAAAAGTGTACTGGAATCTGAAAATAGAATATGGTAGCCCGGCTACTATATATGTGATAACATGACCCACTGTCACCTCGATCACAAATCTTTAACTTCTTCGAAGAGTCTTGACCTCCAAGGGGAGAGCCCTTATCTGTGTGCCTGTCAATATTTACACCAAACACCTTCCACAACCTCAAGCATAGATCAGTGCCTTTGGGCGGAGTCAAACATATATGCAAAATAAATAGCATGAGGTCATACAATCATTGATGTAAATTATGGCACTTTTCCTTAACTCTATCCTAGCGTGTAATGTCCTCTTCTACTTAAGCACTGAGGACCATCCCGCTAACCTAGTTGATTCCCATAGGTTCGAGCACGCACTGGCATTCAGGGGATTGACTGACGTTTGATGCCATTTACACCATAAGAATATATTAAGCATGGCTATTAAATCATCAGTAGTTAAATAAGCGCCACAGGAACTAGGGGCCCCCTGCATGCATGCCATGCGGGCCATATTTCATGTTGTATGCACTAAAACTCCTTTATTGAGCTTCCATGCACACCGGAAGCACTGCATGCAAGTCAACAGGAAATTAGAAGATAAAGCGACCTAATCATGCAAAAGGTAGGTCAGGCCAGGTGAATGTTATAAAAGAAAGGTAAAGCGAGTAAGGCCTGCTTATATGATTATTGATATGAGAAGTCGATTTGGAGAGCTCAGTGAGCTATTTTGGGTTGAGGGCACACACTCAACCATTCAGTGTATTTCGGCAACGAAATCTATCTTCCCTAGTCACTAGAAGGTTGGATCATCCAAATTCAGCATTGTTATTATCATCAGTTATCATTCTTCAGCATTCTGCAGGGTTCGAGCTATAGTTTGGATTGAAGGAACTCGCCTTCCTTGCTTGGGCGAATTGCACAAAGAGAGATATCTTTGTATCTCAGTCTACAAAAGTCCTTTCTTCTGCATGCTAGCTTCATTCTTCTGAGAGCACACTATTACCCTTTCCCTAGAAGAAGGGCTTCCCATTTGGAATTCAGAGCAAGTTATCAACATCTTCCCTTTTCAAAGGACGTCCTCTCTTGCATGGGCGACTTTCCCAAAGGAGGGCTCACGTTTTAGGTCTCGGAGCTGGTGCATGGTCTACATGCAGCTTCTATTGTGATCAAAGGGGGGTTATAACCCCATTGCACACCTTCCGGAGCTACTTCCCATCAATATAGCATCTATACCTCCATATCAAGATTGAAGAGGGCGCATTTATTACAAGGGTGCATTCTTGAAGGAGGACTACTCCATATCTTGCTCGTTCTCCAGCACAATCCTTGCATGCTGGTCTCATATTGACTTATATCCACTCCTTGATCTGATGGTACGTACATGCATATTTTCTATCCCTATTTTATAGCATTTCTGATTATTTGGGTATTTAGGGGTTGGCAAACCCATTTGTCTGCATGCATGTTCATGCAAGCATAGTTCAGTACATGCATTCATATTTACTTCAAGTATTGAGCCCTAAAGACTACTAGCAAGCAACAGAACTCCATAAACAGAGAAAAATATATATATATATATATATCAGTTTGGGATATTAAAGTGTTAGTCTATCAGTACAAGCAATAACAAGTTTTTAGCATTAAAGTACTTGCTCATATTATGTCCGTAACCACATCGGCATTCCAATTTAATAATAAGCATTCTAGGACCAGCATTCACTGCTGTATACATATTACAGTATTGTAACCAAAATGTCAAAAATTGCATGGAGCATATGTAGATATCACCAATTAGGAATCAGACTTCCACCAATCAGTAGTACACAGCTGTTATTAGCAGTTATTGAAGTAGTCGTTAGGCACAATGTAAATGCACTTTACCCACTGTAAACATTAGCCAATTAAATGACCTAAACAAAGCAAATCAGCGATTCAGCCCTGTACATTAGCTATCAGCAGTAGAAGATCAAAATCCATCAATCACTTAAGCTAACAGTACTTATCCCAGTCATGCAGCAGTAACCTTTTTATAGCACTTTATAAGGCATTTAACATTGCATAAGCATCAATTAACTCCACAATTTCACAACCCTTAACAGTAGAGTCCAACTGTAGCATTAATTCATTTATTTAGACAAGTATACTGACCTCTGTTTATTACTTTGCAGGTCTGTTTTATGGGGCAGCAACAAGCCAAGCTTAAAAGGTCAGCTAGAAAGGGCCCTTATGGGCTCGGTTTAGGGCTTAGGAGGCTGCTAGGGCTTAGAAGGGGTAGTTTAGGCACTTAGGATGGGTAGTTTAGGTCTGAAAAGGGAACAACAGTGAGAGTTAACAGGCTGCAGACTTAGCAGACCTGAGATGGAGGTGGGGAGTGGCTGAAAGACGGCAGGCAGAGGCAGATAAAGCCTGGAAGAAGGCTGTCGAGGAAGATATGAGGGAGGCCGAAATTTTGGGCACGAAATTTTCAGGTCATGAAATTTTAGGGCTTCAAAAAGTTTGCAAAATATATATATATATATATATATATATTTTACTTTTGAATTTTTGTAGTCTTTTTAGGGTTTCTGAAATAAAAATGCAAACCTAAATCTACCATGAAAATGCAATAAGAATTTGATAAAAATTTGAAAAAACAAGGGTTTTAATGGATGAAACCCTAAACCCTAGGCCTAGAGGAGAGGTGACCAACCTCCCTCTTGGACTGATTTTCTCCTTGACTCTAAACTAGGGCTTCCTACAACAACCCCTAGGGTTCGTTGTAAGGCCCTAATCTAGGGCAAATTTAGAGATGCAAGGACAAACTAGGGAAAACCTCCTCTAGGGAGTGTTTTCCACCATGCACAGTTGATAGAAGGCAGAAAAGAAGCCCAAAATCAGAAAAAATGCATCTCTATGGCCACCATTCAATCATCAAAGAAGCAAAACTTACCTACCTTCACCAAGAAAGACTTACTTGAGCTTTGTGTTATTCCAACAATTCCTAGCATCCACCATGCATGAGTCTAAAATCCTAGAGAGCATCCAAATCCATCCATAATCCAAAGAAGAAGATCATCCAAGAGGTGCGTATCACTTTCCAAGAGCCCTAATTAGGGTAAAAGAGCAACATAATGATTTCTATCTCTTCTGTTATGATTTACAAATGAGTGAGGAGAGTCCTATTTATAGCTTTCTCAACTCACTTTTACAAAATAACCAAGCCGACAAGCCAATATAATGCCAATGTAAAAATATAACATGAAATAATATAAAATAATCTAAAAAGTGGGTAACCTGGGATATTTTCCCCCTACGTGACCAAAAACTAATAAAAATAACTATAACTGAACAAAAGGCTTCACTCCAAAAGATGGAGTGAGCAGGGGGGAATCGTCATGCCCCATCTAACCCCAACTGTGCTGAAAAACCCTCAACGTCCCTCTATCAAGCATGCAGGCTTGATGGCTAGGATGATGTCATCACTAAGAAGGCACCAAGGAGAGAGGGCGCTCTGCTAAAAAGGGGCCAGGATGGGTGCATAGGGTGACTGGAAGAGGAGGCAAGTACCTCTAAGTCGAAACACTGTCACCTGTGTGGAAATCAAGTAGGGGGTCATGTGACCCAGAGACCTGCCCCTAGGAGCCCCGGACACCAACCTCAGGGTTACAATCCCCAAAATGAGGCAGTCAACAATGCCACTATGCCATAGTACTCCAAGAGGGCGAATCAAGGAGTCCGGCCATAACCAACCCTCAAAACTGCAGATAATACCCCCATCCTGGCCCTAAAGAAAAAAACAACCCCTCTCCCTGGGTCGATATCTGAAAGTGAGCAAGTACCGATACCGCGTAACACATACAAATGTACAGAAGCTGTCTTGTAAGGACCTGCTTGTTGATCTCTGCCTGGTTTCTAAACCGGCTCCTCTTCAACACTCTAAATCTGTCCGACCAAACTGTCTTTGAGAATAATGAATGTGTCTGAACCCTCTACCTTGACTTGCCTTTATACGTGAGTTGAAACCCTAATCTCTCATGAGATGTATGGTTGAGATTAGTCTAAATTACCAATGTATTAAAAATAAACTTTATTAGACTCAACAGCTATATAGGACTTTCACTTTATTACTAAAGTGGATTACAAAATAGAATTGACTCAAACAAATTCTAGCAAGTTTGATACTAAACCTATGCAAAAGTTCCTGTCCAAGTTGAAATTTTCAACAAAAATACCTTAAGGCTTATCATCATCCTAATCACAAGAGTGTCATCACATGGACAATTAAACTTACCAGCATCAACATTTACAACACTAAATATTCCGAGGAATCATGGTTCTCATACAACTTGGAGTCACAAGCAAATGCATACTGGGAATTGCACTCAAAAAAATGGCCATCAAATGTCTAATCATGCAGTTCCTCCACCCAGGACAGCATTAAGAATATCTCATCAAGGGGAAGAACTACAATCCAAAACGATTGTTTCCAACAACGGAAACTATCAAAACCATGCTTTGAGGGCAAAGCATCCTTTTAAGGGAGAAGACATGTGATGTACATAAAGTACATTACAGAATCATACTATTATCAAGGATCACGGATCATATCTATTTAGCATGTAACTATTCAATGTAATGGGATATCATCATTCATATTATCAATCATTACATTTGTCCTTGATGGATTGCCATACTTTATCCTAATTATTCCCAATATTCAATTAATGAACCAACTGGTCCATAACACAACAACATATGAAACCAACTATATCATGATTATGTTTGGGATATAGATATACCCAGTAGTGTACTTCCAACCATCCTTTCAAGAACTCCATGTGAACAAGAACACTAGTGATTATGCCTTACAGGTACACTCCCCTCTCAATGTTTCATTTGCAGGATGGATACTTCAAACCATTCTCATTCTATTTATTTTGCATTTCACCAACAGTTTATTTCGTCATTTAGCTACTATTTACCTTCTGACATGTCAAGCATGGCACAAATATTCCTTATGCATTACCAATTCAAGTACTTTGCACCTTCCTATCGAACTCATTGGTTTCAGTCAATTCTGGTCATCAGTTGAATTTCTTCTTTTCCCTTTCTTCATGTTATGAACTATTTTGTACCATAGTTGGATTTCTTGTGAGCCGCCAATGTTGTGAACATATTCAATGTTCATTATCAATGTTCAGAAGTTCAGAAGATTTTTCAAGGCCATTTTGGCCCCTTTGAAATAATTGCATGTTCATACCCCTTGGGGATATTGTAAAAATGTGCTAGCAAGACTTTCTTATGTAAAGAACTTGGCCTCCTAGCACTTTTTTATCAACGGTGATCATTCCATGGTGTTTTTTCTTTGTTAATTATGCAAATGTTGAATAAGCATTGTATGATCGACGAGTGTTTCACCCGCTCCTCCAAAGTTGGAATGGTTGTCCTGATTTTTTAGCCTTAGGATGTTATTAAAGTTCGAGTGTCAATGTTTATGAACTTGCTAGACATAATTGAGTCATTATGAACATGTACTAGGTCCCCTAGGAGTTTGAGTCAGTTTGGAGAATTTTAATTTTTCTCGTTTTACGGGGTTTTTTAATGGTTTTAATTAAAAAAATCAAAAATATGATAGAAGCGTGGTCTAGGGGTTGTTTTTTCCATGGGGGTGTTCGTTTTCTAACCCGGAGCACCCATAAAACCCCAAAACCGACTTTTCATAAGTTTTAAGTGAGTATTTATCACTTTAATAAAAATTCTCTCGAAAATATTAAAAGAGAATTATTTAATTAAAATAATAACGAATGGAGAAAATCAAATTCTCTATAATTGAGGGATTTAAGTCAAATAAAGGGCCAGTTGACATGGCAATCATCATTGGAGGTGGAATAAATCAAGAGATTGAGCTTTCAGTTAAGGATTTAACTACTACAAGCATATCCTCCTTGACAAATGTTGTAGAAAGTGGCAACAAGGAAGGTCTTCTATCATTTGCATGTGTCCTTGCATGCTAGAAGACATAAAACAGGAAGCCAAATGGATTAATGCCTTTATCCAAAGTTTAGACTTAGGAAAATTGCATTATGTGATCTAATTATTAATTGACTTAATGGAGTTACTTTTTATAAAGTTAAAGTGAAAATAATTTAAGTGATGGCTAATCTAATCTTGGCCATTGATCTCACCAGAGGATCTCATCCATTGTTCCACATTGGGAAGTTAGGGTTTTCGCTTGGCCATTTAGTTAAAAGGAAGATTGATTTGGTGGAGAGGACACACATACACACAGTTGAGATTTCTTGCTCATATCATTCAGTCGGAGAGTAAGAAAGAAAGTTCGCAGGAGAAGTTTGCAGAGGGTGAGACTGAAGAACATCTATCTGAAGGTTGACAGAGTGACAAAGGCAAATCACAGAGGCTGTACAGGTTTTCAGGGAGGCCATACAACTCACGCAAAGGGCCATACAAGCTAACGCAAGGCCGGCCATACGTGTGACACAGGAAATCATACACGTGACGCAGGGTCGGTCGTACGAGGTGACATAGAGGCCATACTAGTGACGTAGGGAGGTCATACGCTGACGCAGAGGCCAAAATTGATCTAGTTGGGGTTTTCTCTGTGAGTTTCGGTTGTACAATTTTGCCAGGTTGGGTAAAATCGATTTCTGGATTGTACTGTTCTATATCTTGCTAATAAAAATATCTCCTCAGGCTGCTGCACAGGTTTTCCCATCTTGAGTTTTTTCTGGGGGTTTTCATACCCAAAAATATTGGTCTCTATTGATGTGATTGTTGTTTTATTTCTCTCAATATTTATTTTCCACTGCAATATTTGTGAAGAAATCCATTTGTGGTTATCAGTAATTATTTGGGGTTAAATTTAAAAATAACTTGCATATTGTGACTCAAGATTGGGTTTAAAGGAAATTTACAAATGCGCCCTCCTTCCATGCATGGGTGACTTGGGTTATATGGGAGGTTTCTATTGGATTGGAGTTATTTACTATGCTAGGAGGGGCGTCCCTCTCATGAGGTGGCAGCCACCTCATCCTAAGGCGCCAACCAAGTGCTAGTTGGAGTTTAGATCAAGCTCCATTCACTCCTTTGATTAGGATTTGCGCCCTCTCAAGCTCTAGAAGCTTCTAGAACTCGCCCTCTTCTCCTCTCAGCTCTATTTAAGCAAGGTCGAGCTCCATTCTTTGAGGTGGATTGGCATCAAACCTCTGCTCTTGTAATGCATAAGATTTTCGGTAATACAAATTTGTTGAGGCTTTGGAGGTCCATGAAGTTTGCAAGATCCACCATTGTGAAGCATGTTTGTTGAGGTATAATTTTGTTTAGCTTTTCTATCATTCTTGCATTGAATATTTGTGAATCTATTTAGCTAAGAAGGCCTTTGAACCCATAGGAACAAACATTCATAGTCTTTGAGTTGTTTGTATTTAGCATGTTAGTGAAAGGATAGGAAGTAGCATGCGTACTCAGATCTACTATTGCTCTTCGTAGCTTTTCGTTAATTTGTGTTTTCTAGATTTGATCCATTTGTTCTTGTAAGTGTATGAAAGCATTGCAGGGTGCAAGTTGATTTGGAAGCGGAACTAAGTTGGATCTTCTTCCTCTCCAACAACAAGGATATATTGGTATACATGCTAATAAGTTGATTTTGCAGACATTCAGAAACTCCCATCGTTCTCAAGCTTGGGCTTGGTTCCATCTTTCTCACCTTTTAAATTCAAACTAAACTCTCTCTCTTTCCCTTTTGGTTAAAAGAAGCAAGTAGATCTAGGCTTATAAAGTTTAAATTCAAAGTCTATTTTGCTTAATCATAGATCTAGAAATATCAAGGAATCATCATAGATCTAGATTTGTGTTCTTTACTATTTGAAGCGTTAATTTTTCTTAAGTTTTGGCAAGTAGTAAAGTTGTATTTTATGTGCTTTAAACTAACATACTAACATACTAACACTTTAACAAAAATTTCTGTTTGCTGATTTTTGGGTTTTATATTACAGGAAAGCAAGGAAAAAAGGCAATTCTAAGATCTTGAACCATAAAATTCCCATTTTCTTCAAACCCTTGCTTTCCCTTAGCTTTTTTCAAAGCTTAAGGTCTCTTGAATCTCACTTTTGGCCGATCAAGAGCGCTCTCTATTGGAGAGTTGATAAATTTGTAATTATTTTAATAAAAGAGCAAGTTGGATTACGACTCCACACCCCTCTTCCCCCATTGGGGGAAACCTGTATCTGTCCTTGATTTGCTTACATTTTGTTTACATACTTCATAATTGGAGTAGTATTATCTTTAGGCTAGTTTCCATTTCTGCAAAAGTTAGAATTAAAATTGAAAAGTTACTTAAAGTTTTGCTTTCTTAGAATTCATCTTTAGGCTAGTCTTCATTTTGCAAAAGTTAAAAGTTACTCAAAGTTTCAATTTCTCAAAAGTTTAAAGTTGTTTCAAATTTACTTTTGCAAAATCCAAACTTATTCTTAATTTGCAGTTTAGTCATTTTCTTAAATTTGTTGCATGCTAAATCAAATACTAACCCCCTTGCTTTCCCAAGTATGGTCTTTGACCTGAAAGAGACTCTTGGGTAGTAATTAAATAAATTCATTTTTTGTTTTATTTCCTTTAAGTACCTTGCATCATTTTTCTTTTTGAGTCTCCGAAGCTCCTTTAAAGTCTCTTGAATCTCGCTTTTGCGGATCAAGAGTGCTCTCTATCAAAGGGTTTAAAATTGGAATTTACATTTCATTCGCGGTTTATAATTCTTCACATTAATTAATCCACTCACCTTAATAAAATCAAGTCCTTGATAAACAAATGAAAATCCAGCGTTACCGTTAAGTGATCAAGTGGGGAAATTTTGGCTAAGGAAGCGGGAACAACTAGGAAGCGACCTCAGGGAACAATTAAACTACACCCTTGTTGGTGTAGTGTTGAACACTGCTCGCGAGACTCCGTTCCAGCCCACATGTCCTTGTACAAAGGCACTAGATCATAATCCAAACATATTCCCTGTACCGCGAGGTATATCGGGAATTCCCTTTCCCCTTATTAATCAACTCATCCTCTTAAAATCAGAAATAAAATAAACCATGAACATTCGCACAACAGTTCTCAGTACAGCACTCCAACAATCAGTGACTCCATTAGCATTGGTCTCATACACTTGTAACAATATTTTCATATTTTTTATCTCGCAAGTTGTTGTCTAAATTATGATTATGTCATGTTGTGGATGTGTTTAAATTTATTTGCGAATAGACTTGGTTAAATTTTTCTAATTCACTCATAAACTCCTAAATAACCCTCATCCCATCCTTAACAAATAACACAATCTTAGAGCCTTTAAAAACTCTTTGATAGGGTCTAACCCCCTGGCTTCGATTAGGAGTTAGCCTAAACGGAAAAGTCAGGATCGGGTGACAGCACCTGACTTGAGACTTGCCCCCAAGGCCACATCGAACAGCTTCGAAATATTTATACTGCGCTTCCCCCCAGGTGTGCATTTCGGTGGCAACACTTCCCATCAAATAGAAACCAAATATGCAATATGTTGCTATAAAGTTGTTATTTTTTGAGCTACTACTTGTTAACCCCATGGCCATTGTCGTGATCATAATTTAACAATCATTGTTTGCGAGTATGGTTGGTACTGACTCATCAGAAACTACAAGCTTGGTAAAGTATCATTCCTTGAAGAAGTGTCATGACTCATAATACTTGATTACCTACAAACCTGTTTTGAATAAGGCTTGACATGAAGTGCCAAAGAAACATTACCCAAAATAATTTATTAAAGTTCATAATAATGAACGGTACAAGTTGAGTCTTTGATGTGCTTGGAAGACCCAAAGGCAAAATATTTAGTATAAATGGCAAATATTAGAACTAAACAATTAAAATAAATAATGGCAGAAAGCAAGCTCTAAAGAGATTTACCAGTTTGAATTTTGACTCTGCGAGAGATTTTTCTCCAGGAGGAAAACGATCAGGATGACTTTCCCACACCTTTTTTCTATATGCAGCTTTAACCTATGATGAATACCAAAAATAGATTAAAGCAAATTGCAAACACAAACAAAATTTTCTGAAAGCATGGGTAAATTTTTAAGAAAAAACAAGATCAATAGCTCTCTTAACTGATAATGTCTCAGGTCTACTAGAACTTACATTATTATAAAAGATAAGAAAAAAGACGATCATTCATATGTACTTTTACTTTTCTAGGTAGCCACATCATGTAAGAGAGTGTAAAACAAATGCTAACATCAATAAAGGCACAATGGTGTTCCACTCTCTTCTACATAGTAGTAAGAAAGGCATTCTAGCTAGTTGGGGACCTAACAAACATGATTTTTCAATTTCACAGAACATCATCATTGCACTTCAGTTACTTTTCAGTATCAGAAATGGGTTTGACAGAAATCCTTAGAAGTCACTTGTAAATTTGTGAGTATGAACGATGAACAAAAATTATATGAAGATTTTGACCTGAAACTATAATATTTTGGCACAAAATTCAAGAAATTCCAGAGGGGATGGAAGATATTGATGGATATATAGACAAAAACAAAACCTCAATATGACTAGTGAGGAAAAACAAATTTTGGTGAGCTTACATGAGTATTTTTCATTATATTGTTGTTCTAGCATTTATTTCACATTTAGGATAGCTTTTTATTTCACTTATGCAATACTGCATTAAGCCAGTAAAATGTTATATTTCACCCAGTTACATTAGTTATTTGATGTACCTTAGTCATCTTTATAAGCCAACAAATGTAAAGTTCAAATATCATTTATGAACTTCAATTTTTCAAGTTATGCTTTCATTGATATAAAAGGCATTGGGTTATCTTATTACTCACTTTTGTAAGCTCAAACTTCTGGGGAAAAAAAGAAAGGGAACTACCTCCATATTGGCATTCTTCTTTGTGGATGATGTGTCTGCAGCCCATATTTTGTTTGATTTGCTTCTATATGGTTCACACCTTATTTTTTATGATCGTCCTAGGTCTATTTACTATCTGATGCTCATGTTACATTACTCCTTGAAGTGTTTTTGTGGAGCTTGCCTTGACATTTGGAAAATTGGGTTTTTGTAGGACTCAAACACCACCTCCATAGGAAATCAAGACCAGGACAGCAAAGAGGAATCTAATTTTTGTTGCAGCAATCCACTTCTATCATCAGATTCAAAGGTATTTCAAAGGAACCAAGCAACAGGACGAGTTTCAAAAAGAGGTCCTAGCATATTTACTGGTTTTTTGTACACTTTGACCCTATACATGTTAGTAACTCTGATAAGCTAGGGGTGAAGAAGAAGACTCGTGGCTTTGGAATCAGATTTGGTGCATTCTTCAAAAAGCTGTGGGTGATTTTTAATTTACTTCTGTCCTCATGTCACATTTCAGATTTTGAATATTCAAGTATCATTGCATTCTGAAATTTTCGAACTTTTCCTTTCCAACTCAAGAAACCCGGAACATATATGATGATTAACTTGGTTCAGTTCATTCCTATGACACTGTATCCACATTTGACACTCCAAAACCAGGTTTTTATTTCTATGTTTCTCAAGCCAAGTACATATCAAATTTTAGCAAAGAAAAGAGGATTACCTTAGAAGTTAGGCACCTCCAAATCTATATCTAACAAATTGCATCAAGGTGCCAGTATTCGTGGCTGAAGCTGCCAGTATTCATGGCTATAGCTGCCAGTACAAGGGAACACCATTTTTTCATTTTAAATTCCTCAAGGTCCACAAGCACCTCACATATATATAAGTATGAAATGTAAAAGTCTAAAAATCAAAACTACGAAAATATAAAAGAGAAAAACTGAAAGTAGAATAAAGTGATTATTGATATCATATGGACCACTCAATGAGTCATTAGAGTCATGAATCATGACAACAAAATTTCAAAATTCGATATGGCACATCACAATGTTACAAAAGGATTCAAAACTTCAAAGTTAAAATCATACAAAACAAGAATCAAATACCCAATGCTCAATGCCAATCATTCATCAATCCTTAATGTGGGGATGCTAGTGTCTTTCCCATCCTCTAGATCCTCAGTCAAAATGCCCTCTAGGTACTCATTACTCTGAAACGTTGGCTCCTATGCAAGGTTTGTAATTATAGGTATCTCAACAAGACCATCCAATTTAATTTCCTCATCCATCCATATAGCATCTATTGGAATTTAATGGAGAGTTCCATGATTAACCAATTAACTCCACGCTGGCAAAACAGAGAGAGAGAGAGAAAGAGAGATGCCAAGAATATATCGTCAGAATTGAAAATACCCTAAAGAATGCACTATATCATCAATGCACATTACACCAAATATAGTTGAATCTCGAGAATTTGATGGTAAAATATTGTTAATTTTATCTCTGAGCTTATCTCTGATTAACTACTTTCAATACAATTCCCAGATATATGTAAATTTTTGATAACCCAAACCCGTTTTTATAGCCTCCTTATCACTCCCATAAAGTTAAATGCCCAACCCACATATGCATTTCATCAAAACAGTTAAAAGCATAAATTCTGGAAATGACTTTTTGCTGAAATAAAACACTTTGGTTATTTACTACTGCTGAAATAAAACACTTGGGTTATTTACTACTGCTGAAATGTAAAACTCAGAAATTTCAGTCACATACAGTCACACAAAACACAAGATATTTTTTTGGTCAATGACCAAGGCAAAACTCCCAGGGTGGGGGAAAACCTTTCAGCTTCTAGAGAGCAGCTTTATTGATTTGCAGTGCTTAGAAAAATTACATTCATCTTCAGCAAAATGATAAATAGAAAACCCAGAAAACTAATTACAACTTATCTCCAGATTCCAGAACTTGAATTCTTCAGGAAACCCACAGAAATTTCTTCACTCAGCAACCAAACTCCTCCTTGGAAAATGTGCAGCCCACAACCTCGATTTTCGTGCCTCTACCCAGCCGTACGGATTCTCCAAAACCGTGCGGAATCCGTACAGAAAATGCAGCCCTCGAAAACTGTGCCCTGAAGCCATACAGCGTACGGAAATCGTACGGACTGTTGCTGCAGCTGTCACCTCAAAATCCGTGCCTCTTTAATCCGTACAGTACGGGCTTGTTGCAATTAATGCTGGTTACTCTTCCTTAGAATTCATGCCAATAAATGCTCAAATTCTCTTGCTCACTCTCAGCTGGAAATTGCTCTTTTCTTCTTCCTGCAAATGCTCTTTCTTCTGCTCTCTCTTGCTCTCTCACTCTCTTTTTTGAAAGAATGCCAAAGTATTTTCCCTCTTTCCCTCTTTGAGAACCCTAAGTGACTTTTGGGTTTCTTTTGATCTAATGGCTGAGATTGCCCAAGATCAATGGCTGAAATTAAATGCTCCATAAATACCTTTTATTTAATTTCCCTCACCCAACTTAAATAAAGACCCACTTGGTGCTTTAAGTTACAACGTCACTTTTCATGTTCTAACTTAAAAGTCACTTTACCACTTATAAAGTGAACTTAGGAAAAGAAGTCACTTTTTCATGTGGACACATTTCCCTAGGCAAAAGACTTAAAAAAAAAACTAAGGAACCACTTTCTAAGGTACATTTTTAACAATACGTACACAGAAAGAAATCTCAGATCTGATTGTATAAGCAGCAATACATAAACTTATTTAACTTGTCTAACATGCGCAGCCGAACTAGAAACCAAACACACAATTTAACACAATGATTTACCCTGGAAACCCCAATGGGGAAAACCATCAACTAGGGCTTTTTTCAATCTCAAGCGAGAGAGAATTATGGAATGTTTTACAGTCAGAAATTTATACAAATAGAGAAACTTGGTGGGACAAGCCCAAGATCTGCAACAGTTGCAACTGCTGCTCTAAGGAATACATCCTCTACTTTGCTCTGTCTAAAATGTCTAATCGACTGCCTCTGCCAATCTCTGGAAGAAGTAACTACCTCTCTCTCTCTCTGTGAAGGAGTGCGCCTCTGCCTCTACTATCCACCAACAGTAGAAGTGCGCCCTATGTCTGCTCTGCTCTGAAGAAGAATGCACCTCTGTCTCAGAAGTGTGCCCTCTGTTTGCTCTGCTCTGAAGAAGAATGCACCTTTGTCTCAAAAGTGCGCCCTCTGCCTAGAAGTGTGCTAGACACAGTGCTCACTAAGAGGGGGGGGTGAATCAGTGAGCCTATACCTTATTGTTTTCAACTTCAATTACCAACTCTTATATCAGCATATCATATTCATCAATAAGCTAAATATCAATCCATGTCATTCATTAAATAAAACACATCATCATCAACACATAGCACAAGAGAGACACGATATAATTGTAATGTTTTTGTATTGATTCAACGGCTACAACCGTGAGGTAATTCAGCACCAACTGATTCAATGAGCACCAACTCATCATCTAGGACCCAGCCTAGGTTTTTCTTAGACCCAGCCAAGAAAATGGATACAAGACCCTGCTTGTATTAGTTAGTACAATTCATCACAAGACCCTGCTTGTAAATTACATGTACATATACATAACATCCCATAGATTTTACATCATTACATTGATCATTCATTAACACATCAATAGCTTCATCATCAATATTCTATCAAGCACATTGTGACCTCAGCACATCACAAACATGCCATTCTGTCCATGCAAATTTAACTGCCCCAGGTCATCAGATCTTCATCACGCACAGTCCAGCATCATCATTCATAAGACATCATCATCATTCTGCATTTATTAGCAAGTTGTAGTTCCACTGTCCATCATTTCATCGTTGAGTATGTCTCTATCTTATCATTCTGTTCATCAAAGTTCTATCCACATATCATATACATGTTCACCAAATATGCTGCCATCATCATTCAAACACATCATTCTGATCATAGCCAATCAGCACACAAATCCATCATCATCTTCAGCATGACCACACATCTATGATAGTTCCAGCATTAGTTCAACCCAGAGATCAAAAAGAATTTATATCTCCATTCTGTCCTTCAACAAACATCAATGGTATGCTCATCCAAAGACTTCAACCATCTGCATATGTATTTCTCCAGGTGTACTTCTTGCCCTGGGCACTTCTTACTTTGCTTGTGAAGTTAGAGAGGAAGGTTTACTATGGTTAGTCTCCAAACCTGCATTTTAGCTACTTCACTGCTCTACTGTTATTCAAATTCAAAGATATGCACTTAAAAAAAATGATTAAAAGTACACACTTTACACAGCAGCTGTCTTCATGCTATCTTTTGTTTACCAGAATTATTGATGCCACAGTCATCAACTAGCAGCCCGAAATCAGAACTTCAAAGAACTTCAACGAACAGCTTGATCCATCATCATTATATACTGCATGCTTCTACTGTACTTGTCCGAATTTCAGAGCATATGCCACAGCACACACACTCTTCATGTCTGTTGTAGCCCGAAATAAGTGAGGACACAACCTAAAGTTCTTCTCCACAGCAGTCCGAATGTGTCTCAGTAGCAGACCTCAATAAATCCGAAAATCTCAGAGCTTGTCAAAACTTAAAATCAGCTGCTGCCACAGTCAATGCATTCACCCTAAAATCAGAAAGATATAAGTTCTGTGGCTGCCTCAGAAATCACCCGAAATTCACAGCTCTATAATCTCCACCGAATTTTTTTCATTGAATGAGGGCGTTAGCTTTTATTTATACACACAAATTCAATAAAAACATTTATTGAGCCGACTTGTATACTTGCTTTTTGACTGGGCCGACCTTCACAATTAGTTTATCATTTTTATGATAGCTGGGCCGACTTTTACTTATATTTTTATGCCATTTTTAATATAGGATTCCTCCTTTTGAGAGATGACTTGCCTTCTGATTCCAACTTGGTAAATGACCACAGTATGGGTTATTTACATCCTTACCTCTCCTTAATTTGCCACGTCATCTTCAACAAGTGTATAGGGACCATTAACCCATCAAGTGTGGGTCCAAGGACATCTAGGGCATCATCATCTTACCTCCATTTAGCTTGTGGGCTTCATGACTTCATCAAGCCACAAATGACCACAGAATGGGTCATTTGGCCCATTAGGTGTTCCAATGGCTCTAATGCCCACATCCACTGTCCTTCTTGCCATGTTTCCTATTGTTATTAGCCTTGTCCTTATTGTGTCTTCAAGCCATGTCAAAATGCCTTTGTCATTAATGTTGCCATCAATGACAATCATATTCATCAAAGTGTGCCCCCTCGGTCTCTAAAGTGCGCCCCACTCTCTGTCTTGATCAATCTCTGATGAGATCTAACTATGCCCTCCTCAATCACTGACGGGAGACCCCTCAACTTCTATCTGCCCTCCCAGATTCAAGAATTTGCGCCCTCTCTCTCAAAAGTGCGCCCCCATTCAAGAAATGCGCCTCTCTCTCTTAGAAGTGCGCCCTCTCTCTTTGGCTCCTCAAACTCTGAAGATCTGTCTTGAGTACTTTACCTTTTCCCCTCTGCTTTCTTTTATAAGCTTCAAAGCCTAATTAGGGTCGCAAATCCCTAATTTCATTTGCATGCAAAATCACACTTCCGCATTAAAAATCTCCCACATGCAAAAGGTAAAAGTCTCGGAAATCTCTGCATGCTTCCACCACTTAAGCCATGCAACCTGGTAAAGTGTTTCTCACGCAATACATCCATGCCTACTCAGTTAATGTCCCCTCATGCTAGGCATGATCACATGAAGGACATCCCAAGATACAAATCTCAACACTCCCTCTTAGCAAGGGAAGTCCTTCTAACAAGTCCTCCACCAAAATCCTTCTCCAGATGCATTATGCTATCTGTTGCAGAAGCTCCCTCTAACTCTAGAAGTTGTCCCTCTACTGATTTTGAAGACTTATTCCTGACTCTTTTGCTCCGAGATGTCTCATCCAACTTCTAAACCTCCATCAAAGTCAAATCGTACCAACTGAACCTCTTGCCAGAACTGGAAGAAGTAGCCTCTCGCTCACTCCCCTGAATTGAGGATTGACTACCCGGTGCCACTTCAATCCTTGGAGCATCTCGCTCTTTGTCTATCTCAAACACTAATGTAGAATCTGATATCCACCCAGATCCTCCAAATGTAGGCTGGCCACACACTACATACTCCCTATCCACCCGATGACCCATCAACACTGGCTCAACTGGATCCACTCCCAATACATAGGTAAATATTTGTCCACTCTTGAACAACAGCACATACCCCACATCCTCCAAGGCTGGAATTGAGAGTTTGTTATCCTTCAGCCTTGGAACATAGAGTACTTCTGACACCTCTAGAAGTTCTCTAAACCCGAATTGGAATCTTACTCGTCCCACTCATTTTACTACATGCACTATGCCCTCTCCACTCTGTACAAGTTGATCTGGACTTGTCTCTAAAAAGAGGAATGCATCTCGCCTTCCTGTCATGTGGCTACAATACCCACTATCTGTTGGAATATTCTAACCATCTCATCTTGGTTTTACATGCATGCATGCATTCCATGCAGCACTCCATGCATCCATGCATTGGTAGTTGAGTCTCCTAGCATCTAGTCCTTATTTTAGGCCCCCTAGAGCTTAACTTTGGTCATCATTAGCCCTCTTATCCACTCAGAGCACCTTGGTTACATCACTGAAGTCCAAAGGCACCTTCATGCATGATTTTAGGAGTCAGTATAGTCAGTTCCATGATTTAGGGCGCCTTGTCCCCTTGATTACCCAGTTAACTAACTGTTACACCTAGTTTCACTGCTACTGAGTGTAGGAGCGCCCCTTTTTACCACTGTCAGTCAGTTATGCGCCTCCTTGGAGTCTTCTTCCCTAATTTCTAGCCCCAATGACTCATTCATGCGCCAGTCAACCTCAATTGACTAGCCATTCATCATCGGTGGCCACAAGACCTTATCGAGAGATGGTTCCAATGCTAACTAAGCCTACCACTTGAGGTGAGTTCGAATCCCATCAGAGGCTATCGAATTCATTCTATTATAACATCTTTTGATTACCAGCTTATTGTTGAAGAATGTATCAACAACAGTTTTTCATCTATGTTTCAGATTTATGAGTGAATTGATCAATGTTTCTTCCTAATTCTTTTCAGTTAAAACATTGTGAAATTAGTGAGGTTTGTTCAAGCTTTGTGATCCATATTGTGGAATTTCACACTGTCAACTATCCACCTCTCATCAACCTCAACTCAGGTTTATTATTGTCACAACCCGATACAAATGAGACAAGGGAGAACTCTTTCTCGAACTTTGCAGTCAACTCATCCACCTCAGCAGCTGCTGTAACTTGTCCCTCTTTCTCCTTCTTGCCCTTCTTTTTATAAGGACATTGGCCTACATAATTGGCCAAACTCGTTACATGCATAACATTGGATCTTCCTTAGATCCTTCTCACCCTTCGAAGTAGATCCTCCTCCAAAGTTCTTCTTCCCTTTGCCCTTGCCTCTGCTCACAAGTGCAACGTTCTCCTCATCATCACCAGTCCTGTGATCTGACTAACTATATCCCAATCTCAACTCCTCTTGAGTGAAATCGTCCCACAATCTATCCCAATTGGGAAGATTCTCTCTGGCAACGATACAATGAACAAAGGTCTCCCATGGTTTGGAAAAACCTTTCATGGTTGACCGAACCATCTTTGCATCTGCAATCTTCTCACCAACTGCAACAATTTCATTTTGAACTTGTGAAACTCTAGTAAGATATGTTGCAACTGGCTCATCCTTGAGCATCTTTACACCGTGAAGCTTCTCCCATAGCACCATCTTCCTGTTTGCGTTGCCACTCTAGAAGAGCTTCGTCAATGCTACCCACATCTCATAGGCATGCGTCTTTTTGCTCACATGCGGAATCATATGATCCTTCATGGAATCCAGAAAGATTCGCTTGGCCTTCACCTTCCTCTTGTTGTACGTGGCCAAATTTGCTGCATTTGTTGGAACAGTAATGGGATCTTTGACAATATCCCACAACTCATTCTCTTCCAACAGCAGGGTGATTCTTTCCTTCCATGCACTGAAGTTGGTTGCCCCATCCAACTTATCTTCAAATCTCAATCTGGTCACCATGACCTTGTAGATCTGATAAACTATGATTCAAACCCTCTAAATCAAACTGATATGTAGATCATTGTGCACTCTCTGCAAAAATCACTGTGTAAACCCTTGGTTTCTTTCAAAGACGAGGCTTTGATACCATGTTAATTTTATCTCTGAGCTTAACTCTGATTAACTATTTTCAATATAATTTCAAGATGTTGATGTTTCTAGTAGCATCGCAATATATTCCACAAGAAAGAACAATAACAAGCCCAAAACAAGTCAGCCAGTTAAAATGACCCAGTCAAAAGGTCAAGTCAGACCAGTTAAGTGGAAATGACCAAGTCACTAGGTCAAGTCGACCCAGATAGGAAAAGTGACCTTTCCAGTATAAATACAATTGAGGCAGCCTAATTTCCAACACACCAATTTTCTCAAGCAAGGAAAAAGGTGCACAAATCAAAGAAAACAGTGTCAAGGGTTCAAGAGGCATCAAGAAGACAACTTTTGGCGTTTATCATCTTTCTCTCTCTCCTTCGTTCTCAAAAGGGCTCAGAGGATATTCTATATCTTTCTTGTATATCATTATTTTGTTTGTGTAACTAGTGTTGGGCACAAGGTTAGACATTGTATCTTGTTGAAGAATCTTATCTAGAGAAGTTTGTTGGGTTTTTCCCGTGAGAGGGTTTTCCCAAGATAAAAATTGTGTCTAGTGTGAATGTTTTCCTTTCAGTGATCCTTTATATGCATGCAGTTTATATTTATGTGATAGATAAGTTATATAAAGTTAAAAACATCTAACTACTAAGAAAAATCAACATGGTATCAGAGCAGGACTAAATAAAAGCCATTACCAAAGAACTGTCGGAAACTAGGGTTTCCAGTCTCAAGCAATGTTTTAAAACCAGAACCGGGAATCAAACCGGTCAGGGGTCAACTCAGACCGGAACCGGAACCGTTAATGAACCGGAGTGGTTTGATTTCAATGAACCGGACTATTAAAAAATACAAAAAAATTACAATTTTAATCATAAAAATTATATTTAACATTCCAAGCTATATTTCAAACCATTAGACACATAATATGTATATTTCAAACCATTAGACACATAATATGTAAAGCCTACTCATATATATAAATCCATGAACCATGTATGGGTCACAAAATGGCACCAAGTGCACTACATAGTATAGTCTCATAGCATATATCTCAAATTATGAAACAAAATACAATATCAATGAGGCTCTATATCCTCTACAGTCCAAAAAACCATGATCAATGATGAGTCATGACTCATAACTAATCAATCATCAAACTCAGCACCACTGCTAGAAATGGAATGCTCAACATCAACATATGGCTCAAACTCCTCGGAGTCGGACTCCTCAGGGACATCTACAACCCTAGCAGTAGCACTAGTAGAAGCACGAGTTGCACGGCTAGGTCATCTACTGCCAATATCACCGTCTGCAATGCTTGGATCTAGCTCTGCACCTGCATCCCCCTACTTCTAATGGATCTGCATCCAAAGTCAAGTCATCTACAACTGCATCAATATCAAAATCGGGACCAAAATCTGGTTGTTGTCTCTCCTCTACCCATTCTGAGGTTGGATCAATATCATCCAACACAATGGAATCTGCATCAGGTCTTTTGTTTAGCAATTGGTTGCGCCTTAGTTGGAGGTTGTACTGCACGAAGACAAGATCATTCAACTGTTTTTGTTCCAAACAGTTTCTTTTCTTTGTGTGAATCCACTCAAAGACAAACCAATTGCGCTCACACCCAGAAGCACTGCAAGTTTGACTAAGGACTCAAATTGCAAACTTTTGCAATTGACCACAATGACTGCCAAATGATTCCCACCAATTTGATGCATGGACAAATTTAATTTAACAAATTAGATTGTGAATTGAACATAAACAACTTAAAGGCTAAAGCTTAAACAATTGAACTTAAACAATAAAAGTTGAAAGTTGAACTTAAAGCTTAAACAATTGAACTTAATCAAACTTTGGATTCTTGGAAATTTGAAATTGTTTACCTAGTTGGTCTTCATCTCTTGCCTTTATTGCTAGGTTTTTGCCAAAGGTGCCCATGGCTCTTTTGAAAGAGGTAATATGTCGATGTACTTCCATCTGCTCATTCTCATCAGGGATCATGCGCTCTATGCAATCATACAAACCATCTTTCACCTCCCCTGTTAGATCATCTCCTAGCCGAGCTCTATAATGATACCTTGGGTTCAAGAAAAACCCAGCTGCATGTATAGGGCGATGGAGTTGATTGTTCCATCTGTTATCAATGATCTCCCAAATAGGCCCATACTTGGCTACTTTATCTTTGTATGTTGCCTTTATCTGCTCCTTTTCCTGATCCATAGCCTCATAAATGTAACCCATGGCCAATCTTTCCCCATCCACCAACCGCAACACCTTAACAAGGCGCTCAACAATTTTCACAACCTCTGCTGCTTTTTTCCAAAATGCACTATCATTAACTTTTTTGGGTGTCTTTTGCATCTTGCCTACGGGCCCACTTAGATGAATTCCATTCATCACATGAAAACATCTTTTACAAGTTTTGTTCTTGAGAAATGAGAGATTTCAATGTGAGGAAGTGTGTTGCAAATCTCGTGATGGCGGGCCTAATAAGTTCCTTGTTCCCAGTGTTTTTCCTCATTAGGTTCAAGACCCATGAGTGGTTGTAAGATGTATTTTGTAATGCTCTTAGCATGCTCTACAACATTCTTGACCCAATCCAGTTTGCCTATATCCTCAAGCATGAGGTCTATGCAGTGTGCAGCACATGGGGTCCAAAATATGGTTTTGTGTTTGTTCTCTAACATCTTACCACGAAGAACATAATTAGAGGCATTATCTGTGATGATTTGAACAACATTTTCCACCCCCACCTCCATAACAACTTCATCCAAGAGCTGAAATAATAGGTTTGCATCTTTCACCCTATCAGATGCATCAACTGATTTCAAAAACATGGTTCCTTGTGGGCAAGAGACAAGGAAATTGATGATAGTACGATTCCTTATATCAGTCCATCCATCTGACATGATGGTACATCCCGTAGTGGCCCATGACACTTTAAAACCCTGCAAGTATTCATGTATGGACATAACTTCCTTATGCAAAAGTGATATCCTCAACGCATGCATACTAGGGCCTTTGAAGCCCTTACCGGCTGCAATAACGGAATCCCACATGGGTTGATAATAAGCTGAGCGAGAAGCATTGGAGGGAATATCTGAATCATACCACCATCTAGCTATGCACTCATGAGCAACTTCTTTGCATTGCTTCTTCCAATACTCATCTAAGGTGGGTTGAATGTGGGTTGGTTGAGATTGAGAAGCATTAGCACTTGGCAAGGAGGGGGAAGGTGAAGAAAAATAGTGTTGAAGGGTCTTCTTTTTAGGTTGATTTTCTCTAATGTTTTGAGTCTTTTGACGAGAGGGAGGAACATAATCGAAGGGGTTTCTAACAAGAGTAGAAGGGATAGAGGAAGAGCCTTCAAAATCTTGTAATCCAGATGCCCTCATGGAAGCATTTGCAAGTTCCCTCTTCCTCCCAATTTCAGCTTCTATCTCTTTATGCCTAGTCTTATCTTCTTGAAATTTTTTAAACCGATTTAACATATCAGCTCTAATCTCCCCAATCACTTCATCTGGTGCATCACATGGGAGAACTTGGCCTCTTATTCCAGCCAAGTGTTGCTTCACCCTATGAATGCCCCCCCACCCATGTGTTTGTGGCAATATTTGCAAAAAATTCCCCCCTCAACACACTCAACATGGGCCCATGCAGCATCTTTCACTCTAGGGGCCATTGGGAAAATGCAATTTGCAAATGGATTCTGCAAGTACAAAATGGAAAAAAATGAAAATGTGCAAATACAAAATTCAAATTTCAAATGTAAATTTTAAAAATCAACAAGTTACAAATACAAAATCAAACTTACAAAAAATATTTGCAATTTTGGTTTTCAAGTTTTTTTTTAAAGGAAAACAGAATTAAAATTTAAAACAAACAATTTTCTCATTTGCTTAAAAATTTTAGAAAACAGTGGCATAAAAAACTTTTAACAGTGAGCAAATTTTTAATTTTGAGAATTGCAGCAAGAAACAAGAATGAAGTTGAACTGTGAAGAGCATTTAGGCTTTCGGTTTTAGGCCAGCATACCTTGAAATTTGCAGCAGCCTTGAAGGATCGAAGAGGATTGAGCCTTGAACTTGAAGACTGAACTTTGAAGTCTGAAATTCGAAATGGAAATGGTCCTCCAAGCTCCAAGTTCCAACAATCAACTTGACAGCCCTCCAAGTTCCAAACTTCCAAAGTTCCAAGTTCCAACAGCTTGCTGGCAGCTGCTTGAGGCTTGACTCCTTGCCACTTTGGAGTCTTGGACAGCACCCTCCTCCACTGTGACCTGGGTTCACTCCTTGCCAAAACGTGAACACACTTAAACTTTCAAAAAGTCGAAACAAAGAGTGAAAATGACACTCTTGGGGACAACAATGAGACAAATGGACACTTGGATGTGAGTGAATTAGAATGTAGGGGATGGGGCACATTTTTATCCTTCCTTGGAGGTGAATTAAGGTTAGGTATAGTGTTTTTTTAGTTAAAAAAAACAATTAAATTTTGACTTGGACCCTGTCCCGAGCCCACAGACGTGAAAGCTCAGCTGGCTGGCTGGTTTGTTACAGACTCGGCCGGTTGGGTCCGGTTTGGTAACGAACCGACCAGTTCATGCATCAGGTCGATCGGTTCGTTACCAAACCGGACCCCGGTCCGAGTTCTTTGCCGGTTTGCACATCCATGTGCCTTGGCCGGTCAAACAGACCGGTTCTGGTTCCAACTTGGCCGATTTTCAAAACGTTGGTTTCAAGCACTTCCAACCATAGATTGGACTGAAAAGTGGGGTTTTGGAATTCAGCCTAGGAGGGCGCATCTATCTGTGGAAACAGATCTCAGATACGAGAAATTTTAGTTTTGACTTAATTTCTGCAGGTGGTCAAGAACTAGGGCTTCCATTTTTAAGCCCCTCCATCCATAGATCAGGTTCAACCTTAGCATTTTTGAACTCGCCCTAGGAAGACGCAACTATCTATGGAGTCAAATCTCATTTTTGGAAAACTTCATTTTTTGACCTACCCTCTGCTAAGGTTTTTGGGTCAAATCTCAGCTTTGACAAGATGACAACCAATCTAAGGGTTGAGGACAGATTGGATGGAGTAGATAACTTGATATCTTGGAAGCATAGGATACTTCTCATCCTAGAAGAGAATGATCTCTTAGATTATGTCAAAGAAGATATCCCACAACCAGAAGAAGAGGAGGCTAAAGCAAAGCACAAGAAGAATACGATCAAAGCAAACAGAATTCTATCTGATTCAATCAAGGATCACTTGATCTCTTATGTATCATAATTGAAGACTCCTAAGGAAATGTTTGAGGCCTTGACAAGATTATATGAAAGCAATAATACTAGCAGAAAGTTATTATTAAGGCATCAGCTAAGGAATGTGATGATGAACAAGTCAGAGACAGTGTCCTACTTTACAAGGGTTTCTCAGATCAAGGATCAACTAGCACCTATTGGAGATATTGTAGAAGAGAAAGGGCTCGTGTTGACAACATTGAATGGCTTTCCCTCTTCTTGGGATGTGTTTGTTCAAGGTATTTGTGCAAGGAAGAAGCTACCCAAGTTTGACAAGCTATGGACAGATTGTACTCAAGAAGAGGCAACGTTGATCTCCAAGATGCAGAAGACAAATGACGAAGAAGATCAAACACTAGCAGCTCATGCAAGAAAGGGAAAAGGAAGAAAGTTTACCAAGAATTCCGATAGAAGATCAATATCAAAAAGTAAGAAGGATATGTCCAAGATCAAGTGATACAATTGTAACAAGTTGGGACACTATGCAAGAAATTGCACTTAAGAGAACAAAAAGGGAAAAAGGAAGCATCATGCTCATATGGTAGAGGATGATGAGCATACTTCACACAAGAAATCAAGGGAAGCATCAGATGATGAACTTGTACTTATCTCAGCACTAACAGGTACTGTCACTCATGGAAATGATACCTTGTTAGTAGATAGTGGTGCATCCAAGCATATGACTGGTTACAAAGATTCACTCTCAAAATTACTCCAAAAGGATTCTCCCTACCAAGTGGAACTTGGGGACAACTCCAAGTATGCAATTAAAGGAGTAGGAGAAGCTTCTTATCAGTTGGAATCAGCAAAAGCCATGAAGACGAAAGGTGTACTATTTGTACCAAGGTTAAAGAAGAATCTGCTCTCTATATCAGCTTTAGAAGATCGAGGCTTCATAATAACATTTGTAGATGGCCAAGTTCTTATGTGGTCAAAAGATTCAAATATTGATCCAGCTACTACGATCGATGTTTGAGAGGGAGGCTTATACAAATTGAAGGGACACCCAACTCAAGCCTTGGCGCATAACAATGTTAGCTCAAGTGATCTATGGCATACAAGATTCAATCATCTTCCCTACAAAGCCTTACTAATTGTTAGCAAGATGGTTATTAAACTGCCAGACATCCAAGTGGAACATGAAGGCCTGTGCAAAGGATGTCAACTTGGCAAGAATGTCAAAGGAACATTTTCAAGCAGTGACAGTAGAGCAGAAGGAATCTTGGACATAATACATTCAGATGTATGCAGACAAATGTCAGCACTCTCTCTCAGTAAGTATTTGTACTATGTAACTTTTATTGATGATTTCTCACAAAAGACATGGATATATTTCTTGAAAACAAAAGATGAAGTCTTCAATAAATTCAAGGAATTCAAAGCTCTTGTTGAAAACCTTTTCGAAAGAAAGATTAAAGTTCTGAGGTAAGATAATGGAGGAGAATTCACCTCAAATGACTTCAATGACTTCTACAAGGAAGCAGGGATTAAGAGGGAGCTGACTACCTACAATCCCCAACGGAATGGAGTCACGGAAAGAAAGAATCGAACTATCATGGAAGCAACAAAGGCATTGATTCATGACCAAGATTTACCCATGCATCTATGGGAAGAGGCAACCAAAACTGCTGTGTATGTGTAGAACAGGAGTCCTCATCGAATATTGGGAAACGAGACACCAGAAGAAGCATTCACCGAAAAGAAGCCAGAAGTCGACCACTTGAGGATATTTGGTTGTCCAGTGTATATACATGTTCCCAAGGATAAGAGGACGAATCTAGAACCCTCAAGAAGAAACAGAACGAGATGAGCAGTGATGTGACATTTGACGAAGATACAACCTTTAGCAAATCCAGGAAGTCTCACATGAACGAGGACTGTGAGGAGCCTGAAACTCCAAAGAAAACATGTGCAGAAGACTCTACTTCAGCAGGACATATTCTAGAAGATCATGATGAAATAGTAGAGCCAGAAGCACTAGTAGATCCACCTAGAGAGATGACAGTCTCTAAGAAGAGACCACCATGGTTCTGGAGCATGATCCAGGATGCAGAGAAGTATGGTGCTCCTAGTGGATCTTTCAGAGAAAGCAAAAGACCTCGCCAGTATTCCAGCTACATGGCACTGATGAGTGATATCACTGATACAGAACCTTCCAGTTATGAAGAAGCTACAGATCAACAAGTATGGAAGGAAGCCATGATGGAGGAGTACTAGTCCATCATGAAGAATGATGTATGGGAGGTGGTTTCGAGACAAGAAGGGAAGTTAGTAGTAATTTCCAAGTGGATCTACAAGATCAAACATGCTGCAGATGACAGCATAGAGAAGTACAAAGCAAGATTTGTGGCTAGAGGATTCTCTCATAAAGAGGGAATAGATTATGACGAGACGTTTGCTCCAGTGGCCAGACACACTTCCATTAAAGCTATTATCTCCATAACTTCCGTGTTGGGATGGAAAATACACCAAATGGATGTCAAGACCGAATATCTTATGAGCTTGGGTTTTAGCAAAAGTGAAGTTGCCCCCAACCTTTACTACAAGGTTGTGGATGGTCTGCCAGTGATATTGCTACTGTATGTAGATGATTTGTTTCTTACAGGGGACGAGAAGCTCATAAGTGAGTGCAAGAGGGAACTTGCAACAAAATTTGAGATGAAGGATCTAGGAATGATGCATTACTTCTTGGGATTAGAAGTGTGGTAGAGATTAGATGGGATTTTCCTCAGTCAAGGAAAATACACAGTAGAGATCCTGAAGAGATTCAGGATGATGGACTGCAAGTCCATGGCCACACCAATGGTGACGAATATGAAGTTGTTAAGTGACTCTTCTTCAGATTTGGTGGATCCCAGGATGTACAGACAGATGATTGGATCCTTGATGTATCTGGTTAACACCAAACCAGATATATGCTTTGCAATGAACACCTTAAGTCAATACATGGTTGAGCCCAGACATGTACATTTGATAGCAGCAAAGCATGTGTTGAGATACCTGAAGGGTACAGTTGGATATGGACTTAGATATGTCTCAAACAGTGAAGTGAAATTGCAACGGTATGTAGACTGATTGGGAAGTAGTGCAATGGACAGGAAAAGCACATCAGGATGTTGCTTCAGCTTGGGATCAGCCATGAACTCATGGTTCAGTAGGAAACAGACATTCGTTGCACTCAGTACTACAGAGGCAGAGTACATAGCATCTAGTGCTGCGAGTTGTGAAGTAGTGTGGCTTTGAAAGTTACTTGCAGAGCTATTTGATCAAGAGATAGAGGCTACATGGATCTACTGTGATAACCAAAGCTGTGTGAAGCTTTCAAATAATCTAATTTTTCATGACAAGTCGAAGCATATAGAGATCAAATACCATATATCTTAGACATTGGTGCAAAGGGGAGCAGTGAAGCTCCAATACATATCCACAGATGAGCAAATTGCAGATATACTTACCAAGCTTCTGTCTAAAGTAAAGTTTGAGTACTTCTGGGACAAGCTTGGTGTAGTACAGAATGACTCCTCTCGTTGAAGAGTGTTGATGGTTCTCCATGGGCAGCAGTGGGTAGTCTTCCCCCCCACCAGTTAGTCGTGGGACATGACTCAGTTATCTTCCCCATCGATAAGTCATGCAAAGGTACATGGCTCAAACACCGATTAGTCATGCAGTGATACATGACTCAGATTAGTCATGCATTGGTACATGGCTCAAATACTAGTTAGTCATGGTATATGACTTAGACAGCTAGGGGCTGTAGTATCACATGTGGAGTGCACCCACATGAGCAGAGACAATCAAGACCTCAGATGGCTATCAGATCATAGTCAAGGTCTCTAATACTATCAGTGACTATCAAATATTCGAGTGAGTTATAGTAAGGATTGTTGAGGAACAGTCAAACTTCTTGGAGAGGTCAAATAGCCATATACTTGGCTAGTCGGGTACAGTGGGACAATGAAGAAGAAAGAAGTCACTTTGGAAGTGGTTAGACCTTGGAGAACATCACAGAGGATGAGAGGCTCACAGAGAACTTATCTAGACCCAAGAAGATTCCAGAAGTCAACAAGCAAAAAGCCAGGGGTTGAGGAACGTACCAGAAGAATACCTTCCTCGCTAAGAGGGAGTGTTGATGTTTCTAGTAGCATCGAAATATATTCCACAAGAAAGAATAATAACAAGCCCAGAACAAATTGAGCTAGTTAAAATGACCCAGTCAATGTTAAAAATAGTGCAACTGTGAGACCCATTCTTAGAGAGGATGGTACCCTAGTCAGTTAACTAGGGTTTCTGGTCAGTTAACCAGGCAGAGTAAAGAGTAAGTCCCTAGAAGGTACCCTAGGGCCCCCAGTTGTCTCCTGGGGTTCTTGTTCGGGGACCATGCAGGTTGATGCCATGGCAAAGTCCCTAGCATGTGGCTAGGGACCCTATTTGTATCTAGGGCATTCTGGTCTGGGACCAGACAAGTTCTTGGTCACAAGGACCAAGCAGATCCTGCAGATTGAGACAGAGACCTCCTGGTCTAGGACTAGGTAGATTCTTGGTCACAAGGACCAAGTAAGTCCTACAGGTGGTTGGTTGATCAACATTCAATCTGGGACTGAAAGCTCAGCCTAGGGTTGAGGACCATTCTTCGAGAGAATGGAGGACCTGGTCAAGGACCAGGAGGTTGATCAACATGATACAGTCTAGAGTTGAAGCTCAACCTAGGGCTAAGATCCATTCTTTGTGAATGGAGGATCTTGGTCAGTTAACCAAGATGATGATGTGTGATGCCCTCCTCTCCTAGGTCTTCGAGATGGTTGAGCTAGATGGTCTTCTCAAGGGACTGGCCACCCCTTGATGGAGTCACTAGCATTTGACCTCAGGAGCAGTCAAGAGGACTACAGGATCACATCATCTAGTGTGGACCTTCCTTATACAATGATGATGAACTTCCAGGTTGTGTATGGAACACTTGTACATTTGAGAGATAGATGATTGGTTTTAACCCCACCTTGGTTGTTCACCCTTGGTCTTCCCACCTTGTTGTTCTTGGTCTTGTGGTTCGAAGTCCCTTAGTACCTTGTCTTGTTCACCACCTTGACTTGTGGTTAAAAGGGTTATCTACCCACCTTGAGTTGTCTTGATGTGTACCACCTTGATGTTTTGATCTCATGGGCAATAGGGTTGCTTACCCACCTTAGCGGTACACCTCTTGAGGGTTGTGGGTCATGTACCCTTCCTTGTTTTATGGTTTTGACGTGTACCATCTTGTTGGTCCTTGTACCCCCACCTACTTAAGTTATATGTGTGGTGACTTGACCCTAGTACCCACCTAAGACACCTTAATTATATTTTATATTATTAAGTGGTTTTATTATTTTGTTGTCTTAACTCTTGTGTGTTGGTACCCACCCTATTTAATGGAACCCTAACTTAATTAAAGAATTATTTTAATGACCTTTCTAGAAGACTTTAAAAATCTATATATTGAAGTCTACTTTCCCCCATTTTGATATCATCTTATCCACACACATCTCAGCTCTGATTTTCTGCTTGACGTCAAGGGTTTGGGGACTGTCATGTTGCTTGATTAAACTGTCTACCTGCTGGAGATTACATCTTATCTCAGATCTGATTTTTTTACTGTTTAAGGTAGACATTGAAGGTCTTTTTGCTGCTAGGGTTCGTTGATGTCATCTGTGACTGCGCTGTGAGGCTTGTTTAGGCCTTGACTGAAGTTCGATCTACCATATGATATCTTGTAGAGATCTGATTTGCCTCCTGTGACCTAGTTTACCTCAACCGTGAATTTGGGGAGTTCAAATCTGCTAACTGTGGTCCTGTTGGGGTCTTACTGAGCATAGTCGTGGTCTGATTTAAGCTCGATCTGTTGTTTGTGGTTTGACTGAGGTATGATCTATTATTTGTGGTTTGCCTCAGGTCCGATCTGCCTGATAAGGGGTATGATCTGTCTGATAAGGGGTGCGATCTGATTGTTGTGGTCTTATTGGAGTCTGATCTTCCTTTGTATGACTCAGCCGTGAGCCTTGGAGCTCTGTCCAGCCACCCGCAAGTCTGTTTGATGGTGGCCATGACCTGATTAGGGTGGCCGCAACCTACTTCTATCTTGTTAGTGAGGACTGTGAGCCCTATAGGTTTGATCTGGTATGTTGAGACCTATTTAGGGCCAGATCTATACTGCTGAAACTTGATCTGGTATGCTGAGACCTATTTAGGGCCAGATCTATGCGCTGAGATTTATCTGTAGACTAAACTCTGTGTTGAGATCCTGTTTATGGTCAAACCTATGTGCTGAGACTTAATTGTAGTTAGATCTATGGTGTTGAGACTTATTAAGGTCTGATCTATTATGTTGAGTCTTGATTGAGACTGTCATTGTGGTTTGACTATCATTAACTTTCACTGATATTGTCTACAACCTATCATCTCTCTCTCTCAGGTTTGTACTTACCCTCTAGTAAGGGTCAGCTTGTTCCTAGTGATTGATTGGCCTCTTAGAGGCGCAGTCTGTTCTGAAAGTAAATTCTTTTGAGTATAAAAATAGGAAGGGTCCCACACTCCAGGTAAGTGCTCTAACTTGTTCATCTTATTATTAGACATGTTCTTGTTAATTATTCTACTATTGTTGATTACATGTTACTGAAGATTACTTTAACACAAGGACCTACTTGATAGTGTTAAAGTTGAAAGAGATGAAAATTATATTTTAAATTATCTTGGTTAATTACTGTTGTACTATTATGCTTCAGTACTAATTTGTTATATTTAATTTTGCATTAAAGTATATGAATTTTTTATTTCTCTGCATAAAACCTCAACCTAACCCAAAATTTAACAGTCAAAAGGTCAAGTCGGCCCAATTAAATGGAAATGACCCAGTCAACAGGTCAAGTCGGCCCGAATAGGAAAAGTGACCTTTCCAGTATAAATACAAGTGAGGTAGCCTCATTTGCAACACACCAATTTGCTCAAGCAAAGAAAAAGGTGCGCAGATCAAACAAAGCAATGTCAAGGGTTCAAGAGGCATCAAGAAGACAATCTTTTGGGGTTTATCATCTTTCTCTCTCTACTTAGTTCTCAGAAGAGATTAAAGGTTATTCTATATCTTTCTTGTATATCATTATTCTGCTTGTTTAACTAGTGTTGGGCACTGGGTTAGACGTCGTATCTTGTTGAAGAATCTTATATAGAAAAGTTTGTTGGGTTTTTTCTCATGAGAGGGTTTTACCAAGGTAAAAATTGTGTCTACTATGAATGTGTTTCTTTTAGTGATCCTTTATATGCATGCAGTTTATGTTTATGTGATAGATAAGTTATAAAAAGTTAAAAACATCTAACTGCTAAGAAAAATCAACACCAGATACATACACAGAAAGAAAACTCAGATCTGATTGTATAAGCAGCAATATATAAACTCATTTAACTTGTCTAATATGCGCAATGGAACTGGAAACCAAACACACAATTTAACACAATGATTTACCATAGAAACCCCAATGGGAAAAACCAACAACTAGGGCTTTCTTCAATCTCAAGCCAAAGAGAATTATGGAATGTTTTACAATCAGAAATTTATACAAGTAGAGAAACCTAGTGGGACAAGCCCAAGATCTGAAATAGCTACAACTGTTGCTCTAAGGAATGCGCCCTCTACTCTACTCTGTCTGAAATGTCTAATGGACTACCTCTACCAATCTCTGGAAGAAGTAACTGGCTCTCTCTCTCTGAAGGAGTGCACCCTCTGCCTCTAATATCCTCCAAGAGGTAGAAGTGCGCCCTCTGTCTGGTCTGCTCTGAAGAAGAATGTGCCTTTGTCTCAAAAGAGTGCCCTCTGCTTAGAAGTGTGCCCCCTCAGTCTCTAAAGTGCCCCCCTCTCTTTGTCTCGATCAATCTCTGATGAGATCTAATTGTGCCCTCCTCAATCACTGACGGAAGACCCCTCAGCTTCTCTCTGCCCTCTCGACTTCAAGAATTTGCACCCTCTCTCTTAGAAGAGCGCCCCTACTCAAGAAATGTGCCTCTCTCTCTCTCAAAAGTGCGCCCTCTCTCTTTGGCTCCTCAATCTCTGAAGATTTGTCTTGAGTACTTTACCTTTGCCCCTTTGCCTTCTTTTATAAGCTTCAGTGCCTAATTAAGGTTCCAAATCCCTAATTTCCTTTGCATGCAAAATCACACTTCCGCATTAAAAAATATCCTACATGCAAAAGGTAAAAGTATCAAAAATCTCTACATGCCTCCACCACTGAAGCCATGCAACCTGGTAAAGCGTTTCTCACACAATACACTCATACCTACTCAGTTAATGTCCCTTCATGCTAGGCATGATCACATGAAGGACATCCTAAGATACAAATCTCAACATATATAGAAACACACCTCGAGAAGAGAACTCCAATTTGATACATCACAAATAACCAAATGACTCATCTATTTATAGTGTATACAGCATAATGTGCCAGTTAGTTCTATTGGCATTAACAGTCCTTTGTAAGATGGTCTTCAAAGTTTTATTGACCGCTTCAACCTGACCATTCGCCTACAGGTAAAATGAAGACGAATGTTCCTGTCGAAAACCTAACATGGTGTATAGATCGGTCATCATGTTGTTCTGAAAACGACGACCGTGATCAGTCACGATCTCTTTGGGTATACCAAATCTTACAATGATCTGGTTGAAAACGAAATAAGCGATCGTTTCCCCATCTACCTTAACAGTAGGCATTGCCTCGACCCACTTGGTGAAGTAACCGATGGAAACAATGATATGATGATGACCTCTAGCCGAAACTGGATTACAATTCATAAAATCAATCCCCCACTTGGTGAAGGGACCTGCTGTGATTACAGGATGGAGAGGAGCTGGGTGTGCTTTCATCTTCCTAGTGAAAAACTGACATCGCTGGCAGCATTTCACAACTTCCACACAATCTTTGAAGATCGTGGACCAAATATAACCGGCACACAGTATTTTTTGGGCTGTTGCCAACCTAGAAAGATGACCCCCACAGGCTCCACTGTGAGCATCATTCAATACTGATTCTGCTTCCTCCAGGGTCAAACAACGGCGTAAGATGGAATCTACCCCACGTCTGTACAAAGTGTCAGAAATGATGAGGTAGTTCTTCGCATGACTCTTGAGTTTGCGTCGTTCGTCCCTAGAGAAAGTGGTGGGACACCTCAAAGTCTGGAGATATACCAGGATATCCCCATACCATGGGTCAAAGGATGCAATGAGAAAGATATGTTCATCCGGGAATGATGACTCTTCCTCAACGTGTACTATGTCACTAGGGAATTCAGAAATCAATTCGACGAACACCAGTGATTTCTTTGACTTAGCGGACTGAAAAACCAAGTCAAATTCTTGCAAGATTACAATCCATTTGTTAAATTTCCCACCGATTATGCGTCGAGTGAGAACATATTGAAATGGGTTGACCTCCGCAACCACTGTGGTAGTTCGCAATAATATATAGTGATGTAGCCTCTGGACTGCATAGACAGCAGCTAATGCCAACTTCTCCACATGAGAATACTTAATCTCAGGAGCTATCAGGGCGCGCAACAGATAATAAATGGCATGCTCTTGGAGCGTGCGATCCTCCTGAACAAGTATTATGCCGATTGTGTATATTGATGCAGCCAGATATAAGAGGAAATCCTTCGTATAGTCTGGCGGGCTTAACAAGGGGGCTGAAAGTAATGCCTTTTTCAAGGCATCAAACGATCTTTCAGCAGCCTCATCCCACAAAAAGTAGGTGTCTTGTTTAAGTAGTCTCATGAAACCTTTTGTAATTTTGGCATAGTTAATGATAAAGCGTCTCAAGAAGTTGGACATGCCCTGCAGACTTTGAAGTTGTCTCAGGGTTCGAGGAGGAGGCAGATTTAAAATCGCCTCAACTTTCAAAGGATCAACCATATGCCACGACTAGATACTATGAAACCCAGTAATCGTCCAGACTCGACGCAGAATACACATTTGTTGGGATTCAAATTAATCTTGTAGTATCTGCACCATTCAAACACAAGTCTTAAATGATCAGGATGCTCCCATCTCTTGCGAGATCGCGCTGGGAGATCATCAAGGTAGGGTTCGACTACGTGATTGATGTCATGAAAAGCAAAGTTCATTGCTCGCTGAAAGGTAGCTCCAGCATTCTTCAAGCCAAATGGCATCTTCCGATAAGCAAAGGTCCCCTAGGGACAAATGAAAGTTGTCTTGTGTTGGTCTTCAAGTTTGATCTATATCTGATTATACCCTGAGAACCCATCCATGAAAGAAAACATTTCATGGCCCGCACACGCATCAATGATCTGATCTATGAATGGCGTGGGGTAATTGTCTTTCAGACAAGCTTTATTTAGGTCCCGGAAGCCAGTGCAAACTCTAATGATACCTTGCTTTTTATCTACCAGAACAAGATTTGACACCCATTCCGTCATAACTATCGGATAGATAAATCCGGCTTTGAGCAATTTCTCTACTTTTGCCTTGATGGCAGCTGCTTTTCGAGGGTTAACTAGACGGAGCTTCTGTCTCACAGGTTTAGCGTTGGGATACGTTGTGATGACATGCTCAACGATGGCAGGGTCGATCCCTGGCATCTCCTCGTAAGACCAAGAAAAAACGTCGCGGAATTCTTCAAAGAGATTGGTATACAAAATGATCTCCTCAGGAGAACAGTGTGCTCCAATGAAAATCTTTTCCACGACCCCAGGTTTGATGGAAATGTTGATCGGAATAGTTCTCTATATATTTGCCATATTCCCTTCGGCAAAAACAGCTTTTGGAGTAGAAGGGATAGCATACAAATCAACACTCCCACCGGTTCTCATAGAAAACTCATCTCTCTCTATCCTGTCTAGCTCGAAAGGAAATAGGACATGTGGTGCATGTGTTCCCAAGGATGGTCCAGGCCTATCATTGCTTCCAGAATTACCTCATCAGAGGGAAAAACAGTGTCTAAACAGTCAAAAGAGTAGATAGAGTCCACTGACCATGCAGGGGCATAGTCCATATCTGACTCAGCAGAGACCAACGGAGTCACGATATGTTATGTTGCAGCATGTTGTGAATCCAAGTAAGCCACCTCTGCAACAGATAAAGGCACGACTGGTTTTGATTTGGTAGGGAGAATCCATGGATCTGTCATTGGACTGACCGTGAAAATCTCAGACAAAGAACATTCTTCAGAACCAATAAAATGAACAGGAGAAGGTAGGTCAAAAGTGCCTATTAATGACCCATAGAGACCTGCTCCTAAACTCTCAATAACTGGGCGGGACTGATCAACCAACGGAATCGTTGAATCCGATAAAGTCTGGTTGTTTTTTCGAGTAAACGAAAGTTGATCAACTGTGATGATCTTGCCTTCGTGAGGGAACATTAAGACTCAGAAAACGACCGACGGCACAGCCTGCATGGCATATGTCCAGCTCCTACTCAACAAGTTGTAGTCAAGTGGAGCATCCAAAACTTCAACCTCTACAGATACTAGTTTGCCCGTAAGTTCAACATCAAATGATGGTAAGACTATGTGTGGACAAAAAGATCTTCCATCAAAGGCGGTAAGTACCGTGTTCGAGGGGGCTAACTCAGGTTTGCCTAAAGCCTTCCAGCAAGAAATGAACATTACGCACGTAGACGCGCCCTCATCTACAACAGCTCGTCCAATGGTCTTGGGACCATGGATTACCTCTATTTGGAGAGCGACGTGGTACAGCAACCGGGGTTTGATATTGGTCATATCAAACCAAGCAAGCATATTGGATGAATCTACGCTCCCAATCGCTGCGAAAAGTGCACTACGTTGCAATGGGCAACTCTGCAGTACTTCTAAAGTGGACATGGCACAGGGGGGTTTGGGCTAAATCCTCCACAACATTGTAGTTGGGGGCAGCCCGCACGTTGGGGTTGTGCATAGCCCGTTTGAATACACCTTTCGGGATCTTTGGCAACGAATCCACCGGTCTCTCGATGTGGAGAGGGGTAGATGACTCAGGAACATCTTTCTGCTCCGGATCCGGGGTATAATTTTTAGCTCGAGTTTGCAAAAGAGCATCTGAATTAACCATATTAATGAATGACTGATCTGCAGATGAGGCATGAGGTATGGCCCCAACACTAGAGTTGCCAGAAGCTGAACTTTGTCCATGAGGGAACGGATCTTTCAAGACAGCTGGTTTCTTCTCACGAAGCAGCCTCTGGGCCTCTTCCATTAGAGGGCATTGATGGGTAAGGTGGTCCTCTTTGCCTAGCTTGCAAGGGAACTTCACTTTCCTTTTTTCCTTTTTACCCTCCTCGGCATTTTCTGTGTTTTTGGGCTTTTGGTGGTTCCCCTCCCCTTTCTTGCCCTTTCTTTTGTTGTTGGGCTGCTGAGGGCCCTTTTGATTCGTCTGCACTTGTTGTACAAATTCTGTTTTTTAAGGGGAGGATGCAACTAAAGTTGCTTCTACAACAGATTGTTTGACAGACGAAGCATGAACCTGCTTTGTTAAAGCATCAAACACTGCAAAGTCTACTAAACCCATGATGCCATCAGGAATAATCTCATATAAGAGCCCAGACTGAGCATATACCAAGTCAAGTTGCTGGGTTCTTAAGATAGCTTCCTCTTCGGAGGACACCCCTGAAGTTGCAACTTCCTTAGAAATATAAGGAAGGAGTGATTTAAGATACCACTCTAATAAAAATGTTGGAGGGATGTCGCCTTTAATGAGCCCCTTTCTCCTTCGCCACTCCTGAATGTGGTCAAATAGATGAGTGGCTTTGTTCTGTCGAAAAGTTGACAGAAGGTCTATGCCAGCATCGTACCGGACAGGAAGTTGAAAGTAATTCAGAAAAACAGTAGCTAGATCCCAAAAGGTGCCATAAGCAGTTGCTGGCAGTTCAATATACTATTTGGCTGCGACACTTGTCAAGGTTCTTTGAAAGAGCCTCAATCGAATGGAATCATCATTCAGTGAATTCGAGGAGCACTAGAGATGAAATGTCGTGACATGATCACCGGGATCCTCACCAATCTTGCCTTCAAACTTTGGAATGTCTGAGGGCAACTTAGTGGGAACAGGTGGCCATGCAGGATTATGGCACACAGGATCATTAGTGAGTTTTGAAAGATCTGACAAGTTCAAAGTTGCCAGAAAAGGTAAACGCGGTCGTGCCCATAGCATTTGATAGACAGGAACCTGGTATTGGGAATTTCCCACTACCTGGTTCGTGTACTGCTGGTTGGGGTTGCCCTGAGCCATCAATTGTGAGGTAAAAGCATTGAAATTGATCCACCCGAAAGAAAGCGGATTAAACGCGGTCGTGCCCATAGCATTTGATTACAATTGTGGCTGGGTGTTAACCCCACCGTATTGTGGATTAATAATATTACCCCCTCCTCCAGCAAATAGAGAGAAAGGGATACTCCCTGCAGGTATATTGATGGATTTACATTATAACCTGCGTAGGGGTTAAAGCCAGGTGTAGTTGTAACAGACAATGTCGTCATCGTACCCATAACAGGCATAAATACAGAGGGGATCGATCCTACAATAGATGTGGAAGCAATAGTCTAAGTTATATCCTGGAACTGTTGTATAACAGGAGGCTGAGTGAAATTCACTGCAGGTATCCCTATCAAAGGGACATTATTTGGTCCAAAAGTAGGGGTAGAAACTGAAGCAGATGTCGAAGCTTGTGAGCTCGGCATGCCTACACTACCAGCATTGAAACTAAAGGACGGGCTCGAAGCAGAAGCAGAAGCAGTCTGCGAAGAGCTCGATGTTGCAATGTTTGTGAAAGAAGGATTAATAATCCTTGTAGCCATAGTTGTTGTGGGAGTTTGAGGAACTCCCTGCTCATCTCCTAGGTTAGTCATGGTGTAACCAAGTGTAAACAAGTACGCACTGTACTCAGGTTATCCTAGAAACCCTACAGGTACCAGTAGTGGATCGGTGGGTCCAGTCAACGGAGGGTTAAAAGGAGGGTTAAACTCTCAAGGAGTTAAGTCCTCAACCTCAACAGTATCAAAGACCTGTTGATCCTGAACTCTGGGCTGTGGTTCTCCAGGTATTTCTGTTTCGCCCGTAAGTTCAAATGAACCACGGGAATCCGTCCTCCAGCGTCGCAGTGGCGGTGGCGGCTCCACAATGAGTGGGGGAAGGTTTTGCAACCTTCGAGACCTACGCAGAGGTTGGTCCTCCACGGCTATATAAAAAGCAAACTACGTACAAAACCTAGTGGCCACTACGACTAAGGAGCAAACAGCATACCATTAAAAAATTCCTAAGTGATCAAACCAAGCAAACAAGGCAAATACTCTCAGAAGCAAGTCTGGGATGATGAAGGCCCAGAACAAACTAATAGAGTATCGACGGTCAGTTACGCAACGTCCAATGGAAGTCCTCTGGGTGTAAGCGTTTGAATCACCAAACCGCCCTCCCGGGATTACTGCCAAAGGGTTACCTTCCGCGTCTATCCGAGGTGAAGGGGAAATATCCTTCCACTCTACCTGTGTAGAGCCCTAGGGTTATGATACTAAGGATACCACCAATACGAAAAAACCTGGGGAACAGTTGTCAGCCTAGCCAAGACGCATGGGCAGGGTAGCAAAGCCTGAAGTCCAAAAGCACTTGAAAGTAATAGTGAACCCCCGTACACAAATCAGCTCTGGTTTATGGTTGAGAGGAAAGTGAGGGGGTATCCTCAACAGTTCCAATCGCCCACGGCCTCGTGCTTAACTCTGGTTTGATTAGAGCGTTCCCAGGATATTTTGATAGAGGTGGATTTACCTAAGAGATAATCTTATTACAATTGTTGAGTAATGAAGCCGATTTTGGGTAGTTTAAGGTGATTTAAACCCAAAACCCTAGCCTGAGCTATTTGATGATGTGTATACCTAAAAAGAAAAAGTTGCTAGTTAATTTTATTAAGATTTCTTTTTAAAGGCTACTTTTTACTTAATAAGGGTAGTGAAGTGTGTGGAATGGTTTCAACAGAAAGCAAAGTGCGTATGAAATAATGCTTTTAAATTCACAAAAGACGCTTTTCTTTTCGTTTATATTCTTCAAAACTACAAATAGGTAATCCTAAGCAAAAAAAAATTCAATTTTCTTTTAAAATTTCAAAGCAAGACAAACTATGCTACTTCGAAAATAATGATAAATCTCACTACTGAGCTACCAATTTAAATTTTTTGTCTTTTCTAATGATTGCAAAAGAAAATGAACTTGAAAAAATGCACAAGTAAAACCTAACACAAAGTGTGGGTAAAGAAAAACAACCTAATGTCTTAAAACAATCAAATCAAAAAGACTTGAGAAAGATTCCACCTACCGAGTTGTTTCGAGGAACAAACTCAAGGTTTGGAACAAAGTGTAAAAGAAAAAAGGAAAAGAGATACCTGCAATGGAGGAACAGACCTAAAAGGTTGCTCCTAAGCACCAAAACCTACGAAAACACCCGCCAAACAAAGGAGTAGGTAAGCAAACCAAAAAGTAACCCTACCGACACACAGACTCAAAGGAAAAGCTAACTACGGAGCTTTAACTCACTCAGACTGATCTAAATAGATGTTCAGAAGGTATCTAGACCAAACAACCCTTCAAATCCACCCTAAAAACTCAAACTGGGATCAAAACCTAAAAAAAGGACAAGACACAGTAAAAGTGCACAGTTGTTGCTACAGACAACAAGCGTTGAGTGCACAGGTCTGTATAACTACAACAAGCGTCTAGGGCAAAAAGTGTGCAAATCTGTCTAGCAAAGAGTAGCGCACAGCATCAAAAGGGTCTAAAAAAGACAGAAAAGACACCTTAAACAAGTGCTAAAGCAAGTAAAGGCAAACTACAGGACTTCAGAGAGGCAAACAAGACTCAAGAAAGACAAACATGTCTCAGTAATCAGTCAGGGAAGCAAGGCAAAAGCTAAAAGTAAACCCATCCACTTGGAAACCAAACCCTAGTAAAAAGTTTGAACCTACAGGAAAAATGCGCTACTGTGTGGTATCAGTACCAGCGCCTGCCACAAGAAGTGCACTACTGTGTTTCAGGGAAACCAATGCACAAGACAGAAAATGCGCTACTGTAAGTACAGCAAAACAGCGCACAGGGACTTAAAGCAAACAAAAAGCTTTGCTCAAACAGACTGAGATGAATCAAGATAAAAAGTGACCTATAAACAACCTCTCAGAGAACAAAAGACTGAATAAACTTTTTTTTTAACCATGGGAACAGCAACCTCCCAAGGGTATATCCAACAGTCCGCAAGCCAGATATACCAGTAACTTGTGACTCAGCAGGGGCAGAGACGTCCCGAAGCCCACCGAGGTGAGCCTCTATCCCAGGGGTCGCCTACCCTTCAAGCCTGGTACAACGAGCCAATGAGCAACCCTACCCCCCGCCAGTTTTGAACCTAGCAAGGTCCCCTAGAGCAGAAAACAACCGATTACTCCCCAGTAGAGTCGTCGGTCTGTTGTTCAGGAAAATACCTTATAGTGGGGAGACGACACTACCAACTTCTGGGGTGACAGGTAAATACATTCATGTTTTGCATTTGATTACTACAAATGGAAAGAGAGTAGGATTCCGAAAGTTGTACCTTTTTAACGATGGCTGGTCCTAGCTTTCGCTTGATCTTCCACAATGATGAACCTGCAAGACAAGTTAACCTTCCTCAACATATCTTGACTGTAATAAATATGATGAAATTGAAAACAATTAAACATCAATCACAATCAGATATTTAACCAAATAGACATTCAATCGAATAAGCATTCAATCAAATAGAGATTCAATTTGGGATGGGAAGGGTATTTCCACATTTTATTGTCTCAAAGAAATGAGATAAGTACAGATATACCTGATTTGTCCAAACACTTCTGCAACCGAGTCCTGGGCTCCTGCTCCTCACAATGACTTACGAATTCCTCCAGTGTAACAGCAGTTAAAGCATTCCTTCTAGGTCTCTCTCTCATGGCTCCTCCTTGTATTTATGGGACAAGGTAGGCAATTGAATTCAAGAGGTGGTTGAATTGGGAGGTTGGGTAAGTTGCAAAACCAACTTCAACTAATCCCAATTCGCAATCTTAATATATTTTTTCATTTCATCTTAAGATGTGCGCAGGTTTCATACAACCAGACTAGCACACAGTATGCAACTTTTGCACTTGACAACCAGCATTTGCAACATTTTAGAAGATGTGCGCAGGTTGTCTTCAATAAGACCAGTGTTCAGAACGCAGGATCACTGTGGCAATAGTAGCGCACATGTCATGAAAACTGTAGAAAAAATATGTTTTTCAGTTGAAGAGTGTAGTCTCAGCAATAACTCATCCAGGTCAACTTAACTTTTCCATCCATAATGTCATTTTGTGTGAACGACAGAGCAATGTGATCACGGACGGAGAAGTGCAAATTTGACCTATAACACATTTGATTTCCTTGAGTGTTACAACAACCACCCTTGTATTGAGCTACCCAAGTATGGTCAAATCCCATACAAGCCGTGACATTAATCCCAAAGTGCCCAATAAGTCAAGTTTACACATATTTCAACACATTCTAACATCCCCCTTTCCACTACATCGCCCTTAAAGAAAGCTTCCTTAAGCCCAAGCATAGAACAAAATTCAAAATTGGCCTTTGTTAGCAACTAACATCCCCCTTTCCACTACATCGCCATTAAATAAAGCTTCCTTAAGCTCAAGCATAGAACAAAAGTCAAAATTGGCCTTTGTTAGCAGCTTCACGAGGATGTCAACAACCTAATCACTTATCCTACAATACTTAAGGGATATAACACCTTCCTATACAACCTTCATGAGATCGTGTACTTGAACCTCAATGTTCCAGGTCCTCTTATGTGCAACCGAATTATGAGCCACCCGGATCATACTCTGATTGTCACAATATACTATAGGCGACTCCTTAGGAAGTCCACGCTCATCCATCAAGTTGAGAACCCAAATTGATTTTTGCAACTGAATTCACCACTCCTCTCTACTCGAGTCTCGATCTTAGTGGTGGATAGTAAAGTAAACAAGACTCCCAATAAGTTCCCTATATAATATAGCATCAACCTTTGGAATCACACTCCTTGGTCACCTAAACTCTTGACTAAAATGGAACAGAACAAGGCCTGCAATCTTCCATCTCGTTACCTCCCAAACCTGCACTCAAAGTGTAAAAGGTCCCAACCACAAAGTGCACCCCCAGGGGAACTCAAGAAAGTTTCCCACTATCACCATAATAGCTCTTCCCCTCACTTTAGGCTGGCTCTCCTCCAACACAAGGGGGCTTCCCTAAATTAAGATTGCTAAGGCTAAAAAAGTGGAGGCTCAAGGTGATATGAAGAGTTATCCTTAACAAAACAATGGTTGTAGCATAGTAATGAAATGAGAAAATGAGGTGATGGGGGACCGGGACTAGTGCCTATCAAATCTTGGGAAAAAGCAAGTGCCTATCAAATCTTGGGCTGGGCAAAAGCAACTCAAGAAGCATCAATCTAAGAGGGCAGCTTTGTGAATGATTAAGGAAGAAAAGGCTGATAACAGCATGCCACAATCAAGTTTAAAAATGCATAAATGTAATCTTGGAGAGCCCTACCGGTACCACTCTTAAACAAGGTTATGAAGGTGTTGTCCTACAACGAAATAATAATTTCAGCAACAACTTATTTGATAGATGCAAGATTGATATTTTAAGAAAGACAACAGCTAAAAGCATGAGGGAGAACCTCCTCACATTACACCCATCCAAATGGCAAATGTTCTATTACAAGGCCTTCACAACAAGTTCTTTACCAGAAATTTCTAATTAAACAACAAAATCTAAAGGAATGAAAACTTTATGCATCACATATGATAGAAACAATACCTTCAACTTTGCATTAAGCCTTTCAATGAGATATACAATGAAGCCCAAGAGGAGAGACTCCTCACAAATCCAACCATAGCTACAAATGTGGGGAGCCACTCTTTAAATAGAGTTGAGCTCCATCTCCAATAAACAATGATTTGTTTTCCTAGATCCATTCTTTTTTCCAACGAAAACAACAATACTATAATACTCTCACATAACCAATTCCATGTGACAAGTCAAACAATGATAAAATAATAGGAGTGGTTATGCCATTTGTCTTCTCTAAAGTGCTTAACCATGTCAAAAAACTCGAACGTGTCCTCAATCCTCTCCAAGAGAGGTCGTTCCACTAAAAATCTTCAATAGATGTGTATCAAACACATCAAAATATCATGTGTGGCCCCCCAACAAGGTGGACCAAGTAAAACCTTCAAAAATAGCAAGTAGCCTCGCCCTAGATCTCCTCCAAGGTAGCACATGTGAATAATCAAGCATAAACATGTGTGCAATTAATGCTACATCTAGCTAAATGTCCCATCAATCAAGTGGTTGACCAAGTAATATCTCCTCAAGTGACACGTCCCATCAAATAGTATGAACATGGTGCAAGAAAAGCTCCCACATCCCAGCAATAATGTGTAAAAAGGTGTGCAATAAACCAAGCACAACCTCTTTCAATGGCACACATGGAATCACTAATGTGGACGTCCCCTTCATCAAGTGGTTGACCATGTCAACAACCTCCAAAAATAGCATGTGTGGATTCCAAGTAAGCCCAAAATGGCGTTCTCTCCAATGCATAACTAACTCTCCCTTCAAGTTGTTAAGGTCCACAATATAACCACCATGAAGTGATGATTCATAAAATGCCAAAGCGTGGTCCCAAAAGCTAGGACACCTCAACTACCTCCATAGCACGATTTACAATGTATAACAACTTTCCAAAATTGTGCAAGGAAGGAGTCAACAAAGAATACAATAATCCTCCACATGCCAAGTATTTCAAGAAGCACAAGATGCACGCTCAGCAGCGGAATGTAGAGTGGAAGAAGTATTTCCAATTCCACTTCTAGGTTCCTCAATATTTAGTGCAGCAAGAGAGAGGTCCAAGTCAACAGATTCTGGCTCAACATCTCAATCTGCACAAGGCCCACTCCTATATTCTGGGCCCTAAGTGCTCAAGTCGCTTGTGTAGGAGAGAATGAAGTGATGTTCTCTTTATAACTTTCTTCAACCTAATTAGAGGCATCTAGAATTAAATTTTATTTTAAAATTTAATGTATGAACCCTTAATTACTCAAATCTGTGGGCAGAAAGAGAGTTTATGGGTTGGTTTTTTAAGTGATGAGCTTTTATTTGCGATGGGAAACACGTCATACAGGAGAGAAAACGTGACAAAAACGTGTTTCCATCTATATGGATGCATTTTCCATACTTGAAACACATTTCATACGGACGGAAATGAGTTTCCGTCAAGTACCATATGCGTTTCGGCATTTCAGTTGGTTTCCGGGGGGAAACGAGTGCCAGACCTGCGTTTCCTGCAACTTAGCTTTGGATGATCCCAACACTTTTGGCAAAGAGAACGTATTCCAAAGGGAAGAATGGTTTGCCTTACAGAAAGGACTTGCTAAAGGAGTAACTTGAATTTTGGATTACAGCTAGAAAAAGGAATGTCTTCCATTGTATTGAGACTAGAATGAAAGCACAACAAAAGGGAACAGTTCATTTTGGGCTTTCCCGTCACTTTTGGAAAGACTAGATCATTCCCAGCTAGAGAACCTCCATGCCTCTTAAGCATTTTTGGGTAGTGAGAAGAGAGAAATCACATCAAAAATATGAGTTCTTGGTCTAAAGGGAGGATCAATATGGGAGAAGTCAAGCCACTAAGAAGAGATCTATTGCAAATCATTCTAGGGGAGAAACCAAGCAAAATCCCAATCATTGCTTTCTAGGAGGATAGAGTCCATAGAAAGCGAGCCATAGGTGAGATTTGCACTCAGAAAGTGCCAAGATTAAATCATAATAGTTAATCTAAATTTTAAAAAATAATAATAAATCTCTAAATCGGCTTGCAAGTGCACTTTGTATCATACATGCTATGGTCTCCTAAGTCCTCATTACTCCAAATGGTAAGGATGGATATTTACCACTTATTAGAGACTAGGTAGGAAGACATAATTTGCCTTAAACAAGGGGAAACAAAGTAAAAATAATCTAAATTTCACCTTAAAACTGCTTTAGTTAGTTAGTCAGTTGTCTAATTAGGAACCATATAGATCCACTTAAAGGATGGAATATAGGTATAGACTATAAACTATATGATAAAAGCTATGATGGTGATCAATATTCTGAATAATAGTTTTCTCCCTCTTCCAATGTGCATTTATGGCAGGAATAGTAACAAATTTGAGGATTAAATTAGTCTAAGGAGTTTGACCTTGCACTTGAATTAGTTCAAATATAGAAACAATCAAAAAGTTATTCCAAATACAGAAACATAATATGATTGTTTCTTATTCTTGCATTTTCCATTGCTTGATTAATGCAAATTCCAAATCTATACTTGTTTGATTATATGTTAATGATTGCTCAGAGGAGTTCATGGTCTCCAGCCAATTTCCAAGGGACCTCGATTTTCTAAATGTTCTTATATAATGGGTGTTCTGTTTCTAGCACTTTAAGCTAAAGGTATTGAAAATAGTAATTTCAATAAATCTGTCGCTTTTTGTAAGTAGTTGTTATGTTTTTAGGAACGTTTATAACGGATGGTTTTATCATATGTAATGCTATAAAAAACTAACGAAACTTGTAAGTAATTTGGCAAATCTATTGTGATGTAGCTGGCACAGAAGCGTAGAAAGTGTATAAAAGGAAGGCAGATGCATTGCAACAGATGGAATATTGGATGAGGCGGGAAGCCCCAAGTGAAAAGTTGTATTATTTGTCTGCTGCATAGGGAGAATTAGTTTGTTAATGTTACTTTTGTCAGTTCATCTTCCCATATCTGTGTGTTGTCTGGTTAAATGCATGTTCTTTTTATGTTGCTTATTTGTTGTCTCTAGTTATTAGTAATTAGTAATTACATAGTGTAGTCTGTTTGCAGATCTCTGAGTTTAATTTTTAGTATTTACAGCAAAAAGGAAGTCTGATCTTTGCAATGTTGCGCCTTGAGATATGTTTCTTGAAGCGCTTCGTAAAGAAATAGAGAAAAAAAGGTGTTCATGTTTCATTGTTTTTAAGTAACTGAGTCTATGTTAAGCAGGTTTCATTCATTCCACATAAACATACACATAGATATAGAGAGAGAGAGAGACTTGACCCCAACCCCAACCCTATGTTGAGAACCCTGGCAATGTCTTTTGGGGCTTGCTAACGTAAGCGTCAGCTAAGGTCTGCTAAGGTCTGTTGGGGGACACCGGACAAGTACCACAATGTCAAAGTGCATGCTGCCGTTGTTGCAACAAGCAGATTAAGGGCCAAGAAGTGTGAAAGGCATTTCATTGGCATTCTTCTGGAATTAAAATGGTTGTCCTTCCAAAGATTGAATAGACTACACTTAATGCTCATCTTCACCAGGCTGTGGCTTAGTGGTTGGGATGGGGTGTCGCCATGTAAACGGCCAAGAGTCAAACCCTAGCGGGTGTAGAGCCCGTGTGTGTAGGGGAAGGTGTTTGACCTCCGGAAGTTGGTTTCCTTCCTCAATCAAAGGAGATTAACACATGTCCAACGAGCCAAATTAGTTGAGCACTGATAGGATACTTTATCCTTTTAACATACCCTGTTGTAGAGGCAACTGGCACCTGAGCGGGACCTGCCCTCTCTTCAAGACAAGTATAGGCAGATGAATGGGTGTTCACCGTCCCTGTCCCATCCCCATCCATTCCCATCCCCATCCCCATCCCCATTCAATCAGCTTTGTTCGATCCTTTTTATAGGAGGGTGATTCAGAGAGTGCTTCGGAATATGCCCTGCATTACCTAATTACTCTGACCGAAAATCTTAAACAGCTATACAATCATGATCGAAAATTCTAAGCAGCGGGCGTGACCTCTCAGGTCACAGAGAGAACACGAATGCCTAATAAACATGGAGTTACATTACATTTGAGCCCGGCGTTCAGCTCAAAATCATTTCTCGATAACCAGTGAAACACAAATAAGCGAAGGAAAACACATTTAATTGGTACCCGAATTGCCCTAAAATCCCAGCAGATTGTAAGCATTTCAGGCAATCCATGCCAGTTGATTTTCTGTATTAACAATCCCTTCCAGAAATGAGAGAATTGTGCCATTATCAAAATAAGAATCCATATAGATCTCCATTTAATTACAGAAAATGAGGACGGTATAATTAAATGCTTCGTATCGTGTCATAACATGGTATTTTATTTCTCGATAAAATTGTCACGCAGCATCATGGGATTCCCAAAGTTGAATGAAAAAATAATACTGATCAATTGAAGGCAGGGCAAGCATACCTCGGATTGAGTAGGAAATGCACCTGAAGCAAACCCCAGCAATGCCTTTGCCTCGCTCGGCCGCATTGCTCTCATGTTGTGGTATGAATGGAAGGAAACTTCAAATCTGCATAATCATCCCAAAACATTCCTCGCATGACATTCGTCTCCTTCGAATTTATGTATGATTCAGCGTTTCGTGGTGACGTGGGCAATGTCGAATTCGTCGTTTCAATAAATAAATCTATTTTACTTTTATATTTCTTAGGACTTTTTCTGAAATCAGTTTCTTTGACGGGATAGGGTAGACCTATTTTTCACTAGATGGTTGTATAAATAAAGGCCGTATAGCTATATTTAAAAAAAAAATTTAGGTGTCAGAGGGTCCAATATAATGTATTGGTGGGAGAAGTGATTACTAAACCTGGGCAGTTTGCGGAATCTCTGCTTTTTTGTCCTTTTTTGTGAATGGAACTATTATGACGGGCCTTGGTTTTTCTTCCTTTTTGCTTACCGGTGCATCCGGTGACGACCGATGTTTTGGGCGGATACCACATGATGAGAATGATGCCGCGATTGGAGGGGGTTTTAGTCCGGCCATTCACCATTCAGAGTTGGGGGATGTTATTGCATAGGTTTTTTGAGAATGGGGTTAAGAGGAGAAAATGTAGTGGAGAAAACAAAAAGCTCTGAAAGAAAGGAAGGGTTTAGACTCCTATGTTATTAGTGCTAATACAAATTTGGATAGGGTAGAGATGCTGGCTAATAGGGTTTTGGTTGGAAGAGTGGAGTATGCAGCTGGGAATAAGAATGAAATTTTGGAGTGGGTTAATAGGCAGTGGGCATCTATCATCGGCTTCATGCCGAGGGTAAATTTCCTGGTTAATCGTTTGCTTCTCTTCATCTTTCCAGATTCGGTACATATTAAACAAATCCTGGAAGGCACATGGCTTTTCAAAGAAGGGTTTATTGTATTGAAACGTTGGCATTCTTCGTTTGACCCAGTGAGGGAGAAGCAATCGCGGCGGCATTTATGGATGCTTATTCCAGGTCTGTTGATTGAATTATGGACTGAAAACATTATTACTGGATTGGCTAATGTGGTGAGCAGATTCATTAGGATTGACAAGAATGCACTCTTCAGTGTAGATAGGCGAGTCGCTAGGGTTTTAGTAGAATTTGATATGGCTAAGGGCTTACCAGTGGAAGTGGAAATTAAGTGGGGTGCTCGTACTTTTAGACAAAGGCTGGACTATTTTAAAATCCCTTCCAGGTGTTATCAATGCAGAATGATTGCACATACATTGGCAAACTGCCCTGTGATGCATGGGGACACTCGTGGAAACTGTGACTGTTTCAAGACATAGTGGCTCCCATCTAGATTATGGTCTGAAGTCGTCGCTCATCGAATCTTCAAGTAAGTTATCTCCTTCTATTGTTACGCCTTATAAAGATGTAACGAGGGTTGAACTGGATTTTTACATTGATGCCGAAAAAACTTTGGATAAACGTATTTCTTTGGGTGAGGTGGTTCTTAATCTGGGGGGCACTACTATACCAGGTAACGGTCCAAATTTGGGGGTTACTTGTACTACTTTCAATAACCCTGAAGGGGTCCAATCTGGGCCTATTTTGGGTGAATGCCCAGTTGTTCCTAAATTGTCAGGACTTGAAGCTCAATCTAAGGTAGCTTATCATTATGTTGGGGTAAGTGGTGAACCCATTATTGAAAATAGGCCTTCTGCATCGGGTGTGGAGGTGGGGGTATACACCTTGGTTGAACGTAAGATATTGGGCGAATATGGTTATGGGCCTCTTTTACCTGGTGAGGATATCATTCCTTTAAAGGTGTATTCTAAGAATCCTTCACTAAACCCTAACATTGAACCGACACAGAAACTTCGGTTCCAAAATGTCACTATCCGCAAAAATAAAAAAGAAATGTAAAGATCTTCTCGAGTCTGTTATTACTTATATACCTGTTTCTGAAATAATAGTAGATTGTGAGAAGGATTTGGCTATTTAGCCCACTGTGAGTCAATTTGGGGCTCTTAGAGCGGAGCGGCCCTTGAGGGGAGGTGATTAATGTCTTTAGTCTCCTTAAATGTTAGGGGTTTGGGAAAGGCCACTCGGGTTAGGGCCTTGACCAAATTATTTCTTTCTACTAACCCTGGAATCATTCTCCTTCAAGAAACGATGTGTGAGGATGCTTATGCTTTGCAAAAATTGGCACATTGCTTGCCTGGATGGGAGTTTTCAGCCACAAGCTCTGATGGGATTTCGAGAGGTTTACTGGTGGGTTGGAATATGCGTGTATATAGCTTTCGTTCTTATAGGACTAGGTGGGGTACCCTGATTGAGGGCAGGAGTGGAAGACTAAACAAAAATTTGACCATCTTAAACTGTTACGGGCCCTATAAGGATAGGGGACAATTTTGGGACTCTCTAAAACTTTATGGTTTACTTAATATTGATAATCTTATTATCGCAGGTGATCTCAATTTCACCACATATGTCACAGAGATTTGGGGTTCGGCTGCTAGATTGGATACTTTGGTTGAATATTTTATTGATCTCTTACATTCTTTTGATCTTTGGATGTTCAACCAACGGTTATTGTACCCACTTGGACAAATGCAAGGAAGGGTGTTGTAGGTATACATAAAAGACTAGACAAGTTTCTGGTGAAAAGATCTCTCCTATGGAGTCTTCAGTGTTATAGAACCCGGGTGGGAGATGAGAAATTCTCAGATCGTTGGCCGGTATTTTTTCACTTCGAGGATGTTAAAGATGTTATTAAATACCCGTTCAAATTTGATAGCTCTTGGTTATTAAATGAGGATTTCTGTTCTCATATTCGGCACTTCTGGTCGACTTTTCTTTGTGAATAAGATTTAAATCCTATGGATTTGTTTATGCTCAAGCTAAAAAAAATAAAAGTTATTGTTACTCAATGGATTAAGAGACAGAAGGAATTGGAGCAGAAGGAATATCAAGATTTAGAGAGAAAAATACACGAGATTCATGTCAGCAATTTTGAACAGACTATTGGTGCAAATGATTTCTCCCTTCTGCTGGATTTGGAGAAAAGGAAAGAAGAAATATTACAACAAAGGAAGAAATGGAGTGGAGATTGAAAAGCCGAGCCTTATGGATCGGTTTGGGGGACAAAAACACACAAAAAATTCCACTCTTTTGCCTCATACAGAAAAATTAATAATGTTATTTGGGAACTAGCAGATGAAGGGGGGAACAAAATATGTGGACAAGAAGATTTGTAGGCACATGCTAAAAGTTTCTTTTGCAAAATTTTCGCGGATGAGGGGAATTGTGACTTATCGGCACCACTAAACACTGTCAGACTATTTCCCAATTTTATCAATGATATGGAAGCTAAATATATTGGTAAAGAAGTTACTCTCTTAGAGATTGAAGAAATTTTAAAAGTATTTGCAAAAGAGAAGAGCCCAGGGTCCGATGGTTGGACAGTAGAACTGTTCTTGCATTTCTTCAATATCATGGGTGAGGATATTCGGAAAATGGTTGAATTTTCTAGGACCTTTGGGTACATTTCAGGGGCCCTGAATTCCACTTTTCTCACTCTAATCCCCAAGTGCAACAAGCCAAATGCTTTCGGGGATTTTTGACCAGTCGCTTTATGCAATTTGGCCTATAAAATCATTTCTAAGATTATTGTTGTTCGCCTAAAGCCTGCTCTTTCCAAACATATCTATTCAGAACAATTTGTCTTTCTTGAAGATCACCAAATCCTTGATGCAATTGGCATTACACAGGAAATTATCCATTCTATTAAGAACAAGAAATTAAAGGCTCTTAAACTCAAAATGGATCTTGAAAAAGCATACGACAGAGTAGATTTGGTTTTCTTGAGACTCATTCTCATCCAAATTGGTATCCCACATATGGCTTTAAACTGGATTATGGCCTGAGTGACTATTGCAAATTTTGTTGTTCTGATAAATGGTGCTCCGTCCACCTTTTTTAAAAGTTCCAGGGGTTTATGTCAGGGTTTCCCATTATCCCCGCTTTTATTCCTATTAATCATTGAAGGACTGAGCAGATTGATCATCAAAGCCAAGTCAAAAGGAAAAATCAAGGGAAATAAGTTAGCTAATGAGGTGACTCTTTCTCATCTACTATTCGTTGATGATGTCTTATTAGCTGGGGTGGATATTGTAGATGAATGGTTGAATTTTAAAAATATCATAAAGACTTTCTGTGATGCTTCAAGGATGAGGGTAAGCATCAACAAGTCTATTTTTTCCATTACAAGGCTACTTGATTTGAAGATTGTTGATATTAGAAATATTATGCCTTATAATTTCTATCAATTGGAGCAGGGATTCAAATATCTTGGATATTTTCTAAAGCCCAACTGCTATACAAGAAAAGATTGGGATTGGCTTTTGACTAAGGTGGAGCACAGAATCAATCAATGGACCTATAGACTTCTTTCGGTGGGAGGTAGACTCACTTTGATCAAAGTTATCTTGACTGGTATTCTGGTTTACTGGTTCTCACTCATGCGGGTTCCAGGTTCTATCATCAATTTACTCAGGAAAGTCATTTTCAACTTTCTCTGGTCAAGAAGCAAGGAACAAAGCAAATTGATTATGGACGTTGGATGGGAGCGACTTGCTCTGCCGGAAGGCTGTGGAGGTTGGGGCATTAAAAATCTGTATATTTTTAGCATCGCCTTAAGACTCAAGAGTCTTTGGCGAGGTTTGTTTGGTACTACACTCTGGTCCAAGGTATTACAGGTCAAGTATATAAAAGGGGATATCATATACTGGCTACAAAATCCCAAGAAAAGGTTTAGGGGTACATCATCCATATGGATGGGATTCATCAGGGTATACAATTGGATGGCTAAGGAACTTGTATGACAGGTCGGAAATGGTAAAAGAATTGTTGTGGGTATTGACCCAATTCTGGGGATGGAGGAAAACTATAAACTCCCTGAGAACATATTGGGACACCTGAAGGATCATGGTCTATATTCACTCTACAGGTTGAAGAAGTATGGGTCTGCGAACAAGACAAAGGACTATTGGTTTTTGACTATTGACTTGGGGTTCGCAGGTTAGGAAGCTCGGGTCTGGAATCATTATATCCACAATCTCAATGCTACGGGTTGTAGGCTCACAAATAATGAAGACAGTCTGATATGGAATGGAAACCCTTCATATGGCAGTATTACTGCAAAAACTGCTTACAATGCCATCGTTAAAGGTATGTGTATATTCCCGTAGAATTGGTGGTACAAAAAATTATGGTGCTGGCAATTACCATTAAAAGTAAAGTGCTTTATGTGGCATGCGTTATCAGATACTTTAAAAATCTGGAACAAGCTGATAAAGAGGGGATGGTGCGGACCTAGTATTTGCTTATTGTGTAGAAAGTATGAAGAATCCACTAAACATTTGTTTGTTGACTGTGACTTCACACGTAAGGTCTAGGATGGGATTCTTACCAATTTACAAATTGGTTTTCCATGGGGGAATGCAAACTTTGATATATGTTGTTTGAATTGGTATAGAAAAAATAAGTCTTTTCCTCAACTTCCAACTATGATTGCTTGGGTTATATGGCATACCCGCAACAAGGCTATTTTTGATGATATTCTGCCAAATCAACAACTCTCTTGCATTCAAATTTCAAAGTTATTGAAAGATTATCACAAGGAGAATGTTAATCAAAAGCGCAGAAAGTAGTGTTCCTACAGTTTCCAGGTAAATGAAGTAGTGGCTTTTTTCGATGGTGCAGTGAAAGATGGTATTTGTGCCACATGAGGCATCATTTTTCTAAATGATGATCATGTTTTCACTCTAAAATTAAACTGTGGAAGGGGCACAAGCATGAAAGCATAACTTTTGGCATTATGGGTGGTTCTGAAAGTTATTAATATTTTTGGTATTGGTGATCTCATAGTTTTTGGTGATTCATGGGTTACAATCTAATGGGCTAGGAGTGAATACAAGCTATTGGTCACTTCCCTTAATCATTGGTGCAACATAATCATATTGGAGATTCAACAGTTTAAAAAGATTACCTTTTAACATATTTTTAGACAGAACAATTCTTGGGCTGATGCATTATCAAAAGAAGCACTGGAAGGAGTTCTTTTTTGGGAAGAATTCCATAATGATGACAAATGTGATGCAGGAACTTTTAACCGATTTGAAGTTTAAGTAGGCTTTGCTATGAGTTGGATTTTTCCAAAAGCTTGGTTGGTTGTTATTTTTTTGATATACAGACTGTTTGGAACAATTATTTTTGGACTACTTAAGGTTTTTTTGTGAGAAGTCTTTAGTCTTTAGTTTGATTCAAATACGAATATCAATAGTATGTTTTTTTCTACTGAAAATAATAATAATAATAATAATAATGTATTGGTGGGAGGAACTTGAAATCTTTTTATTTTTTAATGTAGTTAAATTATAGATTTATTCATAAGATTGGATGAGAGTTTTTTAAAAGGCATTATAGTATCATTTTTTCTAATGAGTTTAACTTGTTAAACATTATTAGGGTTTTAGATAATATATTTATGATGAGGAGAGGTAGAACTCAAAACCTCTTTACATGTTTCTTTACTAAAATATGATTAGGGTTTCAGATAATATATTTATGATGAGGAGAGGTAGAAGACATAGAACTCAAAACCATTTATATGTGGACATGTTTTCTTACTAAAAGATCGATTAAAATTTTAAGATATCTACAGGTTCATATAGTGTAGGATCTCAAAACTTTTTACTTGCCAACATGAATTGGGGTTTTTGGCAAAGTACTAATTTCACTAAATCAAGAATCACAAAGTTCATTTGAGACATTGAAAGATAAATGTTTTTTTACAAATAATACCTTGGAGCAACCTCTAGGAACTAAGTTAAAATAAGTTGTTAAAAGGGTTACAATTAGGTAGGGAAATGATATCAATAAATTATGTTATGTGGGGTATTCAACCATCATTATTTAGAACATGAATGACAAGGTGAGATTCAAATAATTATTACATGGTTCAATGGTGAATTTTCTTGCATGCTTGAAGAGCGAAATTGAAAACATGAAGTTCATGCATAGCACTAGCAATCTTGATATCATAGGAAATAAATTAGTAAAATTGGTGATTGGCTCTATTGTCAAGCAACTTGATCTCTAATCATATGATCTCCCATCTCATTTTATTCAACATTGTTCTAACAAATTGTATAGCAACTCTTCTTCAATATACATTTTGACTTTCTCCCCAAAGTAGCTTGGAGAAACTTAGGGGTATCTATGGAAGAAATAAGAACTTGATTATATTATTTTCACCTAACAAGAAAGAAGCTTGGAGAAAATTATGGCTATCTATGGAAGAAACAAGAACTTGATTAGATGATTTTCACCTAACTTGTTAATAACTATGAATTCAATAAAGTGAAAAGAAAATAATGACTATAAAATCTAAAATGTGATTATTTAGCTCTCTTTAGAAAACTTAGAAAAATTAAAGAAGTTGAACCACAACATAGAAGCTATGTTGAAGAAGGTGGAGAAAATTGAAAAACCAACCTAAAAATTTGAGATAAAGTCTTCCAATTACTTGAGACAACTATTCTAAAAGAAAAGTGGGTTCTCAAAAGTAGAAGATTAGAATAGCAACTCTTAATTGACATCCAATGTGTGACCCTCGATTATGCAAAACCTCTCCCTTTCACCTCTTAACTAACATCTAAGATGTGAGGTCTCAAGTATGCAAAACATTTCTCTTTCACCTTGAATTATCAATTTAGTTACAATATAAATTTTTAAAAAGATAAGTTTAAAAGCTTTTTCTTCCTAAATACTAGGAATTTTTACACAAGCAAAGGCTTACATGAACTCTAATTTTTTAATCGAAAAACGCCTACCTACATAGTTGAGACCATGTGTTATATGTAGTTTATTTTTGTTACAAAGAGATGAGCTCGTGTATTACATGGAATCATTATTATTAGTATCGTTGTTGTTGTTGTCATCGTCGTTGTTGTATATAACAATGAAATGTAAGTGATTGAAAGAGTGGAGGAGGAAATCATGATTGATGTTGATAAGGGAAAAAAATCAAATAGTGGATATGAGAAAGAAGGTCGCACATGTAATGCATATCTAATAAGAAGTTGGGTTGTCTAGCAACAATGAAATCAAGCATTGTAACACCCTTGCCTTGGTGGAGTGCTAAGAACCCACTCCAAGCAGGGAGTGCCTGGCAAAAGGTTGCATGAGGGTGACATGAAAGTCGAGGCACCCAAACTTATGATGACTTGGGCGAGGACCCATGACCGGGCACCAAAGTGAGCAAGAAGTAACCAAGGGGCATGCACCTTAACGGAGTGCCCATAAACAAGTCAGCCAAGAAGATAGTGCAACGAGCCCACATATGTGGCATCATGAAAGACAAGGCACCTCAACTAGGGGCATGCCTTGGGCACAATACTATATATATACAAAGAGAGTGGGAGTTAAATGAACAAGAAGAAGGAAAGCAAGACCAAGTAGCAGAAGTGACTAAGTGTGGTTGGGGTACTTCGATGAGCCGATCGAGATCAAGTTCAAGTGAATAGGTGCCATAAGAGGCGGTCCTGTGACTGCGACAAGAGGTCAAAGGAGAAGACAAGTTGGTGGATCAACTTCGGTTCTAGCAATCTACTTATATGTTTTAACCTTATAAACAAGTTGATGTTAGTTTATGCACACTCCTCTATTGCAACTATTTTTCACTTATAATAATACTTGGACACTAAATTTGAGTGTCATGTCTACATGTGTTGTTCTTTGGTTACTTGTGCGGTTATTTACTTGATGCATGAATTTGGCTAAATAAGAATAACTAAAAACACATAAGTAAAGACTCAAAAGGATTGGTTCATGTATAGGTGTAGTCCGAGAAACTTCGCACTAGGGTGACCAAGTCACTAGTTGTGAAGTTGGGCAGTGCCACACATCCTAAAGGAGATGATGAGAAACTTTGCTTTGGGCAAGAATTGCAGGGTCATGAAAAGTGGTATCAAAGTTGATACAATGTAGAGTATAGACTTTGGTGCAAATCAACCACTAGGAAAAGATGGCAATTTGAAGGTTGCAATGAAGGAAAAGAAGAGTTTGGAACTTATTGATGTCTAGCTTGAGCCAAGCCCCCAAAACACCCCAATCATGCAGGAGTTGGATGCCCTGAGAAGTTGGATGTGTAAGGGTAATCGAAGCTTGGAAACGCTAATGTTGGTTGCATCCAGAGCAATAAGTTGGGTGGACTCCTTGCTGGAGTGACTTAGAGCACTCTTCAGTAGCATAAGAGCATTGACATTAGGAACCAAGGTAGTGCTACGAATGGGCTTGAGTTCGGTGATAGATGGACTTGGGTGCACCAAAAAGATAGAACTAAAGGTGGAGTTGTTGGGTACCCATGAATAGTGCGTAAGTCTTTGGTTCAACTGTTTTGTGATTTAGATCACTTGCATGGTTGTGAACATGTGACTTTGGTGAACGGGTATGAGGAGAAGCCTCACTCCAAGGAGTCATTTCGATGAATTGACATCTTGGTTAGAGGCTAAAGGATGAACTTGAACCAACAGTTCCTTTTGGAACCCATCATAAATGAAAGAAAGGTGAGGGCACTAGTTGACTCTAATGCCTCACATAACTTCTTGAAGGAGGAGTTATAAAGTGAGCTTGTATTAAGGAGTCAACATTGTGACGCTATGGTCAAGGAAGTGAACTCCCAAGTCAAAGTAGCGGCAGGAGTTGCTTCTAATGTTCACTTGAAGATGGGGAAATGGGAGGGGGGGGCAACATTATAGTTATGCAATTGTATGACTTCAAAGTGATTCTCAGGTGGGACTTCTTAAGGAGGCCCAATGTCATTCTCCAGTCATTCACACATAAGATGGTGATTCTAGACAAGAATACACCATGTGTTGTTCCCACAATAGCAGGGAAGTCAGATGGAGACATGTGATTAGTGTTTGCACTAAGCATGAAGAGGACGCATTAACGCCTAGATTCGTATGCATGATTGCTTGGTGAAGCAACAGAGGAAGAAATAGGGATGCCTATGCCTTTAGAGCTTACCAACATGTTGTGCACAAATGATGATCTAATGTTGGAAAACTTGTCGAAAGTGCTCCCACCTAATGGCATTGTGGATCATCACATAGAGATAGAATTAGGGTCCAAGCCCATGGCCAAGGCTCCATATCGGCTATCAGGACCATAATTGGAGGAGTCAAGGAAGTAGTTGGGTGAATTGATTGACGCCAACTTCATCAAGCCTTCAAGGTCCCATTATAGTGCATTGGTCCTCTTCAAAAGGAAGAAGGACACTCCAAAATTGAGACTTTGATTGGACTACCAAGCATTGAACAAACAAGTGGTGAAGAACATATATCCATTACCTTTGGTAGTTGATTGCTTCTACAAGTTGTCTAAGGTCAAGGTTTTGTCAAAATTGGACTTGAGGAAAGGATACTATTAGGTGGGGATCACGGAAGGGGATAAGCACAAGATGACCTACGTGACAAGGTATGGAAGGTTTGAGTTTCTTGTGATGTATTTGGGGTTATGCAACACTCTAGCCATGTTCTGCACCCTCATGAATGATGTGTTAAGGCCATTTTTGGACAGGTTAGTGGTGGTCTACCTAGATGACATTGTGGTTTTCAGCAAAAGCATGGAAGAACATGAGAAACACTTGGTAGAGGTCTTTAAGGTGCTGAAGCAAAATCATCTATACTTGAAGAAGTCGAAGTGTGTCTTTGGGAAGTCTGAGATCCTATTCTTAGGCCATTAGGTTGATAAAAAATGAATATGCATGGATCCTAAGAATATAGAAGGCATAGTGGATTGGGATGAGCCGTGAATAGTCTAGGAGGTAAGAAGTTTCCTTGGTTGTGATAACTATTACCACTAGTTCATTGAGGGATACTATAAGATATCTACACCACGTAGTGAGTTGTTGAAGAAAAAATGGCCTTGGAAGTGGACGAACAAGTGTCGAACAACATTCTACAAGCTAAAAAGTAGACTTGTGACGACATTGGTGTCAAAGCTACCTGATTTTGAAGGAACGTTTGAGGTGCAAATGGATGCCTCAGAGTTCACTAATGGGATAGTTTTTATGTAAGAAGGGCATCCAATGGCTTATGAAAATAGGCCCAGATCACATCAAACTTGTGACAATGAATCAAAGAGGGATTGAAGAACAATCCAATTTCCTTGAGTAATTTAGAGCAAGTGAAGGAAGGTAAAATGAGGAGATTTTAGATTGAGTATGGATTGTTGTATTTTGGTTGTCGCTTATATGTGCCATGGTCATCTAACCTTAGAAGGGAATTATTGAAGGAGTGTCACGACTTGATTTGGGCGAGGCACCCTAAACAACAACAAACTTCGGCATTGTTGGAGCAAGGTTATTACTAGGAGAACATGAGGCAATACATTGAGGAATACGTAAAAACGATGTCTTGTTTTCCAACAAGACAAGCCCGACATTAGAAAGCAAGTCGGCCAACTCCAACTGCTACCCATGCCAAAGAGACATTAGGAAAGTGTCTTGATGTACTTCATCACACAATTGTTGGTGTCACAAGGTTTCAAAGGAATTATAGTTGTGGTGGACAAATTTTCAAAGTATGCCACTTTCATCTTGACAAAGGTGCCTTGCAATGCAGAAGATGTCACGAAGCTATTTTTTAGATATGTTGTGAAGTATATTTGGGGCCTTCCCTTAATCATGGTGCCAGATAAAGACACCAGGTTCACAAGTCGCTTTTGGATGAAGTTGTTTGGATTGGTGGGCACTAAATTGCAAATGATTTCGAGTTACTATTCACAGACCAATAGGAATACGCAGTGAATCAATAACTTTTTAGAAGAATACCTTAGGAACTTTGTGCGCTTAGATCAGAATGAATGGCCAGAGTTGTTAGATGCAGTGCAATTCAACTACAATATGCAGACGAGCCCAACGACGGGTTACAATCAATTCAAGTTGTAAATAGGACAACAATCATTGACTACTCACACCAACGTGAAGGGATCTTACACACAAAATCCATGTGTGATGGGATTCGTGAAAGGTTTGAAGGATATAGTGCAGATGGTTCATGTCTAGTTTACGGAGGCAACCAAACAAATGAAGAAATGGATAGATCATGGAAGGTGAGAAGTGGAATTTCAAGTTGGCGATGTTGCATACCATATCTACCACAACATGGTTTCCAGGATATACCAGAGTGAGGGGGCATTTTTCATTCTAAAAGGCCAAGTCTGGGCTTGTTTATGTAAAAGTGTTGTTCTAGCGGGCCTCAATATCCATGGTCTGTCCACGGTAGGTCCTCTTGGTTTTCATTATAAGGAGTATTGGCTTAGTGGTTGTTAATAACTAAAATTTGTCCATCGGCCATGTCATTAGCCTAGTCACCTATGTACATCATCATTTCATCTCATTCCCACTCCATTCCACTCCTTGGACCTTAACAAACCATTGCAAAATCCCACAAATCAAAGCAAACACCAAAAGGGGGCACTTTAAGTTAAATTCACTTATATCCCTAGGGAATGAGCAACCCAGGTCACACCAAATACCTCAAAATGAGCGACCCAATTCGCACAAAATCTAAAAAAAAGAGCAACCTAGTTCCCAACATTAGTTTTGGTTGTTTCCTGCTTTTCCCCAACAAAAAGAGGAAACCTGGGCTCGGACCCTAATTCAACAAAAATCATGGAGAGGATTCGGTATGGAAAAATTCTCCCTAATCCTTATCCCCAAAGCCATTCACTGAGCCTATAAATGAACCCTCCAGATCCCCCATTCAATAAGATTTCTCCATCCATCACTCAAGCCATCATTCTACCCAAATTTCCCTGATATGGGAGCCAACCTTGTTTATTCCTGTCTTCCCCGTCAGAGATTGCAATCACGATGAGTGGCTGGAGGATCATGGTCGAACAAGAGACCAAGTGGAACCTCCCTTGAACAGTTGTAGGGGCCCCTTCTACTGCTTCTTACAAGGTGATCCTACTCCCTATAATTCAATACAACTATTTGATTATTTAAACGCTTATGTTATCTGAATGATGTTTGTTAAATAATGTGTTGGAAATGTTAGTTTAAATTTGTTTTGATATTGTTTTAGTTTATTCCTCCCTGCATGTTAGATTAATTTTACTTTCTGTGATTTGTTCAATTATGTTTTTTCCTTTGAAACTCTATTAAGTTCTACATAACCCTTAGTAGGTTCTCTTTTACATGGGTTGGTGTGAAAACACTAGCTACAGTTTTTGGTGACTCCACTAGGGACAATATGTGTCATTCTCCGGTTGTGTTTGTACAACCATTTCAACCTCTATTTAGGCCCTTTTCTGTCTTGTTTGATCTTTTTTCTGTCTACTTCATGCTGTCTATTGGTAATAGTTGATACCCTGGCATGGAATTCCCTCAAATTTCTCAAGCCAAGAGTGTTTGTGTTGTTTTTTAATTTTATTGCGTCGAGTCGCATCTGCTTGGTCATTTCGAGCGATCTAAGTCGCACTGTTTCCTTCGAACAGTGCGACTTAAGTCTGAAACTCATATTTTTAAGTCAAGTTGCTCCTTTCTACCAGTTTTGTGCAACCTAAGTCGCATTGTTCACTTCGAATTGTGCGGCCTGCTCTAAAATTCACCTTTTTATTTGGGGTCGCTCCTGTTTTCCCATTTTGAGCAACCTGGGTCACTCAATTTGCTTTGAAAAGAGAAACCTTCTCTTAAAAAAATCTTGTTCTCATAATTTTCAGTTTGTTTTCCCTTTGCTCTATGCAGACAAAGTCAATTTTTCAGTCCCTGCTTGTTGACAGTCCACTTTGGTTCTGTTTTTAGCTTTTTCACTTACTGTAGCAGTCTTTTTGCTTTCTCGGTTGAGCTGATTGGTGAAGAAAAATTCCCTCTAGACTTGAGTATTTGCCATCTTTTCAATAATGTTTGGTTTTGCATGTAGCTGCATTTTTTTTTGTTTTAGTAAGTTGTTCACGAAAAAACATTTTTGTTAGGTAATTGATTAGTTTTAGTTGTTTAAAGTATGTTTAATTTGCTAGTTTGGGACCTCTCCCTGATCTTTACAATTTTAGACTGTTTCAGTTATCTGTCCTTTTCATGTATGATGTGAGTATTAGATGCTTGATTATATCCTTATTATGTTGAGATGATTTTTATTTCAAGAAAAGTCTAGCTTAGTATTGGAATTTTGTTATCCCTTTTCGTGCATTTTAATTTCTCAACTTTAGTTGTACACACCTCCAGTGCCACACACCAACACTCCCTAATTCAAACTATAGCTTGGTTCATGCCGCCAAGCGGAGCCTTAAAATAAACCCTAACTTAAACGCATATTAACCTCACTTGAGGATCAAAATAATATTGTAGTTAGGTTAGGACCTTGGGGATAGGAATTCAAATAATTCCCCCTGGTCAGTATACATCTGAAACATAGTGGTTGTCCAATTAGGGAGCCAAAATTATTAGTATTTTCGAACATGGTTAAAATCCAATATATGGGGTGAGCCTCTCCCGTAGGAGGGTAAACGACAAGACTAGAACCAGAGGGATGGGTGGTGCACTATCCCCATTCAATACTAAAGATAATCCAAATCATTGTCTTCAGACTGAAGCTGTGGAATACTCATTCTAACGTGTCTGCAAATGAGGTAGCCTAGAAGCCTTTCTTCTTAGGTCTCTTACCCAGATGCCAAACCCTTTGTTGGGGGGAGACCTAGGAGAGATGAAGTTGACTGCGGTCCCATCTCTGTAACTGTTCTTTGATCTTCACTCACTGAGTTCAGATAAGATTGATGCCCCTATTTCAGTGTAGTGATTGGAAGACCCGACTCGACTTCCTCCTTCTTTTTGTTTGATGGGGATGTGATGAACACATAGAGGAAAAGATTTGAGGAAGATTTATTTGGTGTTTTTTTCTTTTTGATTTTGTAGATATCTTTCAGGGTAGCGGATCTTTTTCCTTCTAGGATTGCTCATTTTTCGATTTTTCCCTTTCATCTTTCAGATCGCTTGTTGCACACTCGGTTGCACTTGCTTTTTTATCTGGTTTTTCGATTTGAGCTTAACCTGCTAGATCTTTGTAGTGTTGTTGAGTTGTTTTAATCTTGAACTTCATCACTATAGCTCCCCTAAGGTACTCTCAAAGACTTCGGGGTCAACCTCCCTCAGTATGGTTTCTTAGACCGCACAATCGACTCTTCACACCGAACCCCAGTTCAACGCACTACACAATCATTGGGGCACTTCTCCGAGACTTCTAATTTTGAATCCTCACAATCAGGATCACCTACACATCCACACACTAGTGGCACCATGGCTGCTAATATCCCCCTTTCTGGTGGTGCTATCCTGGACCCTATTAATGGGGGGACTGTGGGTAGTGGATTCACTAGTGGAAACCCTCTATTAGGAGGAGTAACTATCGACGGAGACCCCACATCTACAAGCACCACCATCACTGTTGTTGGTCCTTCCACATCATCCACTACTAAAAGCCTTCCATTCATGGCTAGCCTCAACCTCCCTGATTTGGCGAGGCTGACCAATGATCTAATATGCCATGATCCAAACTAGCCTCCCATTCCTACCAAACTCCCATCTTCCAAAATTTGAAGGGAAGGTTGGGGAAGACCCCCAAAACCATAACATGACGTTTCACCTATGGTGCTCTTCAAACAACATTGTAAATAATTCCACTAGGCTATGCCTGTTTCAGAGAACCTTAATCGGTGTTGTCATTAAGTGGTACATCGACCAGCCCATGGGACACATCCCAACTTTGTGTCCTTGGCCTCAAATTTTCTGTAATTTTTCCATTTACCCATTTGATACGACAAAGGTGTAGAAATCATTTTATCTTATCGACAAAGTTCCTCCACACACACATCACAAATCATATCCATGAGTGGCATCAATGGCGAAGTCTATGTAAGATCAAGCTCAACGACTAAGTCTAGATTGGTTTCTGAAATCCCTCCTCCCTGCCATTGCCAAGAATGTGGCCTCTGAATGACCACAGACCGAGGAATAATTTATCCTCAAGGCTCAGCAATATGACCTAATTTATGTGCAATCTGATTATTTGTACATAATCATCCTTGATGTCGGGTCGCGAAGATTCTATTCAGAAAGACCCACAGGGGAATCCCATGCTATGGATGGTGTCATTGGAGTTGTTACATCTCGTCCAAACCCATATCGTGCACTTACCCTCCCCCAATGGGTGGTTATGCGTATGGTAATACTCCCAATGTTGTGCGTCCTCTTTAGGGCCTCTTGTTGCCACACATAGTTATGGACATGATTTATCTTGCGCTTCATCACATACTGCAATGAGTACATCTTATTCGTCTCTTACCTCAACCCCACATGTTCATGGGCCCTCGTGTAGTAGCACCATGTGTGGCGGTGCTTCTACCGGCTTCATTCCCCCCCTACCATCAACCCATACTACCCTTTTCCTAGCCCTCTGCTAGCTAATCTAGTCCAGCTACACCCTGTTGTTCCCCCTTTTCCTCACGGGCAAGTATACGCCCAACAGAATATGCCTACCCAACATGCGCAACCCAAGAAAAAGAATATTGGAAATAATAAAGTGAACAACCAATGCCAAGGAGGCGGGGATCAACCCACTAACCAACCTCATAACATTGGAGCAAACCCCACATATCACGACCCCAAGAAACTACCTAAGCAGGAAAAACATGCTCAATTACCAACTAACCATTCATTTTCTTTCTACGGTGTCTACGGGTACTATACCCATCATTTGCCTCACTTAGTTAAGGCTCGCCCACTGTGGAATGAGGATAACCAACGAGAAGCGACTATTGCCCCATAAGTGAAAACTGAAATGCCTCTACTTCAACCCACTCAAACGCAACCAATGGCCTTACAAAACCCCTTCCCTCTGTAAAGGGTAGTCATAGGGAAGCCTTTAACACCTTATCCATCCCCACCAGCTTCATCGAGTCAACCTCATGACTCTGGGGTCCAACACCTCCTTATGTTTTCCATTGACATGAACCTCCAAACATGACATAACCAATACAGTTCAACCACTAAAACCCCCACTACTAATAAAGGCAAAGACTCCACTGTTATTGACGAACCCTTGCACCTACCTCAACCACCTATTGATGGGATTCCCATAGTCCCTAAATTTCCATTGTGTTGCATCACAAATAATCCCAATGCTGAAGCCGCTCCCAACTATAGCTTCTTCTTCGAGCGAGACGAACACCATTTACTTCATCTCGTCTTCTGATGAAACCTCTACATCATCCCATGATGTTGTGGTTGTATCGATAGACCTGGGTCCCTCGGAACTCCCTATTTGTTCATTTCGAATCAATGAGGAAATCTCATGCCCACAGCATGGGGGCAGGCCCCTAAAACTCCCTACTCCTCATTGTCACCCCCATCGCTATTCAAATCAATGACATTGGGGGAATCCCCCAATAGGTGGTATCCCCCATCATCATCTCACCAAGTTAGTGTTCCACCATGGCTATCGACCTCATGGTATACCCCCTTTCCAACAATTGACCGATGCCTTGTTGGTAGCTCTCCATGAGAGCATCCACAATCCATCGACACCTATGGGCTGGGGGGCATGATCGGTTATCTAAACACCGGGATATGATGCATGCTCAAACATTTTGACCCTACACCGTCACATCTATCACAGTATTTCAATGAGCCCATAGCTCAACCCAACACATATATAATACACAATCACAAACCCCACGCCCGCAACATGGGGTTAGGCTACTAATCCTACTTACTAGCATACATGATATTGGCCACTTTGAGAGGTCACATGCTACTTGTGTACTTGGTTTGATTTCTAAACACACGTTTATGCTAATGTATCATTTCCATGTGTATAGGTCTCGGTCGCGATGAGAATCATTAATTTTAGCCAGTGACCAGTCCCTATAGGTATAACACTTCAAACTGGCATATAGATTCTCCCCTATGAAAGACATCGTATGCATCAAGCTTTCCATCCCATTTTATGCATGTAGGACCCCCCTCTATCTGTGTAAGTGGCCCATCCCAACCACACTTACATTCGCCCTTACTCGACAATAGAACCTACCTCGCACATGTCACCTTTTTGTACCCTTTTCCATTTGGCACCCATGTCGTTAATTTCCCATAGGATTGGGAGTCCATTTAGTCTTTGATTTTGCATAAAGCCACATGTTACTCTATCATCATCACTCATTGGCCTACCTTGCAGACTCCCAGACTTATGGTTTTTAAGTCATTTTGATGTTCTATATTGCACATTTATGAGCCCATGACTCCATCCATACCTGCAAAAGTCACATTATTTTGTTGCCATTCATCATTCCATAAAGAGGTTACCATCAATGTCCTACCCCACCATAAAAAAATCCATCTATTATCACCCAGTCATTTGAATCATCTAATCAGTTCATTGGACACTTACCTCCTTGCCTATCATTTTGTCTCATCGAGGTGGCTTCCTTCCTAAGAAACCATTATATAAAGGTGATTTTAAGCACCCCCTTTTTCTAGATGTTCACACATTTGGGAAGCTATGATTGTGGAGTATTCCTCCACATCCTCTCTTCAATGCTCACACATCAGAGAAACCATTTAACAAAATGGTGCTCCTCAGCACCCCTATAGATCACATATAGTCTCTTTTTACGACAACATCCCTGGTCACCTTTGTTCAGAGTATTATATGATGAGTCACCCTTGGAGTCATACTGACATCATGTTCTCCCCAATTCAAGTATCAGTACCCCCCCGCCTCCTCTTTGAATTTCCCCCATTGCATTTATAACCCTTGGTATCATAGGTTGTGTCCCTCCCTGAGATCAATTTCACACATGTTGCCAAGTAAACCATGCCTTCATACTCTGAAAAAAGGAAGTTTGAGTCCATTACTCACTTACTCTCGTATCACCCAATAATGTTGCAGTTACATGTCCAGTCCCATTCAGTTCTTGGTTGCATCCCTTGTGCTCCCATCAAGGAAACCTCACTGCCTTGTCGGTTGCAGGTATCCCTCTATCAACATCAACACATCTATTCCATATGATAGACCTAGAGGTAACCTGTATGTTGACCTCATAACCATTATTTATGAGCTCCTTAGACCAATTGAGGGGAGACCTTAGTACCCCTTGAATTGGTTGTTTCTCACGTGCTTGACATCAACTAAATCATCACACCGATGAGATTCATATAGGATGACGGTTATCTCGTTATTTGGTTGAAGACCCTAATATCCCTTTACTCTAGTCCCATAGCGAGTCTATGTGAAATCCCTTCAACATTATGTTTCCAGAGATATCTGGGTTGTAATGGAGACAGTGTTTGGAATCCCTCTAATTACATGCTTCCTATTGTATGTAGTTTAGATGTAGTTCCATGGACCTGTTAGATTCAGACTCTTAGTTGTTTGAGTCACTTTAGAATGTTGGACCTATTCAGATCCAACAATGCATCAATTATTGTGGTTCAACATTCCATGGGAATGCCATTGTTCTAGTATTAGTTTAGATCATCCATGGTTGGATCATAATTACATTCCAAATTTGAGTCCATCCCGGACTTATGATATACATAATAGTTATCCATGTATTGATCAGGTCCCCTTTGGACCTAGATCAACTTTTTTTATTTTATTTTGAGACTTTGATATGAGCATGGGAATGCTCGCGTCGTCCATATATTTTATATTATGTGCATCTCATCCATGTTGAGTATTGTATTTGCACGTAAGGCTCCCTATAGACCCATAGGAAGGCGAGTTACCTCTGAAACAATCTCTATATTCTATGCCATTGTCACACTTATCTCCTAGAAAAAGAAGATTCTATGATGTATGTTGGCGTATATAACTGAGCTAGAGGTTTCCAGTGTAGACCCAGGTACTTCGCAGTTCAAGGAACCAACAAAACCCCTATTCACAGGCCCTTTCGACAACATACTGCAGACAGTCTGAGGTCTCACCCAAGGCGAAGCTAAGGGGGAGGTTGCAGAATCAAGTTTCCAAAACCTGGTGATGCGAGCGTTTACAGCGACTGACGGACATCGTGATGAGGGACTTGTACTGCGGATAATTGACTGCGCGAAGCCTCTACTTTGCGGTGGGTACTTCGTCAAAATGGGGTGCCGCACACCCAGCGCATCCAAGGACTGCGCAATGTTAGAATCACTCCGCGTTACGACGATAAGCTATTTAACAGCTTATCTCGTAGCACTCAAAATGGGTCGGTGCGTCAACTAGACTGCGCAACTACTTCAGGACTTGACCAGCTCTTAATCAGTCCTTACTTGACAATCCTGATCCATTCCTCAACACTTAGCCACTATTTCTATGGCGTATTTACTTGCACAAAATACACAGTATTGCATGTTCCAACACTATGCTCAGATCCAGTGCTTAACTATTCGATTATCCACAGATTCATACATTCAAAGACTTAGACGATCTGAATATCTAACATTCATCCATTCATGCATTACTTAACATATTATTCCCATCATTTCCTGCAGCGAATACACATAAAAGCAATCACATAACAGATAGGAGCGGCATCAAACATCCATACTAAGCAAATGAACAACACATCATCACAACCAATCACACTACACATGATTTAATGTGGTTCACCCCCCGGATGGAGGCTATGTCCACAAGAACGGTTGTTAATATTGATCTTTTTGGGAAGGGTACAACCGTTCTTAGTCCGCGCACTCAGCTGTAGACTCTCTTCTCTCTCAGATAGGTCTCTGTGCACTCAGCTACAGAGCCTTTACAATGGCTTCCAAGCTTAAGATTCTACAATAATCAATATCAATCAAAATGAAGAGCTAACCCTTTCCCATACAAAATTGTGCCTTATTTATAGATCATGCCCGTAGGTCATGTCTTTACAATCCGTAGGCCAAAAACCCTTAGGTTTAAAAAACAGTTACAGTTTCCAGCCCATCGAGCTAGTTGGCGCCTGGTAGCGAATCTTCCATTGTGGCCTGCCCTTCATGCATGCCCACGTCGCTATCGGCCTTCTTGTCGCATGCATGCCAACAGGTCGCTTTCGTTGAGTCGTTCTTCCTCTAACGGCCTCATGCGACTGGTTCATGTAGTGGTATCTCTTGCGTGTGTGACCAGTCGCTTTCTTCCCGATCCGCTCCTTCCCGCCACTTGGCACTCCTGGAGCCTCATTACCAAAAATAGACCGCCGACGGTCTACCTACAACACGTGCCATCTTCCCCGTCCAACACTCTTCCCTGCTGGATCCTTGTAGACTGGATACTTCGCGGCACTGCATCCTCGCAGCACCGATCTTCGCAGTTCTTTTGACACTGCACTGCGCACAACTTCGTAGCATCTTCAAAACTTATACAAAAAGTATTTAGGCTGAACTGCGCTCAGCTTCGCAGTTCCAAAAATCCTTGTTCAAATTGCCGCACTTGGACCAGGCCCCTAACACTTACATGTGGTTTGCCCCCGAGCCACCTGCAACTTTTCCAAGCTGTACCTCCGGCTACGGAGCTAACTTCGTAGTGAACTCATTGTATGTACCGAACAACTTGTCGACCACTTACTTTGTGTCCTACTCGACTTGCCGGACTGTCTCCATTATGTCAAGTGTCGTCGATCTGGCCTTCCACCTACGCTTGATTCTCGTGCAGCTCTTTTAAATTATCCTCGATCTCTTTTGAGATCATACTGGCATCCTCCAGCAAAGATTGTGACTTATCTCCCAGTTCACTTTCTTTTACCCGCAACGCCTGTACTTCCTTTTTCAGCGCGTTGATTTCTCGGTACTTTGGCATCCTATCTCTTGGTAGAAGAGATTTTACCTATGTATCTAGCTGCTCCAGTGCAGCCTACTTTTATTTTACAGTATCCTTCACTTCCTGCAATGCTGGGTCTTCTTCGAGGGTAGTGAATGCCGCCAATGTTGCTTCCAACAAACCTTGGCACTTAGCCACTTCCGCTGCAATGTTCTCTGCTGCGGTCTTCACCTCCTTTGCTCTCAACTGCTGCTCATTTGGTGGGGTTTGTGGGTTAATTTGCTCCTTCAAGGCAGCAATATTAGCCTCATAGAGAAGCTCCATGTCTTGCTTCTCTATCTTCAGATTGGTAACCAGCTCGACAATTTTAACAACAATGTCTGCTGGTTCCACTTGTACTTCGAGCTCCTCTATGTTGTAGGCGACCGTAGTGATCGTGGATTCGAGTCTTAGCCGACGATCATGTGCGTCTTGCAGCTCCATAGCTCTCCACGAGCTATCATTCTCCAACTGCCTATTAGATGCTTGCAGCTCAGCCTGTCCTTTGAGCGCATAAATGGTTCTTTCATGCATTTCATCCACACACTGCAGGTGTAAGAAGTGTAAGCCTGGAAGCGGTATTTTTGCTAAGTCAAGCTCCACATGCTCGACATCCTTCGTGTCTAACATCAGTTGCTCTGTCACGAGCAAAGTGACAGTGCTAGTATCCAGATGAACGATACGTGACTTCGTAGGGATGGTCATGGTCAACTACGGCTGCTATGAAGTCCCTCCTAACTTCCCTTATGACTCTGAGTCACGCGGCGGGGGTAATCTTTTGTGCACTTCATCAATCTTGAGGGTAATCCCCTCCAATGTGACTAGGTTCTTCTGTAGAGTATCCTGTATTTATTTATCTTTTTTCTCCTTGATAGTCATGAGATGTTCAAGCTGCTCCGTGAACTTCACCCCGATCATTTCATAATCGTCCTGCTTGATTACTATATGTATCTGGCCTTTATCAACTTTCTGCTTCTTGCGTGCTCCCTTTTTCTGGCTGGGGCTCTCCGGCTCCTTCCTTTTTCCTGCCCCCTTTTCTTCAACTATTGGGCATGGACGTGGAATGGGTTCATCTTCCTGCGAATCGTTGGGGACATCGAAAACCTCTACGCGGAACTCAGCAAGCCATTCCTTCATTATTTGGTCGATGTCCTCTTCATACATGTGGTAGCTTCTTGCGTACCACTCCGCCTTCTTCATTTGCGCTTTTGGTGAAATATGGATACTGCGCATGTCAGCATAAAAATCAATGATGCGAATATATTTGCCAATTACCTGCTTTGCGATCTTGGGGGTCACTACAATCACCTCGCGCAGCTGGCTATAGTACTGACATAACACTTCAGTTGTCGCGTGCTGCCTCTGCGAATTCAGATTTGCCCAGAGGTTTGAGTAACGGGGCCCCCTACATTCATTAGGATCAGTGTATACTCCAACAAAATCCTTTGGCTCTTTCCATCCGACAAGAGCGATTAATACTATAAGCCACGTATAGTGAAAATTTCCTCCACTGATCTACATGTCGTTGAGTTCCTCCATGAACTCATTCAGAAGATATTGTGACTATTTAAACTACTCCCCTTCGGCTACCGCGGTGCCAAGCAGTACTGCGCCCGCGCTTACTTCCATAGGTCTGCATTTCCTCAGGATTTTGCCGGCTAGCAGTTGTGTGATGAACTTCGTCGCCCTATTCTCAATGTCTTCTATCTAAAAACCCATCTTCCCTTTAACGACGGCTTGGGTTTTCTTCATTATGGCCACATCTTCTCTATCCTTGCCCTTTCCTTGTTCACTTGCGCTACGCAATTGCCTTTTGAACTTCGCAACTGCGTATTTCCTTTTCTCCTTAACTTTTCTCTCTCTCTCTCTCTCTCTTTTTTTTTAGCAGCATTTTCTAGCAGTGCTGCGCGGTATATACAACTTCCTTAGTATACATCGCGTACAGATTCCCTCAGGTTCTAGTGCCCAATTTCAACTGTACTTGGCACTTAGAAGTTTCTTCTGCCTGATCATCACAGATTCTGCGAAGTAGGACTATCACGATAAAGCTTTAGTCTACTTCCATTTATCAAACTTGGCAAGGTTTCTCCGGTGAAGGTGGCTTACTGAACTGCACCACCGTTACTAACATGCATTACAGTATATGGGCCAAGCCAATGCATCTTAAAATTTCTAGGGAATTTCAAGAATTTACTATCATACAGGAGGACTAGGTCACCTAACTGAAAAGACTTATTCTTGATGTGGCGATCGTGCCATGCTTTTTTGCGCTCTTTCTATACTTGATGGTGGAAACCTGCGATGAAGCAATCTTCCTCCAACCCAACCAAGTGTAGGAGCCTTTCTTCTAGCGCTGCGTGATCCGCCATGCCTGTAAATGCTGCTATTCTCAAATTGGGAATGATATATTCCATTGCCATTATTGCCTCTTTCCCGTAGGCCAACCTAAAGGGTGTGTGTCCTGTAAGCTTCTTGCAAGTAGTTATGTACACCCATAATACAGATGGAATGCGCAGGTCCCAATCGTACTGATTAACATTACATATCTCGGTTAGCGCATTCTCTAACACTTTGTTAAATGCTTCAACAGTTCCATTCTCCTATGGATGATAAGGTGTGTTGCGCTGATGATGAACGTGGAACTCTTCAGTCAAAGCTTCAATGGTCCTATTCAAAAAATGAGTGCCTTGATCACTCATCAATATCTTTGGGCATCCGAACCTTGTCAGGATGTTCTCATATATGAACTCTGCGGCTGTAGCTGCGCTACAATATTTTACTAGCTTTGCTTCTGCCCAATTGGTGAGGTAGTCGGTTGCGATGATGATGTATCTCACACCAGTTCTTTTCCTTGGTGGGTTGATAGGAGCCACAAAATCAATGGCCCATTTCTCAAAGGCATGCAATGTCAACTGTGGATTTAATGGCATTTTGTCCCTGTGCGATGGCTTCCCTGTCCTCTGACAGACATCGCAACTCTAACAATGTTCCTTCGCATCTTTATGGATAGTAGGCCACCATAGCCCTGCGTGCAATATCTTATGCGCGGTAGCTCTGCCTTCATAGTGGCCTCTGGCAACTCCTAAATTTGCATCAGCTAATATGAGTGGTTTCTCATGCTCTAGTACACATCTGGGCAGTACTTCATCCGGTCCCAACTTATATAGTTGACCTGTGATTATGGTGAAGTCTGCTGCGCGCACTACCAGCTGCTTCTTTTGCTGTGTAGTGAACTCTGTGGGTGCGAAACCGGTAGTCAAGAAGTCAATGATGTCCTGATAATAGTCATCAGCAACCTATATAGCAAACAACTGTGCATCGGGCAGATTATCTTCTAGATTTGTGGGTTCTTCTCCTGATTCAATTCTTAACAGATGATCAGGTCCTAGGTTTAACCTGCCTGGCTTAACGATAATTTCAAAGTCATACTCCTGAAAGAGTAGTAACCATCTGCATATGCGCCCCCTTAACACTGGCTTATTGACAAGGTATTTCAAAGTAGAATGGTCAGTGAACATAGAGAATTGCGCACCAAGCAAGTAGTGGCTGAACTTCTGCAGCGCGTAGACCATAGCGAGTCCTTCCCGCTCAGTAGTCGTATAGTTCTTCTCAGCGGATGATAACTTTCTGCTTGAAAATGCAATGGGATGATCAATACCTCCTTTTCCTAGATGAGCAAGAATGATGCCCAATGCGATACATGAAGCGTCCACATGTACATGAAATGGCTTCTCCCAGTCTGGAAAAACTAGGATCAACACAACGACCATCTTTTCTTTTAATCTATCAAAGCCTTTCTCACAATCCTCATTCCAATTGAATGGTACATCTTTCTTTAACAGCTTCTCCATAGCTGCGGTGATCTGCACATACCCTTTTATGAATTTTCTATAGTAGCCAGTATGCCCCAATGTAGTGTGCAATTGCTTGACTGAATTAGGTGTCGATAAATTTACAATGACTACGATCTTCGCAGGATCAACCATCAAGCCCTGTTTGCAGACAATGTGTCCCAACAAAATTCCATAGTGAACACAGAAAACACATTTCTTCAGATTCAATGAGATTTGATGTTGTCTACATTTTTCCAGCATCATCCTGAGGTTTGCGGCATGGTTCTTCAGTAAGCCGAAAATGGACCAATCATCGAAATAAAACTCTAAAAACTTATGTATAAAATATTTAAATGCTGCAACGACCACTCTAGAAAATATAGTAGGTGCATTTTTCAGTCCAAAAGGCGTCACTGTGTACTGGAACGACCCCCATTCTGTAGCAAAAGTAGTCTTGTGCCTGTCTGTGCGATCAATCCTGATCTGATGGTAGCCAGAGAATCCATCAGTAAAAGAATAAGCCTCATTCCCTCCAACATTGTCTAGCACTTCATCTGTGAAAGGGGTAGGAAATGGGTCATGCATTGAAGCGTCATTCAGCTTCGTGAGATCCACACAAATCCTTATCTCACCCTTCGTTTTCTTATCCTGAATAACCATCGGGCTGATCCACTCAGATTCTTCAAGTGGCTCAATGATCCCTGCATCAAGCCCCTTATCGAGTTCTACCTTAACTCATTCTTTATAGTGCGGGTTCAATCTATATGGTCTCTACTTCACAGGCTTCGCACCAGGCTTAAGAGGAATTTTCATCACTTCTAAGTCTCCCAAAATGCCTTTCATCTCTGTGAACTTGGTCGGGATAATTCTCTATATTCCTAGAGAATGCCCGCGACCTCCTCAATTGTGTCTTCATCCCAATAGTCTCTGATAGCTGAGAACTTTGGCTCTTCGCTGGTGCCAATGTTCACTTTTCTTGTTTTCACAGTTCCACTCATATCTGGAATTTCCAATGGAGGTCCTTCTACCTTGTGCGATCCTTCTGACTCAGGTATTTGTATATTACGCGGGTCCTCCTCATCACTCTATGCTTTATCCGCGGGTTCTCCATCGACGTGATAACAATCAAAAGCATGTACACTGTTTGCTCCAAAGAATTCTTCTAGGGTCATATTTCCCTGAATGCAGTTTGGTCTGAATATCTTTTCCTTAGGAACCTGCAATGCATCATTGATGCTCAGATGTTCATCTTCGAAACTGAAATCTTGTTGGAAGCTCGTAGTTAATCCAAACCAGTCCACTGTGCCTGTGCGCAACTATAGGTCTAGGTACCATTTCTTCGGAATTGGTTCTTCCAACGTGTGCACAAACATATGCACCCATTCTATCTGTGGCCTTTCCCTCCATGCTTCTGAATAGACCCGGATATGCTCTGTGGGATCTGTCTGTCCATTATATTTCTCGAATGATAAGGTAACCTTATCAGCAAACTGGATTTGCATCTTAATTCTGCACCGATCCCATGTTGTCAATGTCTTCTTATGCGCGGCCCACCATCTTGCGGGTGTATCGCGCAGTGTTATGTCTAATGCCTGCAAGCGATGTTCTTCTGCAAATGCTGCAGTATATTCATTGATAAAAGAATAAACGTTAAAGAAACCATCATAACCGGGGATTGGGCTTACCTCCTTTCCAATCCAGCGCAATGACTTTGTGATCTGTGCGCATCTCCTGGCAGATACTTCATGCAATCTGCTTTGCGAGTTTTCCATTCCTGCATCAGAGTCCTAAATGCAAGAGCTATCACAGCGCCAACTAAGTGTTCCATCCACAGTTGGATTGATATAATCAACAACATTAGTCATCATGTTGTACATACGGTCCAAGTCTTGGGCTATGGATTCTTCTTGAATCGATTCAACATATTGTTCACCCTGCGAAGGGTCCAATGGTGCGACGACCCTTATATTATATACTTCAAATATCATTTTCATAGTCTTTAAATCAATAATGGTAGAATTATTCATTGCCCAATTGATACCCAACAACGCTGGATAAGGATGGCTGTCATCTACGATTTTAATTACTTCAAAATCTGCATAGTTGTGTACTCCGTCAATGTCAACAATGGTTTTGGGTAAACTCCCCAAGGGTATAACTACCCTTGATTAGCCATTCTCAACTATAGAGGTGACCACTTTAACTTTGGTTTACCCATCTGATGCCATGTCTGCTTGGTCAAGACATTTACTTCAGATCCCAGATCAAGAATGATCTCATCCATCTCATAGTCCCCGATCTGTGCAGTGAGCCTCATTTCTCTTCCTGTTCTTTTAGGACTTCTAATATTATGGACTGTGCCATTGGCAGCCCCCTTGTCATTGTTTGGTTCATACTTCCTGATTAGTTTTTCAAATTCCACATAAGCATCTGCGCTCTTCAGTAATTTCATGCAGCTCCGTAGGAACAGCGCAATACAGGTCCCTGTATCTGTTGCAGCACTCGTCTGATCATATGCCATTGGCATATCCTCTCTTTGCGGTACTTCACTGCGCATCGGGATTCTCGTCGACTGAGGTTCTGACTCTCTAAGGATATCCCGTGCTTCTGTAAATGCTCCCTTTTTCTTTTTTTCTTTTTTTTTTTTTCTTTTTTTTTTTTTTTTTTTTTTTTTTTTTTTTTTGTAAGTCCAGACCCAGTGCTTTCCTAGGAGCTTTTCTAATCCATACTGGTTCACCAGAAGTCTGCTTAGGATCGTGCGTTCCAGAAGTCGAAGCTTCTACGCTTCCATCTTTTCCTGTATCAGCGCCACTACGCGTTACCACATTTACACTTGGATCCCCAGATCTTCTCTCTTCTGCAATCAACTGAATGTTGGGATTCGGTGTGTCCTTCTCTGTTTCTGCATTTCTACCTCAAGCACAAGACAGTCTTCAATAACATGCTCAAATGATTTACAATAATTGCAGGTAGTGCATGGGTTGGTACAGTCTCGAGATACATGACCTGGCTTGCCACAGTTATAATAGATTACCTGGCTGCGACCTCTTCCTTGCACCGGGCTGACATTTCTTCCTCACCCACGGTATCCACCACCACAGGGTCTATATCCTCCCTGATCATAGTGGGTGTTTTCTTGTTTCGGCTGATTATCTCTTGGACACGGTACATTCCAACACCTCGCATCATTTCCATATCCTGCTTTCTTGCATTCATAAGCTCATATGAGTGACAGTTGGATTCATCATGTCCAACTGATTTACAGAAATTACAATACAAGCTCTTAGGTGTCTTTGCATATTTCTGTACGAGATAAGAGTCCTCAGGCCTGTGTCCTCTGCTTCTGCATATTTCACACCATGGCGCCTGATTGTGATTCATATTCATTGGGTTTGGTGCGCCACTATCAAGATAATCTTGAAATAGAGGGAAATGTTCTCTTGTGTGGCCCTCTCCTTTACATCCTGTGCACCAAACTTCACGTCTATGTTCATATCTGTGTTCTTTTCCATTCTTCATACCTTGCAATTCTAACGTTAAGGTGGTCAACTGGTTCTGGATTTGTGACATCCCAAAACTACTTTCTCCAATTGCTGAAGCCTCCAACTTCATTGCGATCTCTGAGGCCTTTGCCTGCGATGCAACCTTCTGTTGCATCAATGGTTGTCTGATATGGGTCAACAACACAACGATGAACCATTCCTGGTGCTGTTGCGGAGCTATAACAAAGCTCACTTGGTCTAATAATGTCTTAAATTTTTGGTCAAATTCCCAGACCGTTTCAGTAGGCTTCTGCTTGATTTCCTTTAATTATGTTATGCACTGCAACTCTGATTTCAGCTTTTTAAACTCTGTTGCGAGCGCAAACTTAATTTCTGTTAGGGTTCTTGGCTGTGCCTGAGAATATTTCATAAACCAATGCAAGGCGTGGTCTCTGAAAGTGGTGACGAGCTGCGCTCTCTTCACAACATCATCCTAGATCTGCTTTACACTCCATACGGCTTCACATAGGAACCAGTGCTGATAAGGGTCTTCTAGACCCATTCCTTTGAATATCGACAGTTTTATATCGTTATCGGTCATTCTCCTTCCTAGTTGTGCAGCGCTCTGAGTAGTGCTGAATATCTACACGGAAAAAATAAATGTGGTACTCGAGATAGTGCTAGGAATACTACTCTGCGGAATATTCTGAGATTGGGTATTCTAGACTCGACTAGCCTGAGATGGAATGGCATGAGCACCTACTCTTGCGGTGTTATCAGTATTGACGTTCTGTGGGGTGGGTTGCGCTACACTCGCAGCGGGTAAGTTCTGATCTAGGGGTGGCACGGTTTCTGCAACCGGCGGATTCTGAGGTGTGATAGGGTGGATGGTGGCTGATGATGCTGCGGTCTGATTGTTAAGGTCACATGGGAGTTTGGTATTCACGCGGAGTCCAGGTCCTCTTGGATTCTTTTCTTTATTAAACTTATATCTCTTTCCACTTCTCAGATTATGTGTCTCTTTGTCAGAATCACTAAAAATGCTATTAACCATGAGGCCTATTTAAAAGTATTACTGCATTCTTAAAACCCCTCTCTCAGCTAAAAGCATTTTAATGTATAGACTGAGATTGTTCAGGTACTTACCTTTGAATCCTTTGAAAAAGTATGTTTCGACTTGACTATAGGACTTCAACGTGTCTATAGCAAACTTAGTCACAAATCCTTCAAGTATGCTATCAACCCAGAAGTCCACTGCTCGCGACAGTGGGCTATCTATTTCCTTGAGCTGCGCTGTGAGCTCTAGAGTCCACTCTGTAGGTACTCCTCCTTGAAAATAGGTTTTCTTTTTTGCGAGTCGCGATATCCATGCGTGTAGCTCGTTTGGGAACGAAGCCCAGAAAATCTTGTGAATATCTCTCCACAAGTATCTGTTCAACCACTGTACGTCTGACAGACGCGGATGTCTGTTCTCTTTCTTTGCGAAATCTCTCTCGGTCTTATCACACCAATCTGAGATCTCCTTCTTTTCGGGATGCCAATTGTCTGAACCCAACGGGAATTGGTATTCTTTGTCACACATTACTTTTCCAAATATACTATCGCATCATTGGTCTTAGCCGGGCAACGAAACCATTTGTTGGCATATATAACTAAGCTAGAGGTTTCCAGTGTAGAGCCAGGTACTTCGCGGTTCAAGGAACCAATAAAATGCCTATTCACCGGCGCTTTCGGCAACAGACTGCGAACAGTCTGAGGTCTCACCCGAGGCGAAGCTGAGGGGGTGGTTGCAGAATCAAATTTCCACAACCTAGTGATGCGAGCATTTAAAGCGACTAACGGATAGTGCGATGAGGGACTCTTACTGCGGACACTTGGTTGCACGAAGCCTCTACTTCATGGTGGGTACTTCGTCAAACTCGAGTGCCATGCACCCAACGCATCCAAGGACTGCGCAATGTTAGAATCACTCCGCGTTACGACGATAAGCTATTTAACAGCTTATCTCGTAGCACTCAAAATGGGTCGGGGCATCAACTAGACTGCGCAACTACTTCAGGAGTTGGCCACCTATTAATCAGTCCTTACTTGACAATCCTGATCCATTCCTCAACACTTAGCCACTATTTTTATGGCGTATTTACTTGCACAAAATACACAGTACTGCGTGTTCCAACACTATGCTCAGATCCAATGCTTAACTATGTGATTATCCACAGATTCATACATTCAAAAACTTAGACGATCTGAATATCTAACATTCATCCATTCATGTATTACTTAACGTATTACTCCCATCATTTCCTGCGGCGAATACACATAAAAGCAATCACATAACAGATAGCAGCAGCATCAAACATCCATACTAAGCAAATGAACAACACATCATCACAACCAATCACACTACATAGGATTTAACGTGGCTCACCCCTCGGATGGAGGCTACGTACACAAGAACGGTTGTTAATATTGATCTTTTTGGGAAGGGTACAACTGTTCTTAGTCTGCGCACTCAGCTACAGACTCTCTTCTCTCTTGGATAGGTCTCTGCGCACTCAGCTGCAGAGCCTTTATAATGGCTTCCAAGCTTAGGATTATACAATAATCAATATCAATCAAAATGAAGAGCTAACCTTTTCCCATACAAAATTGTGCCTTATTTATAGATCATGGCCGTAGGTCATGTCTTTAAAATCCATAGGCCAAAAACCCTTAGGTTTACAAAACGGTTACAATTTCCAGCTCATCGAGCTAGCTGGCGCCTGGTAGCAAATCTTCCATCATGGCCTACCCTTCATACATGCCCACGTCGCTATCAGCCTTCCCGTTGCATGTGTGCCAACAGGTCGCTTTCACCGAGCCGTTCTTCCTCTAACGGCCTCGTGCGACTAGTTCAGGTAATGGTATCTCTTGCGTGTATGACCAGTCGCTTTCTTCCCAATTCGCTCCTGCCCACCTCTTGGCACTCCTGAAGTATCTTTACCAAAATAGATCGCCGACGGTCTACCTGCAACACGTGCCATCTGCCCCGTCCAACACTCTTCCCTGCTGGATCCCTGTAGACTGGACACTTCGCGGCACTGCATCCTCGCATCACCGATCTTCGCAGTTCTTCCGACACTCCGCTGCACGCAACTTCGCAGCATCCCCAAAACTTATAAAAAAAGTATTTAGGTTGAACTACGCTCAGGTTCACAGTTCCCAAAATCCTTGTTCAAAATAGCCCCACTTGGCGTATATAACTAAGCTAGAGGTTTTTAGTGTAGACCCAGGTACTTCGTGGTTCAAGGAACCAACAAAATCCCTATTCACCGGCCCTTTCGGCAATAGACTGCGAATAGTCTGAGGTCTCACCCGAGGCAAAGCTGAGGGGGTGGTTGCAGAATCAAGTTTCCACAACCTGGTGATGCAAGCATTTACAGCGACTGACGGACAGTGCGATGAGGGACTCTTACTGCGGACAATTGACTGCGCGAAGCCTCTACTTCACGGTGGGTACTTCATCAAACTGTGGTGCTGCGCACCCAATGCATCCAAGGTCTGCGCAATGTTAGAATCACTTCACATTACGACGATAAGCTATTTAACAACTTATCTCATAGTACTCAAAATGGGTCGGCGCATCAACTAGACTGCGCAACTACTTCAGGACTTGACTATCTCTTAATCAGTCCTTACTTGACAATCCTGATCCATTCCTCAACACTGAGCCACTATTTTTATGGCGTATTTACTTGCACAAAATACACAGTATTGCGTGTTCCAACACTATGCTCAGATTTAGTGCTTAACTATGTGATTATCCACAGATTCATACATTCAAAGACTTAGACGATTTGAATATCTAATATTCATCCATTCATGCATAACTTAACATATTATTCCCATCATTTCCTGCGGTGAATACACATAAAAGCAATCACATAACAGATAGCAGCGGCATCAAACATCCATACTAAGCAAATGAACAACACATAATCACAACCAATCACACTACACAAGATTTAACGTGGTTCACCCCTCGGATGGAGGCTACGTCCACAAGAACGGTTGTTAATATTGATCTTTTTGGGAAGGGTACAACCGTTCTTAGTAGTCCGCGCACTTAGCTGCAGACTCTCTTCTCTCTCAGATAGGTCTCTACGCACTCAACTGCAGAGCCTTTACAATGGCTTCCAAGCTTAAGATTTTACAATAATCAATATCAATCAAAATGAAGAGGTAACCCTTTCCCATACAAAATTGTGCCTTATTTATAGATCATGCCCATAGGTCATGTCTTTACAATCCGTAGGCCAAAAAACTCTTATGTTTACAAAACGGTTATAGTTTCCAGCTCATCAAGCTAGCTGGTGCCTGGTAGCGAATCTTCCATCGTGGCCTGCCCTTCACGCATGCCCATGTTGCTATCGGCCTTCCTGTTGCATGCGTGCCAACAGGTCGCTTTCGCCGAGCCGTTCTTCCTCTAATGGCCTTGTGCGACTGGTTCATGTAGTGGTATCTCTTACGTGTGTGACCAGTCGCTTTCTTCCCGATCTGCTCCGGCCCACCGCTTGGCACTCCTGGAGCATCTTTACCAAAAATAGATCGCCGATGGTCTACTCGCAACATGTGCCATCTTCCCCATCCAACACTCTTCCCCGCTGGATCACTGTAGACTGGACACTTCGCAGCACTGCATCCTCGCAGCACCGCATCCTCGCAACACCGATCTTCGCAGTTCTTCCAACACTGCGCCGTGCGCAACTTCGCAGCATCCCTAAAACTTATACAAAAAGTATTTAGGCTAAACTGCACTCAGCTTCGCAGATCCAAAAATCCTTGTTCAAAATTGCCCCACTTGGGCCAGGCGCAACAAGCCCCTAACACTTACATGTGGCTCGCCCCTGAGCCACCTGCAACTTTTCCAAGTTGTCCCTCTGGTTGCGGAGCTAACTTCACAGTGAACTCATTGTATGTGCCGAACAGCTTGTCGACCACTTGTTTTGTGTCCTGCTCGACTTGTCGGACTGTCTCCATTATGTCAAGTGTAATTTCGTTGTCGATCTGGCCTTCCACCTGCGCTTGATTCTCATGCAGCTCTTTTAACTTATCCTTGATTTCTTTTGAGATCGTACTGGCATCCTCCAGAAAAGATTGTGACTTATCTCCCAGTTCACTTTCTTTTTCCCGCAATGCCTGTACTTCCCTTTTCAGCGTGTTGATTTCTTGGTACTTTGGCAACTTGTCTCTTGGTAGAAGAGCTTTTACTTCTGTATCCAGCTGCTCCAGTGCAGCTTGCTTATGTTTTACATCATCCTTCACTTCCTGCAATGCTGGGTCTTCTTCGAGAGCAGTAAATGCCGTCGATGCTGCTTCCAACAAACCTTGGCACTTAGCCACTTCCACTGCAATGTTCTCTGCTGCGGTCTTCAACTCCTTTGCTCTTAGCTGCTGCTCATTTGGTGGGGTTTGTGGGTTAATCTGCTCCTTCAAGGCAATAATATAGCCTCATAGAGGAGTTCCATGTCCTGCTTCTCTATCTTCAGATTAGTAACCAGCTCGCCAATTTTAACAACAGTTTCCGTTGGTTTCGCTTGTACTTCGAGCTCCTCTATGTTGTCAGTGACCATAGTAATCGTGGATTCGAGTCTTAGTCAACGATCATGTGCGTCTTGTAGCTCCATAGCTCTCCCCGAGCTATCATCCTCCAATTACCTGTTAGCTACTTGCAGCTCAGCCTTTCCTTTGAGCGCATAAATGGTCCTTTCATGCATTTCCTCCACACACTGTAGGTGTAAGAAGTGTAATCTTGGTAGTGGTATTTTTGCTAAGTCAAGCTCCACACAATCGACATCCTTCGTTTCTAACATCAGTTGCTCTGTCATGGGCAAAGTGATAGTGCTCGTATCCAGATGAACGATACGTGACTTTATAGGGATGGTCATGGTCAACTGCGGCTGCTACGAAGTCCCTCCTGACTTCCCTTCTGACTCTGAGTCACGCGGCGGGGGGTAATCTTTTGTGCACTTCATTAATCTTGAGTGTAATCCCCTCCAACGTGACCAAATTCTTCTGCAGAGTATCTTGTATTTCTTTATCTTTTTTCTCCTTGTCAGTCATGAGATCTTCAAGCTGCTCCGTGAACTTCACCCCGATCATTTCATAATCATCCTACTTGAGTACTGTATCTATCTGGCCTTTATCAACTTTTTGTTTCTTGCGTGCTCCCTTTTTTTGGTCAGGGCTCTCCGCCTCCTTCCTTTTTCCTGCCTCCTTTTCTTCAATTATTGGGCATGGACGTGGAATGGGTTCATCTTCCTACGAATCGCTGGGGACATCGACAACCTCTACGCGGAACTCAACAGGCCATTCCTTCATTATTTGGTCGATGTCCTCTTCATACATGTGGTAGCTTCCTGCGTACCACTCTGCCTTCTTCATCTACGCTTTTGGTGAAATACGGATACTGCACATGTCAGCATAAAAATCAATGATGCAAATATATTTGCTAGTTACCTACTTTGTGATCCTGTGGTTCACTACAATCACGTCGCGCAACTGGCTATAGTACTGGTAGAACACTTCAGCTGTCACGTACTGCCTCTGTGAATTCAGATTTGCCCAAAGGTTTGAGTAACGGGCCCCCCTACATTCATTAGGATCAGTGGATACTCCAACATAATCCTTTGGATATTTCCATCCAACAAGAGCAATTAATACTATAAGCCACGTATAGTTAAAATTTCCTCCACTGATCTGCGTGTCGTTGAGTTCCTCCATGAACTCGTTCAACAGATATTGTGACCAGTTAAACTGCTCCCCTTCGGCTTCCACGACGCCAAGCAGTACTGCACCCGCACTTACTTCCAGAGGTATGCATTTCCTCAGGATTTTGCCGACTAGTAGTTGTGTGACGAACTTCGTCGCCCTATTCTCAATGTCTTCTGTCTGAAAACCCCTCTTCCCTTTGACGACGGGCTCGGTTTTCTTCATCATGGCCACAACTTCTCTATCCTTGCCCTTTCCTTGGAAGAATTGTTAGGGATCTTTACCCCTCTTACTCAGGCTTGCGATACAGTGGATTAGGTCAATGTTTAGGTCCACATTGCGGTCCAACCACAAATAGCCCTGATGCATCCGTGCCATCAACGTTCTTACTACCGCGTTTAATTCCGGGGTTCTATCAAAATGCGGGAGCCTGAGGAGGTTGAGAAACCCACATTGGACTACTCCCAACAGCTAACTTTCGGCGACCAAGGTAAGCTCCCCCTTTGCATCTTTCTTCTAGCACATGTAGTGGTTAGGCTGGAGTTGTGGGTACTTCGGGTCATTGGGTTCCTCCTTCTGTATCGCCAGTAGATCGTAATCTTCCCACTTACAGTCTGGGATTTTTCCCAACAGATTCTTGTCTAGCTCCACGTGCTTCGATATTGGTCACAATGGGATCTCGTACTTGGTGTTTTTCATCAGCTTAAATACCGGTGCGTCTAGTGCACGCGGTGAGATGTAGTTCGGAGTTATATTCAGCGGTATCTCTTTATCTGCTACCGGTGGCTTTTTCACTGTGGAGCCCATCTTGGGTATCTTCGTTCTTGGTGCCACTGCATTTTTGCCTTTATCTTCCATAGCCGGACCATGCCTTGGCGACTTTGTTGATGCTTGCCTTGGTTCGAAAATACCTTTCTTAGTTGGGGTTCTCATTAACCCTTCGATACCTCCGTGCTTGAAAATCTGCACTGTCTCCTGAACTACGAATTCTTCTTCAAATGAAAACCTCTTAGACATCCACTGGCTAAAACTCTGACGTTGTGCAGACGGCTTACTGAAACTAGCTCACACAAAGTATTCATAGAAAATTCTAAGTGCTTGGCAATGCCCGCGAGACGATATGCAGTGTTATTTATAGGCGCGGCTGACCCTCCTCCGTGCCCCTCAACGGCTGGATAAGCATTAATCGCGGTATCCTTTTGCCAAATCCGGCGGATCTTTCGGTCTTGTCCTTCAAAATTTTGTTCAAAACGACTATCTATGCATTAAATTCCTAAGCGGTTGCTGGAAATGACTATATAATGACTATTTTTTTGACCGACATTGTAACGACTATTTTTCTGAGTATTGCGTCAGCGCGGCGGGTCCTGATTGTTCTTATGTAGTCGCTTAGCGGTGCCTGATTTCTTGTTTCTGAACTGAATGCCTTTCCTTGGTCACTTGCGCTCCACAATTGCCTTTTGAACTTCGCAACTGCGTATTTCCTTTTCTCTTTAACTTTTCTCTTTTTTTTTAGCAACATTTTCCAGCAGTGCTGCGTGGTATATATAGCTTCCTTAGTATACATCGCGTACAAATTCCCTCAGCTTCTAGTGCCTAATTTCAACTGTACTTGGCACTTAGAAGATTCTTTTTCCTGATCATCACAGATTCTACGAAGCAGGACTATCGCGGTAAAGCTTTAGTCTACTTCCATTTATCAAACTTGGCAAGGTTTCTCCGGCTAAGGTGGCTAACTGAACTGCGCCACCGTTAGTAACATGGATTACAGTATATGGGCCAAGACAATGCATCTTAAAGTTTCCAGGGAATTTCATGAATTTACTATCATACAGGAGGACTAGGTCACCTACTTGAAAATACTTGTTCTTGATGTGGCGATCGTACCATGCTTTTTTGCACTCTTTCTGTACTTGTTGGTGGAAGCCTGATATGAAGCGATCTTCCTCCAGCCCAACCAAGTGTAGGAGCCTTTCTTCTAGCACTGCGTGGTCTGCCATGCCTATAAACGCTGCTATTCTCAAACTGGGAATGATATATTCCATTGGCATTATTGCCTCTTTCCCATAGGCCAACTTAAAGGGTGTGTGTCCTATTAGCTTCTTGCAGGTAGTTCTGTACGCCCATAATACAGCTGGAATGCGCAGGTCCCAATTGTCTCAATTGACATTACATATCTTGGTTAGCGCATTCTCCAACACTTTGTTAAATGCTTCAACAGTTCCATTCGCCTGTGGATGATAAGGTGTGTTGCACTGATGATGAACGTGGAACTCTTCAATCAAAGCTTCGATGGTCCTATTCAAAAAATGAGTGCCTTGATCACTCATCAATATCTTCGGGCATCCGAACCTTGTTAGGATGTTCTCATATATGAAATCTGCGGCTGTAGCTGCGCTACAATCTTTTACTGGCTTTGCTTCTGCCCATTTAGTGAGGTAGTCGGTTGCGGTGATGATGTACCTCACACTAGTTCTTTTTCCTGGTGGGTTTATATGACCCACAAAATCAATGGCCCATTTCTCAAATGCATGTAATGTCAACTGTGGATTTAATGGCATTTCGTCCTTGCGCGGTGGCTTCCCTGTCCTCTGACAGACATTGCAACTCTGGCAATGTTCCTTCGCATCTTTATGGATAGTAGGCCACCATAAGCCTGTACGCAATATCTTCTGCGTAGTAGATTTGCCTGCATAGTGGCCTCCGATGACTCCTGAATGCGAATCAACTAATATGAGTGGTTTCTCATGCTCTAGTACACATTTGCGTAGTACTTCATCCGGTCCCAACTTATATAGCTGACCTGCGATTATGGTGAAGTCTACTGCGCGCACTACCAATTGTTTCTTTTGCCGTGTAGTGAACTCTGCGGGTGTGAACCTGGTAGTCAAGAAGTCAATGATGTCTTGATAATAGTCATTGGCAACCTGTATAGCAAACAACTGCGCATCAGGCAGATTGTCTTCCAGATTCGTGGGTTCTTCTCTTGATTCAATTCTTGACAGATGATCAGGTCCTAGGTTTAACCTGCCTGGCTTAACGATAATTTCAAAGTCATACTCCTAAAAGAGTAGTAACCATCTGCATATGCACACCCTAACACTGGATTATTGACCAGGTATTTCAAAGCAGAATGGTCAGTGAACATAGAGAAATGTGCACTAAGTAAGTAGTGCCTGAACTTTTGCAGCGCGTAGACCATAGTGAGTCCTTCTCGCTTAGTAATCGTATAGTTCTTCTCAGTGGATGATAACTTTCTGCTTGAAAATGCAATGGGATGATCAATACCTCCTTCTCCTGGCTGAGCAAGAACGATGCCCAATGCGATACATGAAGCGTCCAAATGTACATGAAAAGGCTTCTCCCAGTCTGGAAAAACTAGGATCGGCGTAGCGACCATCTTTTCTTTTAATGTGTCAAAGCCTTTCTCATAGTCCTCATTCCAATTGAATGGTACATCTTTCTTCAGCAGCTTCTCCATAGCTACGGTGATCTGCACATACCCTTTTATGAATTTTTTGTAGTAGCCAGTATGCCCCAATGTAGTACGCAACTACTTGGCTGAATTAGGTGTCGACAAATTTACAATGACTGCGATCTTCACAGGATCAACCATCAAGCCCTGTTTGCACACAATGTTTCCTAACAAAATTCCACAGGGAACACAGAAAACACATTTCTTCAGATTCAATGAGATTTGATGCTGTCTACATTTTTCCAGCATCATCCCGAGGTTCGAGGCATGGTTATTCAATAACCCAAAAATGGTCCAATCGTCGAAATAAACCTCTAAAAACTTATGTATAAAATCTTTAAATGATGCGACGACCACTCTAGAAAATATAGCAGGTGCGTTTTTCAGTCCAAAAGACATCACTGTGTACTGGAACGACCCCCATTCTATGGAAAAAATAGTCTTGTGCCTGTCTGCGCGATCAATCCTGATCTGATGGTAGCCAGAGAATCCATCAGTAAAAGAATAAGCCTCATTCCCTCCAACATTGTCTAGCACTTCATCTGTGAAAGGGGTAGGAAATGGGTCATGCATTGAAGCATCACTAAGCTTCTTGAGATCCACACAAATCCTTATCTCACCCTTCGTTTCCTTATCCTGGATAACCATCGGGCTAATCCACTCAGATTCTTCAACTGGCTCAATGATCCCTGCATCAAGCATCTTATCGAGTTCTGCCTTAAATCGTTCTTTATAGCGTGGGTTCAGTCTATATGGTCTCTGCTTCACAGGCTTCGCACCAGGCTTAAGAGGAATTTTCATCGCTCCTAAGTCTCCCAAAATGCTTTTCATCTCTGTGAACTTGGTCGGGAATAATTCTCTATATTCCTGGAGAATGCCCACGACCTCCTCAACTGTGTCTTCATCCCAATAGTCTCTGATAGCTGCGAACTTTGGCTCTTCGCTGGTGCCAATGTTCACTTTTCTTGTTTTCACTGGTCCACTCATATCTGGAATTTCCAATGGAGGTCCTTCTACCTTAAGCGATCCTTTTGACTCAGGTATTTGTATATTGCGCGGGTCCTCCTCATCACTATCTGCTTTATTCGGGGGTTATCCATCAATGTGATAACAATCAAGAGCATGTTCTAGCTATTTTTACCATTCTGGCTGTAGGCGCGCAGGTACACTGTTTGCTCCAAAGAATTATTCTAGGGTTATATTTCCTTGAGTGCAGTCTGGTTCGAATATCTTTTCCTTAAGAACCTGGAATGCATCATTGATGCTCGGATGTTCATCTTCGAAATTGAAATCTTGCAGTTAGGCCAGACCAGTCCACTGTGCCTCTGCACAACTCCAGGTCTAGGTACCATTTCTTCGGAATTGGTTCTTCCAACGTGTGCACAAAATGATGCATCCATTCTGTCTGTGGCCTTTCCCTCCATGCTTCTAAACAGACCCGAATATGCTCTGTGGCCTTTACCCATCTGATGCCATGTCTGCTTGGTCAAGACATTTAATTCAGATCCCAGATCAAGAATGATCTCATCCATCTCATAGTCCCCAATCTGTGCAGTGAGCCTCATTTCTCTTCCTATTCTTTTAGGACTTCTAATATTATGGACTGCGCCATTGGCAGCCCCCTTGTCGCTGTTTGGTTCATACTGCCCGAGTAGTTTTTCAAATTCCATGTAAGCATCTGTGCTCTTCAGTAATTTCATGCAGCTCCGTAGGAATTGTGCAACAGAGCTTCCTATATCTGTTGCAGCGCTCGTATGATCATATGCTGTTGGCATATCCTCTCTTTGCAGTACTTCACTGCGCAGCGGGATTCTCGTCGACTGAGGTTCTAACTCTCTCAGGATATCATGTGCTTCTGTAAATGCTCCTTTGTTTTTCTGTAAGTCCAGATCCGGTGCTTTCCCAGGAGCTTTTCTAATCCATAATGGTTCACCAGAAGTCTGCTTAGGATCGCACATTCCAGAAGTCGAAGCTTCTGCGCTTCCATCTTTTCCTATATCAGCACCGCTACGCATTACCACGTTTACACTTAGATTCGCAGATCTTCTCTCTGCTGCGATCAACTGAATGTTGGTATTCGGTGGTTTTGTCCTTCTCCGTTTCTGCATTTCTACCTCAAGCACAGGACAGTCTTCAATAACATGCTGAAATGATTAACAATAATTACAGGTAGTGCATGGGTTGGTACAGTCTCGATATACATGACCTGGCTGGCCACAGTTGTAATAGATTACATGGCCACGACCTCTTCCTTGTGCCGGGCTGGCATTTCTTCCTCGCCCGCGGTATCCACCACCACGACCTCTATATCCTCCCTGATCATAGTGGGTGTTTTCTTGTTTCGACTGATTTTCTTCTTGGACGTGGTACATTCCAGCACCTCGCATCATTTCCATATCTCGCTTTCTTTCATTCATAAGCTCATATGCGCGACAGTTGGATTCACCATGTCCAACTGATTTACATAAATTACAACACAAGCTCTTAGGTGTCTTTACGTATTTCTGTATGAGATAAGAGTCCTCTGGCCTGTGTCCTCTGCTTCTACATATTTCACACCATGGCGCCTGATTGTGATTCATATTCATTGGGTTTGGTGCGCCACTGTCGAGATAATCTTGAAATAGAGGGCAATGTTCTCTTATGTGGCCCTCTCCTTTACATCCTGTGCACCAAACTTCATGTCTGTGTTCATATCTCTGTTCTTTTCCATTCTTCACACCTTGCAATTTTAATGGTAAGGTGGTCAACTTGTTCTAGATTTGTGACATCCCATAACTACTTTCTCTAATCGGTGAAGCCTCCAACTTCATTGCGATCTCTAAGGCCTCTACCTGCGATGCAACCTTATGTTGCATCAATGGTTGTTTGATATGGGGCAACAGCGCTACGATGAACCATTCTCGGTGCTGTTACAGAGCTATAACAAAGCTCACTTGGTCTAATAATGTCTTAAATTTTTGGTCAAATTCCCAGACCATTTCAGTAGGCTTCTGCTTAATTTCCTTTAATTATGTTATGCACTACGATTCTAATTTCGGCTTTTTAAATTCTGCTGTGAGCGCAGCCTTAATTTCTGTTAGGGTTCTCGACTGTGCCTGAGAATATTTCATAAACCAATGCAAGGTGCGGTCTTTGAAAGTGGTGACGAGTTGCGCTCTCTTCACAGCATCATAATGGATCTGCTTTACAATCCATACGGCTTCACATAGGAACCAGTGCTGATTAGGGTCTTCTAGACCTGTTCCTTTGAATATCGACAGTTTTATATCGTTATCGTTCATTCTCCTTCCTAGTTGTGCAACCCTCTGCTGACTATCTACGCAAAAAAAATAAATGTGGTACTCGGGATAGTGCTAGGAATACTACTCTACGGAATATTATGAGATTGGGTATTCTGAACTGGACTAGCCTGAGTCGGAATGGCCTGAGCACCTACTCCTGCGGTGTTATCAGTATTGACGTTCTGTGGGGTGGGCTGTGCTACACTCGCAGCGGGTGGGTTCTGATCTAGGGGTGGCGCGGTTTCTACAACCGACGGATTTTGAGGTGTGATAGGGTGGATGGTGGCTGATGACGGCGCGGTCTGATTGTTAAGGTCACATGGGAGTTCAGTATTCACGTGGAGTCCAGGTCCTCCCAGATTCTTTTCTTTATTAAACTCATATCTCTTTCCACTTCTCAGATTATGTGTCTCTTCGTCAGAATTACTAAAAATGCTATTGACCATGAGGCCTATTTAAAAGTATTACTGCATTCTTAAAACGCCCTTCTCAGCTAAAAGCATTTTAATGTATAGACTAAGATTTTTCAGGTACTTACCTCTAAATCCTTCGAAAAATTACGCTTCGGCTTGACTGTAGGACTTCAGCGTGTCTACAGCAAACTCGGTCACAAATCCTTCAAGTATGCTATCAACCCAGAAGTCGACTGCTCGCGACAGTGGGCCATCTATTGCCTTGAGCTGTGCTGTGAGCTCTGGAATCCACTATGTAGGTAATCCTCGTTGAAAACAAGTTTTCTTTTCTGCGAGTCGCGATATCCATGCGTGTAGCTCGTTTGGGAACCAAGCCCATAAAATCTCGTGAATATCTCTCCACAAGTATATATTCAACCACTGTACGTCTGACAAACGCGGATGTCTGTTCTCTTTCTTTATGAAATCTCTCTCGGTCTTATCACACCAACCCGAGATCTCCTTCTTTTTAGGATGCCAATTGTCTGAACCCAATGGGAACTGGTATTCTTTGTCACACATTACTTTTCCAAATATACTATCGCATCACTGGTTTTAGCCAGGAAACAAAACCATTTCTTGGTGTATATAACTGAGCTAGAGGTTTCTAGTGTAGACCCAAGTACTTCGCGGTTCAAGGAACCAACAAAACCCCTATTCACCGACCCTTTCGGCAACAGACTGCGAATAGTCTAAGGTCTCACCCGAGGCGAAGCTGAGGGGGCGGTTGCAGAATCAAGTTTCAACAACCTGGTGATGCGAGCGTTTACAGCGACTGACAGACAACGCGATGAGGGACTCTTACTGCGGACAATTGACTGCGCGAAGCCTCTACTTCGCGGTGGGTACTTCGTCTAACTGGGGTGCACCCAATGCATCCAAGGACTGCGCAATGTTAGAATCACTCCGCGTTACGACGATAAGCTATTTAACAGCTTATCTCGTAGGACTCAAAATGGGTCGGTGCATCAACTAGACTGCGCAACTACTTTAGGACTTGACCAGCTCTTAATCAGTCCTTACTTGACAATCCTGATCCATTCCTCAACACTTAGCCACTATTTTTATGGCATATTTACTTGCACAAAATACACAGTACTGCGTGTTCCAACATTATGCTCAGATCCAATGCTTAACTATGTGATTATCCACAGATTCATACATTCAAAGACTTAGATGATCTGAATATCTAGCATTCATCCATTCATGCATTACTTAGAATATTATTCCCATCATTTCCTGGGGCGAATACACATAAAAGCAATCACATAACAGATAGCAGCGGCATCAAACATCCATACTAAGCAAATGAACAACACATCATCACAACCAATCACACTACACAGGATTTAACGCGGTTCACCCCCCGGATGGAGGCTACATCCACAAGAATGGTTGTTAATATTGATCTTTTTGGGAAGGGTACAACCGTTCTTAGTCCACGCACTTAGCTACAGACTCTCTTCTCTCTCAGATAGGTCTCTGCGCACTTAGCTGTAGAGCCTTTACAATGGCTTCGAAGCTTAAGATTCTACAATAATCTATATCAATCAAAATGAAGAGGTAACCCTTTCCCATACAAAATTGTGCCTTATTTATAGATCATGCCCATAGGTCATGTCTTTACAATCCGCAGGCCAAAAACCCTTAGGTTTACAAAATGGTTACAGTTTCCAGCTCATCGAGCTAGCCGGCGCCTAGTAGCGAATCTTCCATCGTGGCCTGCCCTTCACGCATGCCCACGTTGCTATCGGCCTTCCTGTTGCATTTGTGCCAATAGGTCTCTTTCGTCGAGCTGTTCTTCCTCTAACGGCCTTGTGCGACTAGTTCAGGTAGTGGTATCTCTTGCGTATGCGACCAGTCGCTTTCTTCCCGATCCGCTCCTGCCCATGGCTTGGCATTCCTGGAGCATGTTTACCAAAAATAGACCGTCGACAGTCTACCTGCAACATGTGCCATCTTCCTCATCCAACACTCTTCCCTGTAGACTGGACACTTCGCGGCACTGAATCCTCGCAGCACCGATCTTCGCAGTTCTTCCGACACTGCGATGCATGCAACTTCGCAGCATCCCCAAAACTTATACCAAAAGTATTTAGGCTGAACTATGCTTAGCTTCGCAGTTCCAAAAATCATTGTTCAAAATTGCCCCACTTGGGCCAGGCCCAACAAACAATGTATATTGGCCATATGATGAGCTCTTGAACTCACACATTAAGGGGCAATATGTTAACAATTAAAATTTGTCCATTGGCCATGTCATTAGCCGAGTCACGTACGTACATGATAATTTCATATCATTTCCATTCCATTCCACCCCTTGGACCTTGACAAAACATTGCAAAAGCTCAAAAATCAAAGTAAATACCGAAGGGGGACACTTTAAGTTCAAGTTTCTAAAATTCCTAGGGAATGAGCGACTTAGGTTGCACCAAATCCGTTGAAATGAACGACCCAAGTCACACAAAATCTCAAAAAAAGAGCAACCTTGCTCCCAACATTAGTTTTGGTTGTTTCCTACTTTTCCTTGACAAAAAGAGGAAACCTAGGCTCGAACTTTGACTCAACACAAACCATGGAGAGGATTTGGGATGGAAAAAGCTTCCCCAATCCTTAGTCATAAATCCATTCACTGAGCCTATTAATGAACCCTCAACGTCCCCCATTCAACAAGATTTCTCCATTCATCGCTCAAGTCGCCATTCTACCCAAATTTCAATGAGATCAGAGCCAACCTCCTTTGATCCTGTCTCACCTTATCGGAGATCGCAATCATGACATGCAGTTGGAGGATTGTGGTCTGATAGGAGACCAAGAGAACCCTCCCTCAACAGCTGCAGGGACCCCTTCTATTGTTCCTTATGTGGTGATCCTACTCCTTATAATTTGATACAATTCTTGGATTCTTTAAACACTTTTTTTATCTGAATGATGTTTGCTAAATAATGTTTTGGAAATGTTAGTATAAATTTTGTTTGATACTGTTTTAGTTTAGTCTCACCTCTATATTAGATTAATTTTACTTTATGTACTTTGTTCAGTTCTATTTTTTTCCTTTGAAACTCTACCTAGGTTTGTACAACCCCTAGTAGGTTCTCTTTTGCATGGGCCGGTGTGAAAACACTAGCTATAGTGGCTTTGTTGACTACCCCTTAATGGATGGAAGTCCCCTGTCATGTTGGGGCATTTGTACCCTGGGTTGGTGTCCGATGCTTCTCAGGATGGACCCATTAGCACACATGGATTAAGGGCTCCTAGCCACACTCATGTTAATGCTATGTAGAAGGTTATTATGTGTGCAAGGGTTTTCATACCCGATTTAGTACAATTCATTTATGCCCACTCGGGCCTTACTTTTCTTGTATGGCCCCTCCTCTTGGTCCACATGTGCACACTTCATCATGACATAACCTTCTTTAAAAGAGATTTTCTTGCAAAAGGGAAGGGTGTTGAGAGATATTCTACATTGTTGGGGTTATCCTATTGCACTATTTTATCATTATTTTTAGTCTTTTGTGGTTTAGTCCCCAGCTTGTGGGTGACAAACCCTAACTTTTAGTTATTTGACTTTTTAGTAAGGTAGGCTCTGAAATTAGTTAAATCTAGGAAACCTATATAGATAAAGGCCCCTAACATCATTTGTAAACAAGACGAGGGTTCTAATTATGTATCTTTTTTCTTTTTCTCTTGGTATATTGGAGCTTCTAAGTGTTGCACACCTCTCTCTTTAGCAAGTTTTACATGTCATGAAGGTTGAATGTAGGAATTTCTAGGGTTTGCTATCTTGCAAGATTGATCCTAAGAATAGTTGTAATAAATTGTGGCTAAGGAAGGGCTCAAGAAGTATATGTTGCTCTCTTTCTTAGTTGATGTTGGTAAGATCTCTCCATTTTCATGTTTGGCGTTGCTTTTACACCGTAAGCAATGTAAATTAGGGTTTTTAATTGGCATATTTCCAGCCTTGTCTGGAGACACCTTCCTCTCGAAGGAGCTCTAAATTATGGGTCTTGGGATTCATTGTTTTCCCTAATTAGGTTTTATCTACTTTGACCTAGTATCATGTTACTAGCATTTTCCCTAGTTGGTAAATCTTGAATAGACAAATTGAATAGGGACGTTGACCTCGATCTCTAATTGCCCTCAGGTTGAAGGACTAAGGTAATAAACCCTTCTCTTCACCTTTTTTTTATTATCAAAATTCTCTTGTATATTATTCTAAAAAATACAAAAAAATATAATATTGGAAAACCCTAAAAATTATAAAAATTCATATCTCAAAAAATATTTACAATTTGGACAATTTATTCCGATAGAAAAGTGCGCCCTAGTTGAATTAATGGTTAATCCTTGAGGGCGTTTTAATCATATGGTTGGATTGTGTTGTTTTGGGTGAGCTATGCATCTTAGGGTTTTGTTTTGGATATCTTTAAGTGTAGGCACAACATGTATATTCATCATTTCAACCAATTTTGATGGTCTAAAAAGCAAGTTTTGGGCCTAGATTGATCCTTTGGGGGTTGGACACTTGTCGGGAAACATGATAAGTGGGACCACCATATATTTAAGGGATGTTATAAGGTATATCCAATTTTTTTTTTATATTTTCAGATCTTATTTAAGGCCCCTCCTTTATCCTTTTGCATATCCCCCTGACCTTCATACCTCAAGGTATATCTCATATGGTAAGGTTGGCATTGTTTAGACTGATTTTATCAAGTTTCCAGAAGTGTATTGACTGCTGCAATATTATAACAGTAGTAGCATATTGAAGTTATATTTTTTGGAATCCGTAATTAAGTGTTATAACTCCTTCCCCTCTCCCAGTGTTGTTTATGATTCATTGTTTTGACTCCATACGACACTGATATTTGCTAAGAGGTTTCTTGGGAAAGGTGTTTGTGTGTTTCTTAAGGAACTGTAGATATATATCATCAACATTAGGGACTCCCCCTTGGTCTTAGGATTTGACCTAAAGTGTTCAGGAGCTAGTTTTTATGGGCACTAGTTCCTCTTGTGTTTACCCCTCATTGCACCGTGATCCGTGGACTTGGTTAAGGGTTTTATTTTGAGCGGTAACATTTTTTGGCAACGTTGTTGGGGAGCCTAAATATTTCTTTTCATCTTTCAAACAAGAACGATATATTTGGTAAGAAAGTTGAGGTAAGTGTTTGTTTTGTACTTTGATGGGATTATTGTTAAGGAATAGCCTTGCATATCTTATTTGGCGACTCCAAAGAAGAAAATTACAAACAAAGAAGTACACTTTAAGAAAGAAGCCTCCGTTCTGAATGGCATTTTTGGGTGTAGAGGTGAGCACATCATTCAGTTAAGAAGAAGAGCTCATCTTAACGACTCCACACATATTGCTATATTTAGGTTCGAATTCGGTGGCCTCGAAGAAGTTGAAAGTAAGGAAAAATGGCATCCTAGGTTATTTGAATAAGTTACCAAATCCGTTATGGAAAGATTTGTGTGACCATGATGATGATGCTATGGACCATGTTGAAAAATTCATGATAGTAGATATAGGGTTTTGATTTAAGAATGAGGGTGTTTATATGACATCATTTGTGCTTCACTTGGAGGAAAATGCACATGCTTGGTTTGAAGGCCTAAACAAAGGAAAACTATCTTCTATTGCAGAATTGATAAAGACATTCTATAGCCATTGATGTCCAAAAGAACATGAAGAATGGGTTCCCTATGTTGAATACATGAAGACTATGTTCAAGGGAGAAGACCACGTTGAAGGCCATGTCCTTTAGGAAGACCTTGAAGAATTCCATGGTGAAGATAATTAGATCAAGCAAGATGAACATTCCCAAGGAGAAACCCTTAAGGGTTTCCATCAGGATGTCATTGCAGATTTGGAAGAACATTCATAAATTTTTCTTAAAGAAAACTATGAACACAAAGAAGTTGATGAATAAGCTCTTGTTGAAGAACCATTGTCAGTCGAAGAGGATGGCAAAGACATAGTTGACGGAGGTATGGTTGGTGCCTCATCTTGTTCTCCCCATGGTGATGAGGTTTTGGTGAGCCTTCCTTTCTATTTTTCTATTGAAGAATTATTTTTTGGAGATGATAGGTTCAAGGATCTCTTTGCTACTGAAGATGATTTCCATGGGTTTGACGATGTGTGTTTTCCTCATGATGGTTGTGATATGGATATGGATCATTGAAAATTCATTGGAGAGTCCATATATGACTCTTCTGATGAGGGAAGTCTAAATTTTGAACACTTTGGAAGACAATTTTTTTATGAGGATCCTTACACTACCAAGGAAAAGTCCTTGTAGAAGAGGTTATAGCGGAGGTTTTTAGTGTTACAAGATTGGTCAAAATTTTCAAAAAAACCTCCGTTACAACCTTTGCCAATGGTACTGGATGTTTTAGCGAAGGTTTTTACGGAAACTTATTATAACTAAAAAATATCGGCGGTCTGAGGATTTAGCAGAGGTTTTTTTCATTGGTGCGCTTCTGCCAAAGATGCGTCGGTGCGCTTTTCCCAAAGATGCACCGGTGTGCTTTTGCCAAATATGCGTCGGTGCGCTTCTGTCAAAGATGCACCGATGCACTTTTTCCAAAGATGCACTTGTGCAATTCTTCCAAAGATGCATCGGTGCGCTTCTTCTAATGATGCACCGGTGTGCTTCTGATAAAGATGCACCGGGGTGTTTATACAAAAGATGCACCAGTGCACTTATACCAAAGATGCACCAGTGCGCCTTCACCAAAGAGGAGCACCGGTTTCTTTTTGGCCAAAACCACACTAGTGCACATTTGTAATGGAGCACCAGTGCACCTACAGTAAATAAACATAGATGCACTTATACCAAAGATGAGCATCGATGCACCTTAACCAACAGTGAGCATTGGTTTTCCCATACCAAAGAGGAGCACTTATGAAAAAAAATAATTTATTGTGTACAAAAACCTTATGAATATGCAAATAAAGGGAAGTGATTTAATAAATACATGATAATTTATTAAAAAATGTAGTGATATAATAACTTTGATTTTGAATATTCCAAGTATTAGTCCATACCCTTGTTTATTAATGAATCTCTTATTTACAATTTAAAAATGAAATGCTTGCCTAATATTAAACAAAATATATTTTTGATTGTTTGAAATATAATTTTATAGTTAAAAGCATATGGAATAATACATTGTCAATAAACATAAAAATAATATTATAAACATGTATAATAATTAATATTGAAATGTTAAGCATTACAATTTAAAGTCTTGGAGCACTTATGCGCCTACAGTAAAGAAGCACCGTTGCACTTATACAAAAGATGAGAACTAGTGCACCTTAACCAACAATGAGCATCGTTGTGCCCATACAAAATAGGAGTGCCGATGACAAAAAACAATATGTCGTGTACATAAACCTTGTCAACATGCAAATAAAGGGAGGTGATTTAATAAATACGAGATTAGTAAAATGTAGTGATATAGTAACTTTGATTTTGATTATTCCAAGTATTAGTTCTTATTGTTGTTTATTAGTGAATCTCTTATGTGAAATCTAAAATTGAAATACTTGTTGAATATTAAACAAAAAGTATAATTTTGATTGTTTGAAATAAAAAATTAAAGTTAAAAGCATATGAAATAAGACGTTATCAATCAAAATAAAAGTAATATTATGAAAATGTTTAACAATTAATATTTAAATGTTAAGCATTACAATTTATAGTAATGGTGATGGAACCACCCATACAAAACCATGATGAGTGTCAAACCACTACATTTACCACTTAATGAGTGGATCTCTTGTAATTACAAAACCACTCAATTGTTACATGAAAATTGTTCGATGAGAACTCTCCAAAACCACTCATCCACTAGAGATAATATGCCTAACACAAAGAAACAATTCTCTAAGACCAAAGAAGAGCACTAGTATTCCCACACCTTAAAATAGGACAATCAGTGCACTTATACAAAAAATGAGCATCGATGCGCCTTAACCAAAGAGATGCACCAGTGCGCTTCTACCAAAGATGCATCGATCTGCGTCTGACAAAGATGCACTAGTGCGCTTCTGCCAAAGAGAAGCACCGTGAACAAAAAATAGATTTCCATCAACAAAAATAGTTTTTCGCAGGTACATAAACCTTGTTAACCTGCAAATAAGCGGAGGTGAAAACCCCTATGGATATGCACCCATGCTGCACAAAAAAGTATCATTTTCTTTTCCAAACTTAACGTTCATTTTCTATGCATATATATTGAAGAAAAATCCTAAAGTGAATACACCATTAACCTGCAAAATAGAGGAAAAACCTTCAAACCAACAAAAAGGAACAACAAAACCAAATATGAAATTAGGAACAATAGTGAGAAAGGAAAAATAATAGAAATAAAACAATGAATAGGAAAAAAATGGTTTCTTGGATGCAATACTCTTCCTCTTTCGCTTCTCTCTCGTAGAACCATGTGAAATGAAGAAATGAAACAAAACATCTTTTCCCCCTCTTCTTAATACGTTTTTCTCGCTTTTTTCAAAAGTTTTAAAAAACTTGCTTCTTTCAATAAGCAGGGAAAACCCATTATTTTGATGTAAACCTTAAAATAAATCCACCGTTAACCTGGAAAATAGAGGAAAAACCCTCAAACCAACCAAAACAAACAACAAAGCCAAATAAGAAATTAGGAACAATAATGAGAAATGCAAAATAGTATAATAAAATAGATAACAGGAAGAAATGAAACAATGACGGAAAAAATCTGTTGTTTGGCCACAATACTCTTTCTCTTCCTCTTCATCTTCTCCTTCTCTCTGCTTGAACCATGTGAAATGAAGAAATTAAAAAAAAACCCTATTTTTTCCTCTTTTGAAGACATTTTTCCCGCTTCTTTAAAACGTTTAAAAATTCCTACTATTTTCAATAAGTTAAAAAAATGACTTAATGTTCGATGCTTTTGTATATCAACAACACCGGTTCGCCTAAACTGTAAAAGGAGCATCGGTACGCCTTGACCAAAGAGGAGCACCGACACCGGTGCACCTCAACATATGAGGAGCACCGGTGTGCAGTTTCAAAATTGGAGCACCGATGTTTTTTTTACAAAATAATATTGGTGCATATGGGTCATGGAGGATCGGTGCACCCACTCCTGAAAAAGAACACTGATGCAGCTTCACCAAATAAGAGCAGCACCACCGGTGCACCTTCACCAATGAGGAGCACTGACACCGATGTGCTTTATCCAAAGAGGAGCAGCAATGCGGTATTACAAAAGTGGAGCACCAATTTATTTTTGGATAAAAACACGCACTAGTGCATCATTACTAAAAAACAAGCACCGGTGCACCTAAACCAAAGATGCATCGGTGCGCCATAATGGTTTTGGACGCACAAATAAAAACATCCACTAAAACCTCTGCCCACTTGCCTCCGCTATAAATGGAGAAGGGACATGTTTTTTGGGGAGGTTCCGCTACAACCTCCGCTATAGGGCCTTTTCCTTGTAGTGTTATGAATTGGTTCAACCACACTTATTCATCATCAATGATGATATAGGGTTGCATAGGGAGGAATCTATTACAGATCTAGAGAAACCAGGTTTACCCTCTCCTAGGTTGGATCTCAACCAACACTTTAAACCATGCTTCTCATGAATTGATGCAGGTTTTGGACAATAATAATATGAAGAGCCTCTTGTGGAAGAGCCAATGCCCATGAGAAGACATCATTGTGAATACCCAGAAGATCCAGGGAGTGAAATAATTTGCTATGAAAATGAAATTGGATCCTATACAATGTTCACCACCAATGTTGCTAAAATTTTTTGGAGGATGAAATACAACAGGGCCAAGTCTCAGTCAGGTATGGGTGCAACAAAATTTGCATGTAAAAACCAAAGATTAAAAAGGTATAGAGATGTAGTGCGACTGGCCATGGAAATTTTGTGTGCCTTATCTTTACAAGTGATTCCCAAAGTTCATAATTAGTTGGTTGATTCCCTAGCAACATCTACTTCTGTTCTTTAACTTTGCGAGGTCATCCAAGAATTGATAAAAGTGAAAGAAGTTTTCAAATATTCACTCCCTAATAACCTTGACTATTGGCAGATTTTTTATGACAACAAGCAGATGCACATGTTTATGAACAACATAGAAGAATTTTTTCAGCCTCATTTCACAGGGTTACTTGCTGGTTTTGAGGGTCATTTAGGGCAACAAACAAAGATCAGTAAGTAGGCTTATGATGATGGCAATCTGTACTTGAGCCCTGTCCAAGTTTGTATTAAGGGGGCTTGTGAAATAGGTCCTTCTTCTTGGTAGGAATATAAAAGCATCTAGGTTCATGACCTCTTCCATGGTTTCATACCCATTCATATGAAGGTAATGACATATATTTAGTTCATCATTAACATGGTTTTGTATTTAACTATTGCCAAAGACAAAGGAAGAATCCCTAACATGGATGCTATATTAAGGTGGCTTCACTGGTGGTATGATTTCACTTGACTTATTTCTCTTACCATGCTTAAAGTAGGTAGGTAGGTTGCATGAACTCCTACATTAGTTTCATTTGATTTTGTCATTAACTTTTACCCATGCATTTCTCTTGTTATTTATTGCATTTTATTTTGATTTGAACAAGGAAAGACAAAAGTGTCTTCCTCTGATACATTTGAAATATTTTTTGTTAGATGTGTGTGCAGGTCTACAGGTCCTAAATCATTTAGAGGTTCTGATACACTCTCGAGAAGAGCGCATGACTTGCAGTTGGAGCCACTTGTTACAGCCTTGATCATCCATGACATGTTTTCCAAGATATACCAGAGTGAGGGGGTCTTTTTCCATTGTAAAAGGCCAAGTCTAGGCTTGTTTATGTAAAAGTGTTGGTCTAGTGGGGCTCAATACCCATGGTATGGCCAAGGTAGGTCCTCTTTGTTTTCACTTTGAGTATTGGTTTAGTGGCATTACTGACTGCCCCTTGAGGGACAGATGTCCCCTGTCATGTTGGGCCATTTGTGCCTTAGGATGGTGTCTGATGCTTCTCCAGATGGACCCATTAGGACACATGGCTTAGGGGCTCCTAGCCACGTTCATGTTTATGCTATGTAGAAGGTGATTGTGCATGTAAGGGTTTCCATACCCGATTGAGAACACCTCATTTATGCCCACTTAGACCTTCGGTTTCTTGTATGGCCCCTCCTCTTGGTTCACATGTGCACACTTCATCGTGACATCATCTTCTTCAAGAGAGATTTGCCTTACTAAAGGGGAGGGAATTAAGAGATCTTCTACACTGTTGGGGCATGGCATCCTTCCCCGGATCATCACTTCATTCAGATGAACCCTATTCCACTATTTTATCATTATTTTTAGTCTTTTGTGGTTTAGTCCTTGGCTTGTGGGTGACAAAACCTAACTTTTAGTTGTTTTACTTTTTACTATGGTAGGCTCTAAAATTAGGTAAGTCTAGGAATCCTCATATAAATAAAATCTCCTAGCATCACTTGTAAACAAGACAAGGATTCTAATTATGTATCTTTCTTTTTCTCTTCATATATTGGAGCTTCTAATTGGCACACACCTCTCTCTTTGGCAAGTTTTACATGCGATGAAGGTTGAATGGTGGAATTTATAGGGTTTTCCATCTTGCAAGATTGATCCTAAGATAGTTTTATTAACTTGTGGTTAAGGAAGGACTTAAGAAGTATCTCTTGCTCTCTTTCTTGGTTGATGTTGGTAAGATCTCTCCATTTTCTTGTTTGATGTTGCTTTTGCACCTTAATCAAGGTAAATTAGGGTTTTTATTGGAATCTTGTCAGTCTTGTCTAAGGAGACCTTCCTCTTGAAGGAGTTGTCCATTGTGGGCCTTGGGATTCATTTTTTTCCCTACTTAGGGTTTGGCTACTTCGAACCAGTATTGGGTTACTAGCCTTTTCCCTAATTTCATTATCTTGCCATAGTTAATTGACATCCACCAAATGGCATCATCATATTTTAAATTAAGGTTGATCCAATCTTTCCAACTCTATCAGATCAATGAATTCATTCTCTTTATGTAATCTTCAATACTAGGATAATAAGATCTTCTTATAAAATACATCTTGCTTGAAAAAAATGAAAGAGAACTAGGGTTTTGAAGAACTAGCTTACTTTTCAATGGAACCCCTTTGTCTAGATAGGATTTTGAGGCAGTGGATTAAAATGACCATGACTCCTTCAATAACGATCAAAATATTTATTATGATCGAAATGATGAAAATCCATGGCTACTTTGCTTCTAATGACACTAGTCCCATTGTAATTTGGTACATAGACAAAGATAAAATTGTGTTGCAAGAATTTCTTGAGAGGGTTTGGAGTCACAACTTAAACGAGACCAACAACATAGTTCGCCTTATGACCATATACATTAATTATCCCCCTTACGTACTTACCTATGTATCCAATATTGCATTAATTTTCCTCCTTGGGTACGTCCCTAGGTACATTACACTATCTTAGGTAAAAAAGGATGTTGATGCAACTAGTATGAACCATAACATTAATAATAGTGTCATTCTATTTAATTAATTAATAAGGAAAAAAACTAGAAAAAATGAAAGAAATAGGACTCTGTCTTGTCACACTAATGTGACAAATAATGCTACAAAGAATTACATGTTAAATTACTTTACAAGGAAAATTAGATACCAGTCCTGCTTCTATTTAAAAAAACAAGAAATAAATGAAAACCACAAACAACAATTAAATGATTAGTAACAAAACAATCATTGATTATTGTTTTCCAAGAACCTCTCCTTAGTACTCAACTTGCTCAAGTTTGGTAGATTTTTTTATTATCTAGTTTAACCAACTACATCACTAATAATTCCTTCAACTACCCTAGAGGCATTAAGTTTCAACAACTTGAGGCACTTATACCACTTTGTAAGCCCAACCCAACATGAGCAGGTTGGGTGGGTTTTCACTTATAAAATTTCCCTTTATTAACCTAGTATAAAACCTTAACATGTATAAATATGATCTTTACAACCATTTAAAGAAGATTCTACCTTAAAAAAATAGAAAAAACAACTAATAAAAATTAATGCATGTTCATATCTAGTTCACCTCGAGGATGTCAAACCAACTAGTGCAATCTTCAAGTTCAACAAAAACCATAGGAAAATCACACCCTAAGGATGTATTTCCTCCCAAACAATGGAAACATTGAGAAATATGTGATGCCTCTTGTTAGCACTCAAATTTACTACATAAAATTTGCCCAATTACGTGAGCTAAATCCTTTCAGAGTTCTCATATTTAAATCTTATACATGTTGACCCTCTTTCCAATCTAACTCTTGATCTTATTTTAATAGTTCACTCGATTTGCTTGTTATTTTCTAATTCTTGCTTGAGTTTGATTGTTTTGAAAAGTTGATTGATTGCATGATTTATGAAAATTTCACAGTTTGTAGAGATGCTTTGTTATGCTTTGATCATGTGCAGGAGGTGGCTCTCAAAGTCATCTTTGTTCTTCCAAAGTTCAAGAGTTTCATGATTATGTAGCAAAATCCTGAAGTTCTACATGTATCGACGCTACAAAATGAGCTCTTATTCTTTAGTACGCTACAGATTGAGCTTCAATCTTGTAGCAGAAATTTATTTTGGTGTTGAAGAATCAGAATTAGTCATGTAGCGAAGGCTTAATTCCATTAGTATGAAGTTGTTGCAGCTGAAGGACACATATTACATTAAAAATTCCCACCACATTTGAAATCAGTCATCATGGTCGTCAACCTATGTGAAAGAGAAGTTCATAGTTAAAAATATCTGCTAGTTGCCAGTTCTCGTCATTCTTCCAGGAAGTGAATTTCAGGATCGATTTCCGACTGAACCATAAGGAATTAGTCAAAACAGTTAAAAACCCACTTCAGGAATGGGGTGATTAGGATAATCGCGAGAGGTTTTCAAATTTTTACAAGGGTTTAAGAGAAAATTGTCTATGTTCAAGACAAAAAAAATTTAGAAAATTATTGCAGCATGTTTCCAGATGCCTAGCCATCACTCCATGTGGACACCCAGTTATATTCAACACAGATCTGATAAAGAGAAGGATCAAGAGTAGCCAAATTTCAACTCCACATTTGAAGGAAACTAATCAACATCCAAATCCACATTTTTAGTTAAACAATTATAGAATTTAAACATTTAAAACCATTAAATCAACAACCAAACAGTTTATTCCAGATTTGGTGGCAGAGCATTTGGAGGAAAGTATCAGGAGTTAACCAAATTAATTCAAATTTCAAGTATTGTCTCCACACTATCTGATAGTTAAAGATTAATTCTAAGATTTGATGCAAAGGATCGACCTTCAAAAAATCACCTTTCAAATTTCTTGTTATTTTGTGATAATAAATTTTATTTCAAAAAGATTGTAATGGGAGAAGACTTGATATCTTTTCCTATAAAATCTTGTAAATTGAATTTTGAAGGGATCTTCCTTCGGGAAGTTAAGGGGTTAGAGAGGAGAGATTACAAGGGATACCTTATTCATGCATATTTTTCTCTGCATCTAATACAAACGATGAAGTTTCATGCTTTATGATCATCTACTTATTTTACAGGCTGTGAATTTCATCTTCATAGCTTTAATCTCTTGTTTTAAACAAAAAACTTCTTGCAATGCAATTAGTGACCTTTTCTAGTTCAGATCAATGCACAATTAGAGGTTTTTGTTGATCGCATGAACCAAAAAGTTGTAATGGAACATGCATTTTCAGATTTATGAATGATACACTGTATTCGATTTTAATTTCTAAATACATGGCTGCGCCCTTCCTATGTGTTTATGTAATTGGATCTTTGTTGTATCTTAATATTCAGTATGTTCCTTGAGTAAGATGCCTATGAGTTTTGAGATTTCAAGACTGATTCCTGAGAGGAATGGGAATGGGGCTGCCTTACATTCAGCCATATTAAACTTCAATAACAGGTTGGAAGCATATTTTTGCTGAGATATAGTGATCCCATCAAAATTTTGAGCTATCTCCAAGCCCAAAAAGTGACTCAGCAAGCCCAAATCGCTCATGTCAAAAGCTAGATTTAAGGTAGTTTTTAGCTTGTTTATTGAAGTAAGAGTGCTATCAGTAATGAGAAGATCATCAACATAAAGTACAATAACCAACAAATTACCTTTAACTTGCTGTAGGTACACATTCGGATCAGATTTGCATTTTTGAAATTCCGAGAAAGAAGGAAGGAGTCCATCTTTGGATACCAAGCTCTTGGGGCCTGTTTTAACCCATACAAAGATTTCTTCAATCTGCAAACTAATGATGGATCTGATGTATAACCTTCTGGCTGCTGCATATATACCTCTTCAACAAGATCTCCATGTAGAAAAGCACTCTTCACATCCATGTGGTGCACTTCCCAGTGCTTGGATGCGGAAATTGCCAAAACAAGGCGGATGGAATCCATCTTTGCAACCGATGCAAAGGTCTCAGTGTAGTCCACTCCTTGGACTTGGGAGAAACCTTTTGCCACCAACCTTGCTTTGTGTTTGCTGATAGATCCATCAGCAGCAACTTTCATGTGGTAGACCCATTTACATTTGACTAATTTTCTTCCATGTGGAAGAGAAACTAGCTCCCATGTATTGTTCTTTTGAAGAGAACTGTACTCTTCATCCATGGCACTTTGCCATCTCGGATCTCGGTGGGCATGATAGTATGTTGTTGGATTTGAACCAGTCATCAAATAACAAATCTCAGGAAGTAATGGATCATAAATAGAAAGAGCCATACATGCTCTTTGAAAGTATGCTCTTGTTCGTCTTGGATCAGCAGGATTTCTAATGTTCGAACCAGCAGATTGAAGAGTGTTTTGGGCCCACTTTGGTAACGGAGGAGGATCATAATGGTCGGATTCCGAACCTGATATGTCATGATCATCATGTGCTTCTAAAATATCAGAAATATCAGAACTCATACCTTCATTATCGCTGCACGGATCTTCTTCTGGTGAAGGTGGTGAAACGACAGTTTCTTCCTCGACTAGTTGCAAATCTTGAAGCGGTTCTTCAAATTGCACACTGTGCTCTATGAATATATTTTTGGATATGGTATCCATGAGTTTATATGCTTTTGATTCTTCCCCATATCCTATTAGTATGCACTCAATACTTTGTGGATCCAAAGCTCGTCTCTTCTTGGAAGGAATTCTAGCCTATGCAGTAGAGCCAAAAACTCTCAAATTTGACACATCTGGTTTGTGACCAAAGAATGCTTCGAAAGGAGTCATACCTTTCACGGATGAATGTGGAACTCGGTTGTGAATGTATGTAGCAACATTGATTGCTTCAGCCCAAATATTTGCAGCCAAACCTTTTGATTCAATCATGCAAGTAGCCATCTCTTTCAGTGACCGAATTTTCCTTTCTGCTACACCATTCTGCTGGGGTGTGTAGGGAACTGTATGTTGGATCTGAATTCCGCTTTGGGCACAAAGTTGCAGCAACTCAGCCTTGATATATTCTCCACCATTATCATATCTAAGAGCTTTGATCTTGCTCTCAGTGGCAGTCTCAACAGAAGCCTTAAAATCCTTGAATTTTCCAAGCACTTCTGACTTGTTTTTGAGAAAAAATACCCATGTAAAGCGGGAAAAATCATCAATAAATGTCAAAAAATACCTTGAACCATTTTATGACATGTGGGGTAGCGGACCACTGATATCGGAATGTATCAGCCCCAAAACTGTAGAAGCTCTGCTAGCTTTGCCGCTGTCGAACCTGTGCTCGGGGTGCTTCCCAATAATGCAACCAGTGCATATTCCCTTCGAGGAACGGAGTTGTGGATGACCATCTACCATGGATTTGTTTGATAATAGCAACAAATTATTATAATTAAGATGTCCAAATATTTCATGCCAAAGCCTACTAACCTCATTACCATGTGTGCGAAGAACAGTGGGCTTTGCAAGCGGAATAAAGTGTGAAAACTCATAGCATTTTGCAGTGTGGTTCACCTTTTCGATTGCAACAAGTCTTCCACTTTTGATATCAGAAATTTAAACTATATTAGGGCTGAATGTAACTTGCTTCGGTTCACCAGTGTGTGTCATTTGATACACATAAAGAAGATTTGAAGCCAAGGAAGGCACATAGAGAACATTCTGAAAGCTTCCATGATCTACATGGATTGTACCTTTGCCCTTTGAAGAAATTTTTGAGTCATCTCCCAAATGGATGGGGATGGAGATGTTTGGATTGAATGGAGAAAAATAATCAATATTTGCAGCCATACGATTCGAGGCACCCGAATCTATCAAAAGAGTAGTGGGCTTCGAAACAGTTGCCATGAGTGCTTGTCCTCTTTCATGATCATCATTCCTATCCTTCTTCCTTGCACCGCCAGGAAGAGTTATGTTATTCTTTTCCAAAAGGAGGGCCATTTGATCTATAGTCTTCTTCATGCATGAACTTTCGGGATGAAAGCCACGGTTTCAATAAGTACATTTAGATTTTTCCTTACCCTCTTTGCCCTTTTGCTTGAATTTTAAATTGGATGGTGCATCCGTCTGCTCGCCTTTCTCTCTTTGCTTGTGAGGTTCGAATTTGGGCTTCTTTTTCTTTTGCTTTCCTTTACCATTCAAATTATTGGGTCCTTGAACAAATAGGGCTGAATCTTTGGAGCTTATGGACCCCATTTGAATCAACTTATCATGCTCTTTTGTGACGGACTCAATGAAGGCATTCAAGGTAGGCATCTTCCAATTCGGGGTAGTTAGCCGACCGAAATTGAAAGTAGAGACAAATACCGAAAAGTCTTTACCAAGCTTGGTGAGAAGAGAGAGGATCAATTGCTTATCCTCTTTGATAAATCCACTGTTCTTCAACTGCAATGTCAAGTGCTTGAATTTTGTGAAAAACTCATTGATGGTCTCGAAATTCTCAGGACTAAGAGCAATCAATTCATTCTCTAATTGAAAAGCCCTAAGCTCGTCCTGATTTCCAAAAAGTGTTTCAAGTTGCTCCCATATTGCTTTTGGAGTCTTCAATCCACTGAGATGGAAGTGAAGATCTTTGGAAATAGAGAGGCAAAGAAGACCATAAGCTTCATCAAGCTTGTTGTAGTGTTTTGTTCTTTCTGACAATTGGCTTGGCTCCAATTCAAGGCCAACTGCGACTCTATAGTATCCTTTTGAACGTAACATGATCTCCATATATTCTTTCCAATCAAAATAGTTGAAGGGAGTGAGGATAGGCTTTGAAGAAGAGTATTCCATTGCTAGGAGCGAGTGCAATTTGATGTAGAAAGACTTGCCAAAGCAAGGTAGCGAATGCAATTGGAGGAGACAATAACCTGCAAATTACAATCAATACAAGAACAGTGAGGTCGAACAATCCACCCTTTTAGAGTTGCATTGCACCTGGGATTGGAGATCAAACAATGTTGAATGGGTCCAATGTATCAAATCCAAGATTTATGTGGAAACTCAAGCTTTTGGAGTGGTATTGGAAGTATTTTTAAGCTTTGCATGCACAGGAGCGAATGCTCTTGAGATCTTTCATGCCAAACTTTTTGCAATTTTGAGCAAATTCACTCAAATCATCATGTAGAACACCTGTAGAAAAGAGATTTTGTCCCTACAATGGCTCTGATACCATGTAAAATTAGTCACAACAGATCTAATGAACAAGTAAATCAATCACAATAGATGAAACTCAGAAAATATGGTGTAAACTATGCAAAAACATGCATCAGTGCTCAATATCCCAATAAGGGTGAATAATTACAATAAAATATCAGTGGAGGGCGCATGGGAGGCTTAACTGAAGTCAGAACAAGTCATCTAGTCAATCTAGAGGTCCAACAGAGTGAAACAGTCAGTCGAGAGTGAAACTAGCCTCAAATAAAAGAGAATCAGAGCTAACTGAGTGTAACTGAAGTGGAACTGCAGTGGTAGGTGAAGAAGTGTGCCCTTCTCTGGCAATAGATGAGAAGTGGGCGCCTTCCTGACTAGGAGGGATACAACTCTAATGGAAGGAGCTCCCAGGTGCTAGAATGAAGTGGATAAGGTGCTGGAGGCATCAACCTGGTGATTGGGATGCATGCAAACCCTAATTGCATGCAAGGTCCTGAAAATGATGATGTGGATATCCGAACAAAACTTTCCCTTCAAGTAGTCAAAGGACAACTTTTAGTGCTAACATCTCCATGTAGAGTTCCAAATCAATGGGAATAATTTGTGGCTCATTCACCTATGGTTCAATATACATGAAAAATATGTATAAGGATATAGTATCCAACTAATTACAGTATCATGTGTGGTAGAGAGGCCTCTAGCATAAGCAACACCTCCCCACAAGGCTCTAGTGTGTAAGAAATCTACCAAATCTGGCTTCGATATGGAGCTACCTCCAATAGTGGAACTCTTCCAAAACAAGACAGGAAAGTGGGTTTAGTACCTCTCTCAAGGTTCATTACTAAGTCTATGACCTAGATTTAACACACTATATTCTAATACAATGGAGTTACATGGATTTTCTACCTATTTCTTTGTTGTGGTATTTTATTTGGATGATGTGTGCATTCTTCTATAACATGTCTATGGTCGGTTCTTATTTTATTAAATGGACAAGCTTGAATATTAAATAACTAGATAAATTAAATCTACACCTTTGTCATTTCCAACTTCTTTGCACCACAATTGAACAATAACAATCATAAATAGCTTCATTACGCATTGCATGATCAAGGACCTCCCTCTAAGTATCCAACCTTTGTTGAATTAGTGGGGCCTTTGTCAAGTGGAGGAGTGTTGAAACAAACAACTCTTTTATGTTTCACATCATGGATTTGGTAGGTCAATCTACTCATCAAATCTCAAAATATTTTTCCATGCTCCTAAGTAGATTCCTCTAATATCACCTTGATTCCCTTTAGTTCAACAATGCTTTGCTGTTCAGTCTTAGGGTTCTCAATCTCGGCGATGAAACTCTATTTCATGACACACTATGGTGTAATTTGTACATAATTCCTTCCCCTTATAGTGGTTTGAATTTCCACTTAGAATTTGGGAAAATTCCTTTCTCATATTGCTTCATAAAAAGATCAATGTCACTCACCATCTCCACCACCTTTGCCTAAAAACTTAAGTAAATGCATTGTAGAGATTTGTTGAATTACAACCACGCTATTGAATAACTATGTATAAAGACAAAGACTTGTGACCCTAGTTGATCAATTAAGTTATGACTTCCACTTGTAAACAAACTAATATTACTTAGCGAGGTACTTGAAATAATCAAACACTCCCTAACTACTAGTTGTTGTACACAAACCACAATATCAAAATTAAATGATGTTACTTGATTAAGATTTGGTAGTCCAAGGGGTGGAAGCTATAATGGGTTGGATGTTCTACCTTGTGGATGTACCATGTCAACTTCTACAATGTCTTTCTGTAACACCCCAAATAATTTACACGTATTTATGCACAGAATATTTTTTTTTGTATGTATTTAATCTTTCGCATGCCACTATCAGAATTATCGTTCTTCATTAAAGGTTCTATGCATAAGGAAATTCATGGAATATTTTATCTTCATAATTTTCCTTTTTGCATACTTACAATATGCATAAGCTTTCCGATTGACTTAAATTTGGTTATTAAATCTCTGCATATTAGTAAATGTCAATTTTCAGAAAGTTCTCTTAATCAAATTAATATTGGACTTGTTCTAGCTTCATTATTTCACATGTTTAATTGTCAGCCTCTAATAGGCTTGCACAGTAGCATAGTCATTTATATATGTATTTTATTGATCATATTCAACTATGAGTTGTCTCTTAAATTTGCCACTCTGCTTGCATTTAATATAATTGCGTTATCATATCCTTATGGTCATCACCACAATTACTCAATGTATTAACAATCTATATATTTCTCGTTTGTCTTTATTGTAACACATACATATGGATGAATATCATGAATATTCATCTTATGAATTTGCTTACTCCACTTAAGGAATCGATATTATCTTATAATCCTGTCTTGTAATTTCCTTTGATCTCTTATTGTAACATGGAAATGTGGCATCTTCATTATTTATGCTCCACGAAGGGAGCTTACTTAGCTCACGCTAACACTATTAATGTTTTATGCAGGTATGCCACGAGTCTCCTAACTCATGGTGAGAAGACTCACTTTTGCAAGAGTCATGCTTTGTTATTGTTTAATGATCTAAGGGACCGCCCTAACTATTAACGTGGAAGGTTATACAACATTAATGTTGAACGATCTTGTTGGATCATTCTAGCTGTGGAGGTTAAACATAGAGCCACGACGTGGCATTATAAACTTGGATTTGTCATTTATTATGCCAACCAACTAGCAGTTCTAATTCCATCACTTGGTGTAAATATTAGTTGGCAATCATGTCTTATTAAAGACTCGTACTATCTCCTGGAAAAGACAATGGAGGGTTTTCCTCTCATTGAACCTTCACGAAAACTCATTCTTCTTGTTTTTTCACCGGTAAGGGTTTGCTCTGCGACTATGTTGAAGTGTTGAGCAGGGTTCGAGCCTCGCTCAGGTGAATCCTTGCTCCGAGCAACGTTTGAAAACAATATTATGTGTAAATCCTTTTCCTATTACTCTTGTTAAAGGGTGTTACCGGTTCCGTGCTTGAACTTGCGCTTCGACGAGTTGAAGGAGTCCTCTTCTTGATCTATTGAAGGTATCGTGCACTCAGAGTATTTCTTAACACCGTGTTTTTAATTTACGTTTGCTATTTAATGTATTGCCTATTATTACTTGTTGTCTTAGATTGCGTTTGTGTGGATAAGTACATATATAGAACCAAGAATCTCAAGGAAGCAGCTGGGGTAAGCCTCCCTTCCTTGAGCTTCAAAAATGGAAGACCCACCGTTTTCATGTTTATATGTAATGTTTCCTTTGCTTTGTAAGAGCTTAGGTCATCGAGCCTTGTAACCGTTTTCCTTTGTGATTTTTCAATAAATATAAACAGGGTTTTTATACCCATTTTGGCTCTGAGAGTTCTTTGCATTTATATATATTTGTGAATTATGGATTTGCACAGGATCTCTGTGTCTATTTGAACATTGGTGTACTCATATGGATATCCTTTACTTTAAATATGGGATTTCGTCCCGCACTGATCAATCTTGTTCGTTTATCTTAATACTTCTGTGTGAGAATATCGTGCTCCATCTTTTTTATTGAAGGCCTCTAAGAGGCCTGTGTTTTTCATAAGGGTTTATACTTCTCTGTTGGTAAATGGAATTTATTTGATTTTAAGTTTAAAGTATAGTATAATTCTAAAAGCTTTGGCTGTGAGCTACAAAGTCGTTTCCCTCTCATGGCTTCGACCTTGGAGCACCAAGCATATAGTTTACCATATTAATAATGTTATATGAATGTCTTTTCCCGGCGTTTATATCTATTACTGGGTTTATATTGATGCCCCATACTGAGCATTTCGTTTTCTATTTAATTTATAATCTGTCTCTGTTGATTATATATGTACAGAGGTTTCACCCTCGTGTGTTTCATTCTTCATGCATCTATTTATTTCTTTCATTATTATCATGGTTAATGAGGAGCACGCTATCCTCCTGAAGCATCTCAGCATGTTTATATGAAGTGTACATGGTTTAACAAATCTCGCTAGATTCGTTGTAACAACTCGTTGTATTATACATGTTTCTTGTTTCCTTGCTTTCATATACAGAACAAAAGTTAAGAGCATCGACCTCAGGGTGTAAATGCCACATATCTTTTGTTTGTATTAAGGCTTTGTTTACATTCTGTTGATTATATATATGGCGGAATTAACGTCGCACTCATGATAAATATGATGTCTCTGTTTATGGGTGCGTTGTAATTCCACTTCATAATTTTCATTACTTTGTTCGTCTTATGCTTATATTGTATTGCCCTCATGTAGGTTTCGTTATTCTTTGTTCATCAAATTTGATGTTATAATAAATTATATATATTATATATATAATTTTTTTCACTTGCTCCCATCGTGTACATAGGTATGGTAACCCTGCGAAGGGTTTACACCATGCCTATCGCTATAGGGGTTAACTTAGGAGCTTTCTCCAATATAAATAATAAGATAATTTTTTTTTGTTGGTAAAGTGGTGGAACCTCCTTGATTAGCAAGTTTTCCTTTGGCTAAGTTACCATGAATCAGGGGCATCCAAGCCGTCAAAATCACCCGGGGATCGCACTCGGCCTGGACCGCACGAACCCTTAACATGGTTGGATTTTTTGGTATCCGCGGGATTAGAACCGACAACCTTTCCGTTTAGGGGGCGTCTTAACCATACCCCGCTACCACCTGTTCTACATCTCACGGATATAAATAATAAGATAATTAGTATATAATCACTATCATTTTCTGTTCATGTTGAGAAAATAAATACTATTATGAAAGTAACTATTTAGCCATAAAATGAAACTTAGAAGAATAACTTTTAAAAAACAATTGATTAGTCTGAATGAATTTAACTACTTTATTTCTAGGATTTTTATCACTTTTAAATTCAATAGACTTAGTAAAGATGCCTCGGTTGCATAAAGTGGAATTTAAATAAGTTAAACATACCCAATTGTAGGTATTCTGAGTTGTTCTAAGCTATTCGTAACACTGTAATTAAATAAGAACAAACTTAATAGCTTATAATAAACAAAATAATAATGCTGTACCATTTCTAATAGACCCTATATTATTTTCTTGAAAACATTTGCAGGCTTAGATAGAGAATACTTTTCATTATCCTAAACCATTAACATAACCAACCATTAAGTAATTTATACAAAGATAAGTAATCATAAACAAAATATCCTTGCAACTTATCTAAATAGAAAACATTAATCTTTTAATCAAACCATTGGCCCAACCAACCATTAAATAACATAATTGTAAATAAACAAAAACTTAAAACAACTTATCTGTTTAACCTTTGCTTCTTCCAACTTGCTATGGAAATGCCATGTTCCTCCTTGCCATAGATTATTGCCGCTATTCATAAACTCTCAACTTGAACAAATAATCACCCCCGAGCCAGACCAAGCTCACTAAGAAACTAGAACCTAGGGTTGTTGTTCCTGTGTGTACTCTTCTTTAATGTAGACTTTCCAATAGGATCTCTTTAATCAGTTCTACGGTTCGTGTAGATAAATCCCTCTTTTTGTGTAAGGAGTGCACACTCCAAGACCTTTGCTTGGACCAAAAGAAATCAATGAGCTCATTAGGAAAGCGGGTTGGACTCGTACTGTGGAAGTGGGAAGCCCTGCCTCTACAGTCTCCCTTATCTACAATGCATTTTTCCTCTTCTTAATTCATTTTCAAGAATGGATTTCCTATCCATTTTGGATTTAAGAAGAATTGCTAGCAGCTCATAAATTCTCCAAGAAAAAAAGAGAACAAAAAGCAACCTCTCCCTTTGATTCTTTTTCATTTGATCATTTCTTGCTTTCAAGAAAGAGTAGTCGGGGTTTATTTTATTTTCCTCACAATTCTTGAAAATAAAAAATTATTATTTCTCTCAACTTATTTCTCTTTTCTCTTTTTAAATTTTAATTACTTTCTAGTCCTAATTCCCTAGTGAGCTTGGTCTCTCATTTAACAAGTAGTCCCATAGCAAGTAGGTAGAACAATATAAAAGTAATAAACCACTTTAATCTCATAAAGTGTCATTTTTCCATGATGCCTTGTATCATTTATAGGTCCAAGTCTCAAAACATATTTACATGTAGATTTATTATTTATTTACATAGGAGTAAAACTCTTGGGATGCTACACTTTCTTTCCAAATAACCAAAACACATCTACTTGCAACTCTTTTGGTTGTGCTTCCATATAAATGCTTCCATCCATGGTATTTTTAGAGTTATCTTCAAGCGAAACATTATCCTACAATATTTTCGACAATTGACTTTGCACACATAGATTTGGTCATGAAGTAGTCTCAATTTAGCCATTAGACCAGTAGAAGTCTCCCTACTCCCTCTTCATTTTATTGGACCATCTTCCATCATAAAATTTCTATATCAAAACCATTAGTTATCCCTTTCACATTTCTTTCCCAAACTCTTAAACTCTTTCATCCTTGACTCGTTACTTCCCTCATCACTAATATATTTTATTAGGAATTCACCATGCTCTTTGATCACTTGAATTTGGTCGGCAGAATTTGTCAATTTGTCAATTAGTACATCTTTATTCTCTATGTAGGTCTCATTCAACTTTCTCTCATTCTTGTGTGTCCTCCATGGCATCTCATCCTTCATATCTAACACTAGGTAATTGAATCCCTTAATGCAAGGCTCTATGCTACCGTGGTTAGAGGATAAAAGGAAACTTTCCGTCCTCCATTATCAACATTTTAACCCAAGTAGGGATATCATTCACTAGTATTCCTTCATGCCATTTCATAAATTTCTCCTCAAAATGTGAATATGTTTCACACAATTCTATTACAAAATCCATAATACCTTTAACCCAGAAGTGAAGTACCCTAGCTATGAAGTGTTCACAACATTTTGTGCTACCAAATTGTGGATATTCCAAGTAATATTCTTGCATTTTTTCCATAGGTACTATTATCCTCTAAAACTAGATGCAATATTTTGGGGATACTTTTGTAAAAATATTGGTGATGATATCATAAGAACAAACCTTAAGGAGTTATTTTGCACTGAGAAATTTTGAGAAAAAATATGAAGTCCTCCTATGTTAGTCATATTTTTGTTGGGATAAATCCTTCGAAGTCACGTCCTTATTACTTGGTGGACAGATGTGTTTAAATATCAAGGAAATACCAATCTATTTTCCTCGAGAGATAGATGTTTTGTGGGAATACATGTAACCCTTTGGGAAATATCTATGGGAGGCCTTCTTGTATTGAGTTTCAATCCTTCCTTTCTAGGGAATTCAAGGTATTATCCCACTTTATGTTTGGGGTAGCTCTATAGAAACCTTGATGATGTCATTTGAGATTTCTTTAGTGTAAGGGGTTTAACTAGATCACCCCACTTTCATTGTAGGAAAACGCTTTGAATCGACCAACGATCCACATGATACAACCTTTATAATCGAGGATCTTGAGGGATTAACCTTACCTGATCAAGGGAACCCCCATAGAGATCCTGACTGCATTGTTGACCATTTCTATCAAGAATGGTCTTTTAAGGGATTACCACAATTGAGCTTGGGGCGTCTCCACAAAGAGCTCAACAACAATGAGTTTGGAATTAATCACAACCAAGGTTTTGATGCTCCTTTCCTAGTCTAATTTAGGAGGATTTCTTGGAAGGTTCGAAGACATTAGATACTTAATAATCAAGGAAAGTTTGGGTTATTGGTTACACCCTGACACATATTGAGGCTAAATATATGAGAAAGCCTAAACTAGGGCATACAATCTATGATGTGGTTTGGTGCCACATGGTGATAAGATGACTCAAAATACATGTGGCATTCAAGAAAATGACATAACATGGTGATGTGGCATGGATACATCATACAATAATAGAGATCCAAAAGATAAATGCATGGACATATGAGGATACGAAGTAGCATATCTTGGGCATTCACCCAATTACACACAGAAAGTGCTTTTCAATATAAACTACAAGGAAATGTTTCGCATAGTCAATGCGGTACAAATCACTAAGGGGCAAATAAACTACAAGGAAATGTTTCACATAGTCAATGCGGTACAAATCACTAAGGGTTATATTTGATGACTACTAAGATAAGATCTAGGTATAACATTATACAACTTGACAATAACCGACATTGTTTTCGTTTTTTTGGGGATCAATTTTAGTAGCTATTTTTACTTTCGTTTCAGAAAGTGTGTATACTGATAGCACCATTTTTCATTTTGAGCCATTTTTTTGCAATTTTGAAACTTCTTGGTAAAAACAAAATTTAATTTTTATTTACAAATGTGTTTTTTCGACTTTTACAAAAAATATATGTATAGTAGTTAGCTATAATGAAAAAATATATAAATTTTCAAAATTTGTAAACTTTTAGAAGCTAGATAGAATGAATATATATATATATATTTTGGAAGTTTTTTCTCTGAACTTTTATTTTAAAAAAGTAATTTATATAGACAAATTTGTAACAAAAATTAGAAAATAAAAACATTTTTAACCATTTTTAAATCCTTTTCAACTATTTTAATTATAAAGCTTAAGATTTTAAAGATTATTTTTTTTACAAAAAATACTAAAAAATAAAATAAATAAATAAATAACTCTTAAAAAAAAAAAAAAATTATAACAAAATTTAAGAATTTATAACCAAAATTTAAAAACCAAATTTAAAAAAATTAAAAATGTATAAAAAATAAAAATAAAATTATAACAAATTAAAATTTTCAATTAAAAATAAAAAATCAAGTACAAAGTTCAAAACTTAAAAAAAAATAAAAATTAAAAAATATATAAAAATTTGAATTTAAAAAAACAAAAACTAACCCCTGCCTTCCCATGTTCGACATGCCATATATTTAGTTGCATTTAAATATTCCAAATAATGAAGAATTTTTGGAAAAGGTTTACATGATGATGATGACAAGACTAATCATAGTGTGCCACATAACAAAGAAGATGAAAGGTGAATGCTTAATGAAAACCTTGTTTGATGCGTCTGCGGAAGGCTTGGGATATTGTTTTCGATTAGCGTTGACTATCAAATAGTTGATGTGTTGACTTAAATTTTTTCTTAATTACCTAAGTCTTACATAACACTTTGAAATTTTCTATTTTTCAAAAATATTTCAATCCCATTTTGTCATTATATCATTGGTTAACAACTTGAGAGTGTTATTGCCGGGTTGACGACAAGCTTCTCGGCATCACCGCAAAGTTTTTTTTGGCATTTGCGAAGCATCTTTAATGCTTGATTTAGGGTTATAGGCATTACCGTAGAGTTCTTGGCATTTGCAAAATATCTTTAGTGATTCATTCGACGTGTTGGCTGGCAGAGGTCACCTCATCCTCTGAGCATTCCATGGGCGGGAGCAGGTATAACAATTCCAGGCCCGCTCTGCTACAATATAGCTTTACAGACTTCTTTAGCGTCTAACATGGAAATAAACAACAAACAAGGCCTTTCGTATTATGTGCCTTGGACGCTCTTTTTCTATGGGCTGAAGCACGTACAAGCGCCCTCTGTTACAATATAGTCTCTTCTACAATACAGCTTTACACAAAAGTCTTTTCCAGCTAGCATGGAAACAAAGAACATAGCAGACTTCTTTAGCATTTCAATCTCCAGACACTTGAATGAATGTCCAGATCCATTTTCCATCTTGAGTGCTTATCAGCTCGGAACCATCTATCCTGGTAAGCATTCAATTATAATTATTGCTCGCTCTCAATTCTTATATTTTTGTGTCAATTCATATGAATTTCATATTCTTTGTCATCACCTGCATTGTATGCACCCACAAACCAATTTTAAACTGGGGAAATATTCGAGCTAAGTGCATCACTGTATCAAATTTACAGAGAGAAATTCCAAAACAAGGAAATCTGATACTTGTTACTCAACTGCAGTCATATAATTAAATTATTATCATATACCTTCCGTTAAATGTTAATAACAATTGTGTGTTGAATGGGATGAACATCAAACTGGGTACGTCCTTGAGAACTTGAAGGCCATCGAATTCATCATTTTGTAGCACCAGAATCATACCACCAGCATCCGTGTGGCAGTGCAGGCCGTCTACGAGATCTGTCCTTGGGCATGGCGGATAGCCAGACATTTTTACACTAAAGAAAGGGTTATTGCAATGGTAATTGCCCCTTGCCCGTGCTTCTTTCAGATATCCTTTCTCAAGTCCCAGATTCCTGCCCATTATTTCTAATACTCTTTCTGCCAATCCTTTCACCTCCTCTGCAAATTCATCCATCGTCTCCCTGCCAGAGCACTTGAATTTCAATATCAACCTGGTCGAATGTTTGAAGAGCAAAATATTATACAAAATCCATTAAGGTGTTGAATAGAAGAAAATGAGCTGATGTAACACAATGAATTTGAAAGCCTTTGGTAGTTGCTTTTGTGTTGTTGCGAACAACATTGAGTACAACTGTTATTTCTCTTACAATTTCTGCCAACTACATTAAGTACAACTGTTATTTCTTAAACAATTTCAGGCTGGTGTCAGTTCCACAATTCCACTAGTATTTTCAGCTATTGACGCAAATATATCCATTGTCAAACCATATGTTGCAGTGTGGAACATTACTACAGTAGCTACGGCTGTGCCAAAAAGGCTGCCTTGGAGTTCCATCAACCTCAATGAGGCCCAAAGTTTGTCCAAGGCTGCTCGTAAGTACTTCTAGCTAACTCCATAGATTTTGATCCCGAGTTGAAGACTATCTTAACCTTGTCTTGCGTGCTTCTTAAGTGGGCTTATAATCCAAGGCCTTACTTATGTAATAATGGTTCAATTTTTATTTTCCTATTCTCACAGACAGTGGCCCTGCTCTCATCTCTGGAATCGTCGGTGGAGACCTTATATTCCAGCATTCTAGTAGAAGAGACATCCACAGATATATAGTTGTCGGTTGAACATAAGTTAGTCAAAATAAAAGATATAGTGCATAAGCTATAGCAATAAAATGTAGAATTGCAAGCCCAGTTGAAGCTTGTCCCTACACACGAGCAAATTGAGCTGGAGTACAAGCTGTTTGAAGGAAGAAGCTGCACAATAATTCCACATTGGAACCAAACCAACCCTAACTTATATAATTGTCTAGTTCTTTTACATGCTAGCTCAGCTTTTAAATTCCATAAAGGAGCAAAGCTAAGTGGAGCCGATGATCAACATGTACGGAGTAATAACATTAAGGTACTTCAAATTGGCAGGCAGAGGCTGCGCCACTGTGTTATGCATGGCATACATGTGGCAAGGCATATTGGTTTCATCAGCAATGCGTGCTTGTTTTTATTGCCTCAAGAATTTGAAACCTACTTAAAAATCCATGATCATGGAGTATTCAGATTACTGTGAAAGCTTGAATGATTTAATTTGATTTCTTGTTTCAAGTTCAGTTCATCTAAAATCCACGGTATTCGAAACAGTAAAAACAATTCAAATCCCAAAACCAAACCATTTGAATTAAATGTAGCCATCGTTGTTTAAATCTACAATCTAGAGAATTTGCTAATTATCTAAGTAAGACAAATATGTTTTCGCTGTATTTACTTGAAATTTTTTTGCTGCTTAGCTTAGTAAGGCAAACCTGTTTTGCTGTATTTACCTGAAAACGTTTTGCTGCTTTGCTTAGTAAGACGAACAAACCTGTTTTGGCAGTATTTACATGAAAACTTTCATATGAATTATATTTTATGATTGAAATGATTATAGTATCATGAGCCAGGCCGAGTTTGAAGTCCGCCGTATAAAATTTCAGAGATTTTGTTCACGAAGCAGCCATACACTCACTTATAAAACAAGAACAGTTTAGGCATATTCAAAGTTACCCTTTATTGGGAATAGAACGGTTCAGTTTCCTTGAGTTCAGATTCATTCAATATAACCTATCTTTGCTCTTGTTGTTTATCGATACAAACACACCGCCAGTTTTGGCCTTTAACTTGCTTTATATTGTACATATAAATATTTTTGATTGATGGAAATTTGTGATTCACGGTGTCTCAATAAAAAATTGTGCATGTGGGATATTATATAACTTCCATCACGCAATGATAGAATGCTCTATAAACAAAGGATATCATGGACAAGTATTATTGGCAATTTTACATTTCAATAAAAATATGGGTCAGTATTTTATGCATCATTACATTGTTTTTTTTGGGAGTATCGAGTATTATTGTTTTTAGTTGGTTGAATATATAAGATAATTGGTACAAGGGTAGGAGATCGGAGCTAGCTACGTGGTTAGTATGTGGTTTTATGGCTAACCCAATGGAGACCTAGGTACCAATTCTACGGGGCTAAAAACCCTTCAAATCCTTATGTCTTTCATTGTGATAGTTCTATTTGCTGCTTGGCAGGTCATTCTCCTATTCCAATGCTTGGGCCGGCCTGTGGTTTTTACATTGGTTGTTAAAAACCCTTCAAATCCTTATGTCTTTCATTGTGATAGTTCTATTTGCTGCTTGGCAGGTCATTCTCCTATTCCAATGCTCGGGCCGGCCTGTGGTTTTTACATTGGTTGTTAAAAACCCTTCAAATCCTTATGTCTTTCATTGTGATAGTTCTATTTGCTGCTTGGCAGGTCATTCTCCTATTCCCATGCTTGGGCCGGCCTGTGGTTTTTACATTGGTTGTTAGATATAGTAGTTTCCTCTCGATAGCGATAGCTGAAACTAAGTTTCACCACTCTGTGGTAGACATTTGGTCTCTAAATATGATTAATTACACTACCATAAATATAAACGATATGCGGTTTACCAAATAATAATTGTGGTTGAAGCCATTTAAAAGATTACATTCAATTGAGTTTACATTCGGCGTACAAGTCCAGAAACAACCACGCAACCACGCCTTTGTAAATGCAAATTTGCAATTGTTTCAATTTAATATTAACCTATTTTTAATTATATTTATAGCTAATGCATTTTTAATCCATTAACTTAAAACTAAAGTGGGAGCCTACTTAAAGCTTTGTTTTAATATAAAACAAAACTATATATATGCTAACTCAACTTAAAACAAAACTATACATATGCTAACTCAACTTAAAATAAAACTATATATATGCTACCTCAACTTTGCTAATCTCGGTAGGTATCTGCTGCCTTGCAGCCTTGTTCATTGCTAGAGCACATAAAATAGCATATGAATTTATTAGAGATTATGCAAATCACTTGGGAGAATGCATGATGACCAAAATTAAGCATAAGAGGATAGTCAACATATAGCTAAAAATTAAGAAAATTTTGATTGATTAAAATACACATTTTATGGACAGAACCATAAAACTAAAATTTAGAGCTATGGTTAACAATAATGAAAAGGCATTGGTTTTAAAGAGTAGAATGTTTGTTTCTTCAAAAAAAAAAGTCCGAGAACAAATATCTAGGTTTTCTATCTAAGATAAACTCTTGGCTCAATATTTTTTTTTGTTGTGGTTAAAGTACAAAATAATGTTTTATTTATGACATAATCAATTTTCTTTGGCAAAGTCACAATGACCAATTCATTTCCTATCTATTTAAGCTTTTTAAAAAGGGTTGGATATTGTTGAAATATATTAATTATATTTTTTGGAAGATACTGATGTCTTTGTATTATGTCGGAATTTATCCACAATCTTATGTAAAAGAGTAATACATTATATTTCATATTCATTATGGTAAAGTATTATCTTATTATCCATTATTATATAAAGAGATGTTATTATGGAGAATTATGTTATCCCACATGCAATATGTGAGAGTAATTCTTCCACATCTCTTGGTATATAATAGGGTCAAGGGAGTCACATCATATCATAACGTGATACTATTACAACACATTGTATTGTGTTCACAAGCTCTCTGCTATATTGTATTGGGGTTATTTGTAGTTGCTCTCTGTAAGATTGAAGGAGATTTCTAGAGATAATAGAAGACAACCTTCCCGTGGACGTAGCTCAATTGGGTGAACCACGTATATCTGGTGTATTCTTTTCCTTGTTCTCTTTCTGTTTTTATTTATGTTGATATGTTATTGATTGCTAAGATATGTAAGCTAGTTTAGCTAGATCTATAGTTTTGACATGGTATCAGAGCTTGTTGCTATGATCTAGCACCTTCGATAGATATCAATCAATAACTATTATCATCTGGACATTGTTTATTTTGTAGATTTGATTTCTATCTGGTAGCCAGTAGGCTTCTCTTCAGATTTGGGCATGTTTTTGTAGTATTTTGACTTCTAACCCAAACCTTGTTGTGTATATTTTTGCAGAAATTTTTCAAGGGTTTCTTGATGTTTTTTTTTGTAGATCTATATGTTTTGTGGTTTCTCCTCAAGGAGATCTATCTTCCGGTTGTCAGATCGACAGTTTTCGTCCAAGTTTGGTAGACTTCGTGTAGGTTTCCATCAGCGGCTTAATCGACATTGTTTTCGGCCTAAAAATGGACATTTGCAACTTTTCTTCGCAGACAAGCGCGAGTAACCGCGACTTTCCCTACTGCGAACCCGCAACTTTTAGTGTACAGACCTGCGTGTGCTACAACATACTCGCGCCTGCTCTACTATTAAACTCACACTTACTTCAGGATACTCGCTACCTTACTGTGTAGAGACCCGCGAGTGCTTCGACATAACCGTGGCTTTACTGTACAGAGACCCACGAGTATCAAATCAGAACCGCGGCTTTCGTTTTTATAGACTCGCGCACTCGTGGCTGACTCTATTGTAAACCCGTGAGTAACCGCGACTATTGTCGTGCAGAACCCGCGAGTATTAGATCTACCCACGAGTTTATTGTGGCAGACTTGCAAGTGACTTTTCTTGGCACTTTTTAAGGGCTATAAGTAAACGTTTCTTTTCCTTTCTTGTGTTTTTGCAGATCAATACGATAAAGTGTATCAGTTTTCTGTTATTCACCTTTTTCTCTTGTCATTTCTAGCATTTAGGTTTATTTTCTTGTCAAAATTTCTAGCATTATGACTGTAGAAGTAGCTTCTGATCCTGAACTTGTTGGTACTACCTATCTTGCATGGAAAAGAAAAATGATTGATGTTCTCAGAAGTAAGAATGTATGGAGGATTGTTAATGGTGAACACCAAAAACCTATTGATGCTAAAGATGTGGCTATATGGGAAGATAAATGTGATCAAGCAAGAGGGCTCATTAGTCAAAATGTTGCAGATAGTATTCTAGTAAGTATTGAGGCAGAAGACAACTCGGTTGAGGTATGGAAAATTCTTGCTTCTTTATTTGATAAATCTGATGATGTTTTTGCTTATTACTTTGAAAAGAAGATTTTTGAGCTAGATCTTACTAACTTTGAAAGAGTAGAATTATATCTTGTTGAAGTGAAAACTTTAAATGAAAAATTAAATAATTGTGGTAAAGATTACAAGAAAATAGACACCGCTCCTATAATTCTTGTAGAATAAAAATTGCCATCTTGTTTTGACACGTTCATTCAAACTAGGAATAGGGCTCTTGAATTGTCTCAAAACACCACGAAACATACTTTTGATGATTTTTGTAAAGGATTGATAAATGAGAAAGAAAGGTTGACTGTTTCAGGACAAGTCTCACCTAATACAACTCTTATGGCACATAATAAGAATCCTAAGAAAAGTTTTAATAATGTTAAAGGTTTTAATTCACACACTTCACATCATACTAATAAATTTGGTAATGCACATCATGAAAATAGTAAGAAGAAGAAAGTGTATTATCCTTGTAAACATTGTGGTAAAACTAATCATCTTGAAAATAATTGCTTTAAAGCGAAACGTTTAATGGCTTAAGCTAAAGAGAAAGGTTATGATGAATCACAAATAGCTTTAAGTGCATCTGTTGTTTTGTCTAGTAGTTCTTCTTCTAATGCTTAATGACTAAATTGTTCTCTTTTGTTGATCATGTTTAATCATGTTGATTTCTAATCATGTCATGTTTATTTTGTTCATATGTTGCTCAATTTTTTAAAGATTTGCATAGAAGCATTCCTCTATTATTTTTAACATGATATATGAGTTGCTACTCTAGTTGTAACATGTATTTAGAACACTCTTCATGGAATAATGTTTTATGGTCTTGCATAGAAGCGATAGCATAAAAGCAATCTATATATTCTTGAGCAATTTTATCTCATATTTGAAAATCTTGTGTAAGCTATTTTATTGCTCACTATTTATATGTTGTGGCCGTCACTTAATGTGTAAAAGTAACTTCATTTTCCTTAATGAGCAAGTTAATCTTTTATTTGATCATATTATGTTGCCATCCTTTTATATGATGTTTGCTAACCTTTGGTGTATAGGCATTTTCATTTATGTATGAACAATTGTAATTTATGATCTTTGTATGCCTTAATCTTGGAAGTTCTTGTGTGCAGATAAGTTCTATGTTTATGTGAAAATTTGTGAGAAGCTGGTTTATGTACTTCCTTATTGAGCATATTAATCTTTGATCTTTGTTATCACCTTATTCCATAAATAATGAAGCACCATCTTCTAATGTTAAAATCATGATGTTCATTTGTATGATACCATTTTCGATGGATAGACCATTGGAGTCTTGTTTCTTCGATGTTTGAGGTCTTCTACATATGTTTATATTGCACCTTGATTGGAAGAATGTATGCTATCTGCATGTATTGGCCATCTGGGTATTTTGTACAATGTTGTGGTGTTCTTAGCCACATGTTCTGTTGTATCAGCCGTCAGAAGGTATCTGTACACTGGTGTGGATGCTATATCAGAGTTATTCAGCTATCGGTTATGGTTGTGATGATTCGTGTGGTGATCTAGGCATCTTGCGGATATAGTAGCCATGACGAATTCTCTTTAGATCTGGGCACCTTGTTGTTGGATTGTGTCACATGTTCTCGGCATTTTACTGTTGGATCTAGGAGCCATAAAGGCCTCTATTTAGATCTGGGCATCTTCTTGTTGGTATTTCGTCGTACAACCTGGTTCGTGTGTAGTTTCGTGATTCAGTGAGAAGCGGTTGTTCTTCATCAAATTCCATTAGCCGAAGTGTTCTTCTTATTTGCAGCTTATGGATATTCTGGAAGATGTCATCAAGGGGGAGCAGTAATGACTCCTTCCTTCCTTAGTGCTAGTGAGGGCTTTTCTCCCAGCCATTATTAAGGGGGAGTGTTAGAATATATTAATTATATTCCTTGGAAGGAGATAATGTCTTTGTATTATGTCGGAATTTATCCACAATCTTATGTAAAAGAGTAATACATTATATCCCATATTCATTATGGTAAAGTATTATCTTATTATCCATTATTATATAAATAGATATTATTATGGAGGAGTAATTCCTCCACATCTCTTGGTATATAATAGGGTCAAGGGAGTCACATCATATCATAACGTGATACTATTACAACACATTGTATTGTGCTCACAGGCTCTTTGCTATATTGTATTGGGGTTATTTGTAGTTGCTCTCTTGTAAGATTGAAGGAGATTTCTGTGGATAATAGAAGACAACCTTCCCGTGGATGTAGCTCAATTGGATGAACCATGTGTATCTGGTGTATTCTTTTTCTAGTTTTTTGTTTTGTTTTTATTTATGTTGATATGTTATTGAATGCTAAGATAGTTAAGCTAGTTTAGCTAGATCTATAGTTTTGACATGGTATTAGAGCTGGTTGCTATGATCTAGCACCTTCGATAGATTTCAATCAATAACTATTATCATCTGGGCATTGTTTATTTTGTAGATTTGATTTCTAGCTGGTAGCCATTAGGCTTCTCTTAAGATCTCGACATGTTTCTGCAGTTTTTTGACTTCTAACCCTAACCTTGTTGTGTATATTTTGCAGAAAATTTTCAAGGGTTTCTTGATGTTTTTTTTGTAGATCTATATGTTTTGTGGTTTCTCCTCAAGGAAATCTATCTTCCGGTTGTTAGATCGACAATTTTCATCCAAGTTTGGTAGACTTCATGCAGGTTTCCGTCAACGGCTTAATCGACATTGTTTTCGGCCTAAAACTGGACATTCACAACTTTTCTTCGTAGACAAGCACGAGTAACCGCGAGTTTCCCTACTTCGAACCCGCAACTTTAAGTGTACAGACCCGCGTGTGCTTATGAAATACTCGCGCCTGCTCTACTGTTAAACTCACACTTACCTTAGGATACTCGCTACCTGACTGTGTAGAGACCCGTGAGTGCTTTGACATAACCATGACTTTACTGTACAGAGACTCACGACTATCAGATTAGAACCGCGACTTTCTCCTTTACAGACTCGCGCACCCACGACTGACTCTACTATAAACTCGTGAGTAACTGCGACTATTGCTGTGCAGAACCCTCGAGTATTAGATCTATCCGTGAGTTTATTGTGGTAGACCCGCAAGTGACTTTTCTTGGCACTTTTTTAAGGGTTGTAAGTAAAAGTTTCTTTTCCTTTTTTGTGTTTCTGCAGATCAATACGATAAAGTGTATCAGTTTTATGTTATTCACCTTTTTCTCTTGTCATTTCTAGCATTTGGGTTTATTTTCTTGTCAAAATTTCTAGCATTATGACTCTAGAAGTAGCTTATGATCCTGAACTTGTTGGTACTAACTATCTTGCATGGAAAAGAAAAATGATTGATGTTTTCAGAAGTAAGAATCTATGGAGGATTGTTAATGGTGAACACCAAAAGCCTGTTGATGTTAAAGATGTGGCTATATGGGAAAATAAATGTGATCAAGCAAGAGGGCTCATTGGTCAAAATGTTGCAGATAGTCTTCTGGTAAGTATTGAGGCAGAAGATAACCCGATTGAGGTATGGAAAATTCTTGCTTCTTTATTTGATAAATCTGATGATGTTTTTGCTTATTACCTTGAAAAGAAGATTTTTGAACTAGATCCTACTAACTTTGAAAGAGTAGAATTATATCTTGCTGAAGTGAAAACTTTAAATGAAAAATTAAATAATTGTGGTAAAGATTACAAGAAAACAGACACTGCTCTTATAATTCTCGTAGAACAAAAATTGCCATCTTGTTTTGACAGGTTCAGTCAAACTAGGAATAGGGCTCTTGAATTGTCTCAAAACACCAGGAAACCTACTTTGGATGATTTTTGTAAAGGACTGATAAATGAGAAAGAAAGGTTGATTGTTTCAGGACAAGTCTCACCTAGTACAACTCTTATGGCACATAATAGGAATCCTAAGAATTTTTTTAATAATGTTAAAGGTTCTAATTCACACACTTCAGATCATACTTATAAATTTGGTAATGCTTATAATGCACATCATGAAAATAGTAAGAAGAAGAAAGTGTATGATCCTTGTAAACATTGTGGTAAAACTAATCATCCTGAAAAGAATTGCTTTAAGGCGAAATGTTTAATGGCTTAAGCTAAAGTTAAAGGTTCTGATGAATCACAAGTAGCTTTAAGTGCATCTGTTGTTTTTGTCTAGTAGTTCTTCTTCTAATACTTAATGACCAAATTGTTCTTTTTTGTTGATCATGTTTAATCATGTTGATTTCTAATCATGTCATGTTTATTTTGTTCATATGTTGCTCATTTTTTTAAAGATTTGCATAGAAGCAATCACATAGAAGCATTCCTCTATTATTTTTAACATGATATATGAGTTGCTACTCCTGTTGTAACATGTATTTAGAGCACTCTTCATGGAATAATGTTTTATGGTCTTGCATAGAAGCAATAGCATAAAAGCAATCTATATATTCTTGAGAAATTTTATCTCATAATTGTAAATCTTGTGTAAGCTATTTTATTGCTCACTATTTATATGTTGTGGCCGACACTTAATGTGTAAAAGTAACTTCATTTTCCTTAATGAACAAGTTAATATTTTATTTGATCATATTATGTTTCCATCTTTTTATATGATGTTTGCTAACCATTGGTGTATAAGCATTTTCATTTATGTATGAACAATTGTAATTTATGATCTTTTTATGCCTTAATCTTGGAAGTTCTTGTGTGCAGATAAGTTTTATGTTTATGGGAAAATTTGTGAGAAGCTGGTTTCTGTACTTCCTTATTGAGCATATTAATCTTTGATCTTTGTTATTACCTTATTCCAGAAATAATGAAGCACCATCTTCTACTGTTAAAATCAAGATGTTCATCTGTATGATACCATTTTCGATGGATAGACCATTGGGTTTTTGTTTCTTTGATGTTTGAGGTCTTCTACAGATATTTATATTGCTCCTTGATTGGAAGGATGTATGCTATCTGCATGTATTGGCCATCTGGGTATTTTGTACACTGTTGTGGTGTTCTTAGTCACATGTTCTATTGTATCAGCCGTCAGAAGGTATCTGTACACTGGTGTGGATGTTATATTAGAGTTATTCAGCTATCAATTATGGTTGTGACGATTCTTGTGGTGAACTAGGCATCTTGCAGATCTAGTAGCCATGACGAATGCTCTTTAGATCTGGGCACCTTGCTGTTGGATTGTGTCACATGTTCTCGGCATTTTACTGTTGGATCTAGTAACCATAAAGGCCTCTTTTTAGATCTGGGCATCTTGTTGTTGGTATTTCATCCTACAACCTGGTTCGTGTGTAGTTTCATGATTAAGTGAGAAGCGGTTGTTCTTCATCAAATTCCATTAGTCGAAGTGTTCTTCTTATTTGCAGCTTATGGATATTCTGGAAGTTGTCATCAAGGGGGAGCAGTAATGACTCCTTCCTTCCTTAGTGTTGGTGAGGGCTTTTCTCCCAGCCATTATTAACGTGGAGTGTTGGAATATATTAATTATATTCCTTGGAAGGTAATAATGTCTTTGTATTATGTTGGAATTTATCCACAATCTTATGTAAAAGAGTAATACATTATATCCCATATTCATTATGGTAAATTATTCTCTTATTATCTATTATTATATAAATATATGTTATTATGGAGAATTATACTATCCCACATGCAATATGTGAGAGTAATTCCTCCACATCTCTTGGTATATAATAGGGTCAAGGGATTCACATCATTATTATAGTGATACAGTGAACAACTAATCATACTATTATAACACATTATATTGTGCTCACAAGCTCTCTGCTATATTTTATTGGGGTTATTTGTAGTTGATCTCTTGTAAGATTGAAGGAGATTTCTGGAGATAATAGAAGACAACCTTCCCGTGGACATAGCCCAATTGGGTGAACCACGTATATTTGGTGTATTCTTTTTCTTCATTATCTTTCTGTTCTTATTTATGTTGATACGTTATTGATTGCTAAGATAGGTAAGCTAGTTTAGCTAAATCGATCCCCCATGTATTGATTATTTGAGAATGGATTAATGGGATAATGTTTCTATGCTCTTTTGTGCCTTTAACTTTCTTCTTTATTTTTATGTAATGATGGATCTGAATGAAATATATCGTAGTTATAGTCTTTTAAGAGGGTTAATTCAAGACTTCATTTGTTTTGTGGATTTGTTTTCATCCCTCTATTTGAAAAATTGATTACAAATAAAAATGTGATTCAATTCTCTACTTCTTGTTGTTGGTGAATTAAGTTGAATTTCAATTTTTTTTTAGTGTTTTTCTTATGTTAGTGGCTTTCATTAATGAAGCTTTCATCTAGTTCATTTACCTGGTTTTACAAAAAGTATGGTTGTGCAAAAGTTATATTCACTTTTTTTTATGGATTTCCCTTCTAGCATTTGCAATAAGAAATGAGATACTTGTTCTATTAAGGATGATGTAAAACAAGATACATATGAGATTTCTCAATGCATATGAACTCATGCCTCTTACTAAATAGTTTATTCCATTACCAAATTGATAAGCATTGGTCATGATAAGCTTCAACCACTACTTTTAAATTTGTTCTTGTATTTTCAATGGGATTATTGAATATCTGAATACTTTAAGCTATAATGATAGTTCAAAATGTGTATTAGGGAATCCTCCTTAGAGATGGAAACGAAGTACCCTAAAGTGAGAGGAATGGTTGATGTTGTGACAATAAGAAGCACTCCTTAGACGACACTACAATTGCCCTAATTGTTGTTAAAGACTTGATATTTTATAACCCAATTTTGGGAGCTAAGAAGTACTTGGGATCCTCAACAAGCCTATGCAACCATTCATGCAAACTCACCATAAAAACAACCTAAAAAATATTACATGTCTCATTTTGTAGAAGCTCAACCCTAAAATTTTGCATCTCCTATTTCATTAATGGAGCTTCTATGTTCACAAAGAAGATGATTTAAGTGTCAAACAAGTCTTGGAAATTTTCCTTCAAAAGTTTCTTCTTAATGTTGTTAAAGACCCACACTTATAATGATAGGGTCCTAATGATGTCTGGCAAAGTGTTGTAATCAAACAATCACATAATATCCCTGAAATAAGGAAAATTTCACTTGAGGTGCATTACCAAGTCTCCATGCACGTGGGTTAATTTGTAGTAAAAAGGATCAATCATAACCATTATTCACATCCGTTAACATTTATATTCCATTCATAATAGCTATAAATAGAACACACAACATTATACTATAATAAGATCTCACTCACAATAACACAAGGCTAAATAAAAAAGAAATAAACATCATCCATGTACACCACATGTTGAAAAACCACATGTTGAAAAATGGAAAAAAATGGAGCATATCTTTAGTAATGATCAAGCTCAATAACCAACAAATACACCATTGGCATCACGTTACTCATCCATACACCATAATCAACACAAGACTCATCATAAGAGACACTGCATGCAATCTCTATCAAATAGGGAATCCAACGCCTTTTCATCCTCCTCATATAAATCTATATAAAATAGCTTGAAGGAAACAACACATGTTAATTCAAAAATCTAGGAAAGCTAGTTATTGTCAGTTGTCATTAATATCCGCTAGTTGATTAATAAATCCTTATCTAGCTCTATGCAATCCTTTATCTACATTGTTTCCTAAAAAAAATTAGGATTGCATCTCAAGCAATTCAATATTTTATCTTTTTCTAGTTTCCTTTTGTTTTATATAATCATATACCATTTGTCACGAATCCCCAAAATGTTGCACAAACTTGATTATGTGCTTTATAAATTGGCGCCATCGAGTCATCCTACCATCAAAATTAAGGGGAAAATAGGACACATTTTGCCACAAACTATTGTAATACAATTGTACATTGCTAGGTTATAACATACAAAATGACTCAACCTTAGATTTGGTGCCTAGTCTCTATGGTGCTCTAAGAATAAAGGGATGGTCTCTTCTTGTACATCTCCAATAATTCCTTCTTTTCAAGTGGTAATAATAGATGAGCAATCAACTTCATTTAAAGACATTTTTTTAGGTGAAGAAGTGTTAATTTTTTTTTTTTATATCTTTAATTTGGGAATGCAATAGTATTTGAAATCAAATAACAATGATACACATAAGCAATCACATTCGACACATGAGTTTATCCTGGGGAAACCCTCTATGAATTGAGGGAGAAAACCCCAACAAAACCTTCCTTAGTATATTGATAGATAGTAGAGAATGTATTTTACATCAAGCACCCCCGGTTCAATTACATAGCAAGAGAAAGATAAATAAGAGAGACTCAGAATAATATCCTGCACAAAGAGAAGTGCCTTTCCTTCAAGGGAGAAGAGAATTCGCTTCACATTGAATTCATTAATAATGTATAATATATTTATATATTCTTCACATGCATTGACTTCTATTTTTAACTTCTGACTTCATGATGAAGTTGCCCTCCATCTGTATGTATTAATCTTGCATCAAGAAGGGCACCCCATTTATCATGCAGTGCATTAATTCATTGAACTGAGTCTCAGGATGAACTAGCCCCTTAATTGAAAGCTTGCTCACTTAGTTAGGTGGCTAACTTAAGTGTCATCATGCAAGTGTCGCAATTCAAGTGTCGTCTTTAGTTTAGCATAAGTGTCATCTTTTAGTTTAACATATGTGTTGTCATGCAATAACACTTAGTTAACTAGATATTCTTTGTTATCAGTTAGTTAACTCTCTTAACTGATTCTTCCTTGTTAACATCACTGCAATGATCAATTTGAGTTCTCCTTTGATTTATTGAAGTCTTCATTGACGTTTAACAATTTGAATTCTCTCTTAATTAATTCTTTTATGTGCAATTTGAATTCTCTCATATCTTATCACATCTTATCTTTATCTCTTGTCTTATCTACATGGTCCACATGTGCCAGCTTAATTATCATATAAAATATATTAAGGATATTTTTCCAATGATGTGATTATATTGTCCTACTATCGTTCTAAGTGGCTATATGCTAAAGTAATTCACTCTAGGGGTGGACAGTCCCTAAGGGAGACTTAATAGCTCAACCATGGTTAGTAGTACATCACACACCATGCATGCTTCGACATGTAAAGCATCACCTCAACACATGAGGCACCACCTCAACACATGAGGCACCACCTCAACACATGAGGATCTGTCTTGACACACAAGACCTTAGCCTTGACTAGCAAGACTCTACAACATCATCACTTTGACAAACAAAGCACTTGCCTCAACACATGAAGCTTAACCATTCTTGAGTCCAACTCAAGATTCTTCTCCAAGTTTCCCTAGTCCAACTCAGGCTCCTATAAGGCACTACCTCGACAAAGGAGGCTTAATATTGACACACAAGATTGACCTGGAGAATGACTCATGGTGTTGTAACTTTAACAAGAAGCCCTTGGTTACTACCAAGTTTCCCACCAAGTTAGTCGCAACAAATTCCTTCATGTTGCACCGGAAAGGATAAGCTCTATCCTTAATTTTGGATTATAAAACCCTAATCCCAACTCTGAACATTTTCTCTTGAATGGGTTAAGCACGATTAGGACCACTAATTAGAGCATGGGTTGATACAGGTTCAATGGATTATTATCCTTAAAAAATCTCCAATCATGGATTGTTGGTTCTTGGGGATGTTTCTTAGAAGATCCAGTGATGATTCATTCAAATGCAAAGGGCTTCTTTACTCTTAATTTTAAGTCAAAGGAGGATATAATACATTTGGTCAGTAAGGACCCTTAGTTCACCCCTATGGATTATTAGAATATGAATACCCTTATGGGCATTAGTAACACTTTGGACAAGTTTATTACTATATGCCCATAAGTAGAAACGAGATCTAATTCCATTATTACTTGAATCAACATATATATAGATTGAAGCAAAGGAATTTTAGGTAAACTCATGTTGGTTTAGTGCAAAAATCATAATCATAGTTGGAATAAATTTTGAACAATGAAATTATAACATTCTAATGAATGGAAGGACATCTCAATTAAAAAGTGAGTAAGTAAGAAAACTACCTGGTGGAATAAAGAAGAGCATAGTCACCACTAGTTGATTCCACCACAACAACCAAAGGCAATTGTACTTAGAAATTTTGCATATGATCCCTCTCCTCCTGGAGTCCAACTAGCCCCTACATGAACACTCACTTGATAGTTCCACTTTGGGAAAAATAAAGGTTTTAATTAGACAACTCAAATAAAAAAGAAAATAAGTTCATTGGAGTTAGAAAATAATATTATAATAAATATTATTAAAATATTATATATTGTCTAACTAATTTCAAAATAAAAAATAAATAATTTATATAAATAATCTTAAAATACACAAATTAGTAATAAATATAAATCCTCATATAAAACAACCTAATTAATATATAACTTCTCGAGAACAACCAAAATTAATATATGACCAAATTAATATATAGCTTCTCGTGAACAACCAACATTAATATATAGCTTCTAATCAAGACAACATATATAAAAATAAAAAGATATTACCATTATCAAAATTTAAAATTTAAAGCTTCCATCCAAATAGGGTGAACTTAAAAGGGACTCGAAATTTGAACCTTCTATCCCAATAGAGTGAATAGTGTTACAAATATTTTATTCTTATTAAACTATTTAATCTACCAGAAACGAAAGGAAAATAAAAGTAAAGTTTGGTTGAGTTGAACATTGGGGGGCAAAATGCCTTTTACAAAGCTGATTATATCCAACAACTTGACAATAACGGAGTAGGTAACATTAGGTTGGATCTAGTGATTGAAATACCCTCAACTTCCATTTTATAATCTAACATTAAATATTGGTAGAGTGCTAGACTCTTCAACCCTCCAAATGGGGAGGTTGTTAGACATGGACTTTGTTGCAGGTCTACATGTATAATTAACAATATCACTTCTTTCATTTCCTTTTTAAAATATTTGAAGACAGAGCAATAATGGGCTATATTCCACTCAAGGTTGACATCTAAACTTGTCCCATTCAATAATTTCCTTTGACAATTCTGTGATAGGATTTGAAAGCAACACAAATTCAATATAAAAATTGGAGTGAATGGGCAATTGTTCAAAGAAATAGACAACTGTTCTTAATTTCCCAGACTGTCAATTGAAAATTGTATTCAATCCTTAAAAAGGTAGTGGCTTGAGCTGCATCCAGTATGCTTATTTTAGGATATGGATGGCAGCAAGGATTGATGGCATTAATGGCCGCTTATCAGCTGTCGATTGCAAATAAATTTACATTCATATCGTTATAAGGAAATCAAGCTAAAGTCAACTGAACATGGTTGGCAGCGTATTCCTCTCTCTAGGTTTCAGACTATATGCATTCTTGCAGCTCTTTCATTTAATACGCTGTCGATTCCTGTATTGTCACTACACCGGTTGGAAGATGGAGTGCAGGGTGAGGGCATGGTGGGTTTTTGTCATTCTATTGTCTCTGGCAGCCTCGGTGCCCAACAGTTGTTGCAGCAGAACGAATCAGAGAAATCAGAGATTTATACCTTTGAAGGATGACAATAACTGTGATATTCAGTGTCCAGAAATCTTTCACACAATGTTGCCTAAGGGGCCTGTTCCGCCTTCAGGGCCAAGTCCTGATCACAATTCAGTAACTCTAGGAAAGCATGGCAAATAATATTTTATGAATACCATGTTGCATGGATGGATCAGTGCTGCAGTTATTGTAAAGGAAGCCAGGAGAGCCTTGCAAACCTGCAAACCTATTCAATGACTGAAATACTATTACTGTTATTTCTTTGTTTTGCTTTGTTTGTGTGTGAAGTGTGAACAGACAGACTCGGCTCTGCATTACTGTAAATTTTCGTGTCGAAGCAATTGTTTAGGCTGGCATGGGAGCTTGTGATTATATTGGTTTTTACAGCTATTCTTGAATTTATTGAATTTAATAAGAAACGCTGTATATAATATTTATTTTCACCCCAAATGTTTTTCGCATTACATCATATTGCTGTGTTTTTTATTTGGGTTCGGCTTTAACCTACGCAGATCAAAACCATTAGAATCTTAAATGGAATTGACAACGACAATGATTTCTCTGTGAATCTAACAGAATGATTAGAATCTTAAAAGGAATTGACAACTATATGATTTCTGTGTGAATCTAACAGGATGATCATCTTATCAGTGTAGTTTTCAGGAATAAATTTGTGCATCTTATTAGTGTAGTTTTCCGGAATAAAATTGTGTTTGAGGTTATGGAGCCTGCAACTTTTCCAGTGGACATTCTACTCATCATCTAACACAGAAAACTGCATTATTATTATAAGGAAAAAATGAAAACATTCTTATTCAGAAAACTGCATTGCTATTATAACGAAATGTGAAAACACTCATTCTTTCAAGGTGATCACCCATAGGATAACCAACCACTTAGTTTTAACCAAAAAACACAAAAATAGAATGATTTTCCTTTTTATGATATGGTACAGTTTAAACAGAATGTTGTCCAGATTGCCCTTATGGGATTTTCAAGGTTATAAAAGGGTGGTTCGGCTATGTTGACAGGATCTCTCACTTGGAAAAACAGGATCTTTCCCTTAGAAATACAGTTGCACCCGGGAAAAACAGGATAGCTTGAGGCACGACAACGATTTACAATTTTTAAGATATTCTGAAATTTTGCAAGTTATCGTAATTGTTCTCTGAGCTTTAGCCACCACAACAACAGTACCATACGCTTTCAGACATTCTGCAATTTTTCACATTATGGATCTTTGCATAATTATCCTCTCAGCTTTTGCCACAACAATGTCATATATATTTTTAGACATTTTGCAATTTCAGGTAAATATCATACGATAAATGTTGTGCTATAACTAGTACAACGATAAAAAAAAGTGGTTCGTGACCGTGACCAAGATAGGTGTAGCCAACCACTTAATTTTGTGGAGATGGTTAGTTGTTAAACAAAGACTAAACATTAAACTAATTAATATAAACATAAAAACAAATTCTATTTAATAAACATACCTTTTTATGGAAAACTAAGAATCTGACTATTTTTCAGAATATTGATCCATCAATGAAATAGACCCTTTTCTCTTTCTGGAATATCTTCCATTTATATGCAAAGGTGGATATTGATAAACTGAATTTCAACGGGCTTTGCAGTCCCATTAATGAAGATGGTGATAATATTATTGGTGCAGTCCCATTAATGAAGATGGTGATAATATTATTGGATTTTTTGACGTAGCATCCTCAGCTTCTAAATGCGGTGCTGGCTTCTTTATCAGATATGGATTAACTCTCTCCCTCAAATTTAGACTCTTTGGTGGCAAGGGTACAAATACAAGGCGGAACTTTTGGGCCTTTGGGACATTCTTAAAGTGGCTTTACTGTGTGGATTGGACCATCTTCGGGTCTATGGGGATTCCGCAGTGATCGTTAAGTGGACAAATAAACTTGTCAATATTGAGAACTTATCCCTCCAGCATTAGTGTCATAGAACTTCTGAAAATGGTTAATAGGTTCCAACACCTTTCTATTGAACATGTCTTCAGAGAAAACAATGCAGTGGCTGATGCATTATCAAAGATTGCTACTGATGGAGATCGAGGTTCTCTCTTTTGGGAGGAATGGGTGAATGATCAGCTGGTTTCATCTAGTTTTTGCGGATTTTTTTTTTTCAGAATTTTTTTAGTTTGTCACTTGGTTTTGAGGACCAATGAAGCTCTTTTTTCTGATGTAACGAGATGTATGTAAATGATACTATGTCCACCACTATTTGTGCTTCTGGTTTTGTTTAGTGGAGAAACAATCTTTGTAAAGTTGCTGTTATGTATTGTGACGTTACATTGGTCTGTCCTGTTTGGGCCATATATGCTATGTACTTTTTGATTTCATAGAAATAACAAAAGTACGTTTTTTTTTCCTGAAAAAAAACAAAAAAAATACCCCTTTTCTTATCCATCTCTTAACTCAAACTTATTTAAATCTTAATCAAGATGCATTTGAGCATAACAAGGTACAATGACCATGAAATGAATCTCCATTGTACACTTGTTACACTCAGGTTAATTTTGTTGGTACACTCAAGGAAGTCCAAAATCCTGGATAATATCTAAACACCTATCGGTGTAATAAATGCTGTAAAGATTGTCATATAAATATTTTAAATTTATCTAATTATATCTTAGTTAACATTATCACATTGGTGCAACCGAATAAGGGCTGGATTGAAGAAGTTTGTGGAATTAGACATTAAGCACATATACAGGGAACACAATCAGGCAGTTGATAGTTTATCCAAACATGCACTTACAGGAGATGATGGTTTCCTTATTTGGGAAGAATATTTTGATGGTTACTTCCTGAATTAGAATTAGATTAAAGACAAAGAAGGGACATTAGAGAAAGAATGTGTATAGCTATGTTCTTTTTGCTTTTTTGATCATATATTTTTGTATTGACAAGGACTGGTAGGCTTTGGAGGAAGAAGTGATCTGTGTCATCCTTTTGACCAATCTATCATTATACTGTTTTATTTCAATATTGAATATAAATAATATGCTTTTTTCAGCTGGAAAAAAAACATTTATTTTATGAAATACATATAATTTAGTATTAAGCTTTGTATCATTATTATTTATAGATACAAGTTACACCTACTTTTATAATATAGTTTTAAGTTGTTTGAATTATATAATTAAAATATCTTAATCTATTTGTGGAATTAAAATACATTTTGAATAATAAAAATTACTGCGATCTTAAGATTTTAACAATAAAAATATAAATTATCTATTTTTTAACTTATTCCTTTTGAAAACTTTAACCACAACAATGCCATACACCAGTAATTAGTAATTCATGTGACTACAAAGTTGATCAATTCCATATATTTCAAAAATTAATTCATAAATACAAAGTCAAACTTATACCGTCTTATTATTATATATTTGTTGTATTTTTAAATAATTTTATATATTATACAATCTTGCTTATAATAATTGTTTGAAGGATGTAGCTTAAAATAAGATATAAGTTTTAATATATCATTATTTTTTATATTAATGGAAGTAATCAATGCTATCTAATTGGTTTCAATGTAAATGTGCTTGTGTTCAACTTTTATATTTTTATGCAAAATAAAAATAATTTTTTCCTTATGAATACTTTACAATATCAGTTTCCCTAACTTTTTAAACAAATTGCCTATTATTAAATCATCTAAAATAAGTTTGGAAAATTTGTTTTAAAATGGTTTACTATTAGCATCAAAATGAATATATTAATATTTATCTACGTAATTTTGATAATTAATTTGATTTTTTTATTACATATTAATAACTTTGTGATTGCACTTGTCTCCTACCTACTCCATAGTGGTAGTGGTTGTTTGATTTTGATGCAATTCGAATCTTGGTAGAAGGGACCAATCATAATTGGGAACATATTGATTTAGTTCGTAGATAAATTCTAAATAATAGTGTCCATGCATTATTTAGCGACATGGATTGGGTCTATTTTGTAACCAAAAGCCCTTCAAGGTGAGGGTTAATTATAACATATTCTTTTAAGAAAAAATTGAAGTTAAAGTGTTGGAAAGTAGATTAGTATGTTATTAGAATGTTTTGATGTCAATTATTTTTTATGGAGAAAAGATTAATCTAGGTATCACGAATCTATTTATATCTACTAAGTCTCATTGTTGTGATCCAAACAATTAACAACGTGAAAAGCATGGTGAGTCAACCATTATGTAGTGGCTTTGTGTAAGTGATGCATAACCAATTTTACCCATTAAAATATCAAGAAGATTAATTTGTTTAAGTAGTAACAATTACTCCATCGTCGTAATTATTTTGTTTATGAATTCAAAATGCAGACAATTAACTTCAATCCTTTCAACCATTTTATTTAATATTAAAAGTGAGTACTTATTAAATATTTTCATGCCTATTATAATCTTCCACTTCTCCAATGTCTCTCTTGGGACTTGGACCATTTCCTCCTTGTTTAATTGGACAATGTCCCCACTATCCTCTCAATTTAAGAGAGGTGATATGAGTGAAGGTGACAATTGATGTTATGGAGTGATGAACCAAATAAACATGGGTCCATTCTTGTGCTCCCTGATCAATCTATAGAGGTAAATACACTTGAAGCATATCGAGATGTTAATCTAGAGGCCTCAGACAATGTTGTTGGAAATCCTTAGATGATTGGTGCAGGCGATGTTATTGTGGAAAAATTATAGAAGCTTGGATCAAAACTGATGTCCCCATGTGATGAATACAATTATATTTTAGTGTTTTCTCAAGTAATTGAAGAGCATCATCCACGAGGTTTTCATTAGAAATACCAACAATAATTGGTTAGTAAGAGGAGACACTTGAAAAACAAGGATTCAAAAGCATCCTATGCATAATGGCCATGCGTTGCTAAATATTTGTCCATGTAAAATGACATTAATGATAGTGTAGTAGGATCCTAAAGTTGGATTACGAGCTGGTGCAAGGTAATGATACCCACTTATGACGCGTTAGTTGTAATGGACTTCCTGGAAAACAAAAATCCGACCATTAAAATGAATTTTTAGAGGTACCTACACAAATTTTTAGAACATGGTGTAAAAAGATGAAACATAGAAAATTAGATCACCTTCTAGAATATATAACTTTTATTTATGGAAAATAGGTATAACTCCCAAAAAATGGCATTCTTCTAGGATTGACATGTTATTTTTTTTCAAAAACATAATGCATATGTTTGTGTTAGGCCCCGAGTTTGGTATGTAAACTGTCTAAATTTGAAAAAACATTTATGTAGGGTTGTAGATAACAGGCGGATCCAGTGCAACACAATTTTTCCAAAAATTTCCAAGCTAATTTTATATTTTTTAAAATTAAGGAAGTTGAGAAAGCCCTAAAAAGACAAGGTCGAGTGTTAGGCCCCGCTATCATGGTATTACCAAAGTCATTTTTTTTAGTGCGTAAGTATTTCAGTATACTTGTGCGGGTTCTTTTCCGTTTTCAAAATAGGTGTGCCAGTCAAAAGTTATAGCTGAAATACATTACATATGTTTTATGTAAATATGACATGGTTGCAAACAAAAATGAATAAAAAATAGAAAATACTAACAAATTTATTCAAAAAATAGATAGTTGGAATCTGCACAGAGAGTTCTATAAGTGTGTGCAGTTTCATTGGCAGTGGACAAGTGGAGCATATATAGATTCGAGGTTGAAAAACATGAAGTTACAGAACATGATGTGTTTTTCTATAATGCAGTCCAAGGCACAAGGTTTGACAATCCGAACGTAGAACCACACCTTCCAAGTCATTACACACGGTATGGAAAAAGGCAAGCGTGCCAATTTTTTTTTAAATTTTTAGCGCACGCACGTTAGTAACGCGCACACACTAAAAGCGCGCACGCACTATTAGCACACACTCACTGTAATATCACACGCACTATTAGTGCATGCACGTTGATGTTACATATTTGTTTCACCCTCCTGCTAGATATATCTTCCTTTCTCAATATAATCCCACGCCCCCTCCCTCTTTATAACCCCACTTCCCTCTCTCTCTCAACCACCCATATATCTCCTTACCACAAAGCATTAGCCCCTGATTAAAAACATATACCATAAAACCCAAGCCCCCCATCTATCTATTACCCTAAGCCATAACCCCATCCTTTCTCTATTTCTGTAACCCCCTACCACTAACCTTGCCCCCTCTCACTTAGTCCTACCACTAACCATCACCCCCCCATCTCTCTCTCTCTCTCTATCACTCTTTCTAAACCCCCAACCCCTAATCTCTCTCTCTATATCTCATTCCCCAAAATACCACTCTTCACCCTCATACCCCCACCCCCTATTTATTTCTCTCTCTCTCACTTACCACTGACCATCTATCCATCCCTCTCACTATATATATATATCCCTCCTCACCTACTCCCCCACTACCCTTAACCACCCTCTCTCTCTCTCTCTCTCTTCCTTTTGGTCTCTCACCTACTCCTATCACTAACCACCTTTGTTATGGAAAAAAATGCACAAGTGCACTCTTTCATGATCATCATTCCTATCCTTCTTCCTTGCACCGCCAGGAAGAGTTATGTTATTCTTTTCCAAAAGGAGGGCCATTTGATCTATAGTCTTCTTCATGCATGAACTTTCGGGATGAAAGCCACGGTTTCAATAAGTACATTTAGATTTTTCCTTACCCTCTTTGCCCTTTTGCTTGAATTTTAAATTGGATGGTGCATCCGTCTGCTCGCCTTTCTCTCTTTGCTTGTGAGGTTCGAATTTGGGCTTCTTTTTCTTTTGCTTTCCTTTACCATTCAAATTATTGGGTCCTTGAACAAATAGGGCTGAATCTTTGGAGCTTATGGACCCCATTTGAATCAACTTATCATGCTCTTTTGTGACGGACTCAATGAAGGCATTCAAGGTAGGCATCTTCCAATTCGGGGTAGTTAGCCGACCGAAATTGAAAGTAGAGACAAATACCGAAAAGTCTTTACCAAGCTTGGTGAGAAGAGAGAGGATCAATTGCTTATCCTCTTTGATAAATCCACTGTTCTTCAACTGCAATGTCAAGTGCTTGAATTTTGTGAAAAACTCATTGATGGTCTCGAAATTCTCAGGACTAAGAGCAATCAATTCATTCTCTAATTGAAAAGCCCTAAGCTCGTCCTGATTTCCAAAAAGTGTTTCAAGTTGCTCCCATATTGCTTTTGGAGTCTTCAATCCACTGAGATGGAAGTGAAGATCTTTGGAAATAGAGAGGCAAAGAAGACCATAAGCTTCATCAAGCTTGTTGTAGTGTTTTGTTCTTTCTGACAATTGGCTTGGCTCCAATTCAAGGCCAACTGCGACTCTATAGTATCCTTTTGAACGTAACATGATCTCCATATATTCTTTCCAATCAAAATAGTTGAAGGGAGTGAGGATAGGCTTTGAAGAAGAGTATTCCATTGCTAGGAGCGAGTGCAATTTGATGTAGAAAGACTTGCCAAAGCAAGGTAGCGAATGCAATTGGAGGAGACAATAACCTGCAAATTACAATCAATACAAGAACAGTGAGGTCGAACAATCCACCCTTTTAGAGTTGCATTGCACCTGGGATTGGAGATCAAACAATGTTGAATGGGTCCAATGTATCAAATCCAAGATTTATGTGGAAACTCAAGCTTTTGGAGTGGTATTGGAAGTATTTTTAAGCTTTGCATGCACAGGAGCGAATGCTCTTGAGATCTTTCATGCCAAACTTTTTGCAATTTTGAGCAAATTCACTCAAATCATCATGTAGAACACCTGTAGAAAAGAGATTTTGTCCCTACAATGGCTCTGATACCATGTAAAATTAGTCACAACAGATCTAATGAACAAGTAAATCAATCACAATAGATGAAACTCAGAAAATATGGTGTAAACTATGCAAAAACATGCATCAGTGCTCAATATCCCAATAAGGGTGAATAATTACAATAAAATATCAGTGGAGGGCGCATGGGAGGCTTAACTGAAGTCAGAACAAGTCATCTAGTCAATCTAGAGGTCCAACAGAGTGAAACAGTCAGTCGAGAGTGAAACTAGCCTCAAATAAAAGAGAATCAGAGCTAACTGAGTGTAACTGAAGTGGAACTGCAGTGGTAGGTGAAGAAGTGTGCCCTTCTCTGGCAATAGATGAGAAGTGGGCGCCTTCCTGACTAGGAGGGATACAACTCTAATGGAAGGAGCTCCCAGGTGCTAGAATGAAGTGGATAAGGTGCTGGAGGCATCAACCTGGTGATTGGGATGCATGCAAACCCTAATTGCATGCAAGGTCCTGAAAATGATGATGTGGATATCCGAACAAAACTTTCCCTTCAAGTAGTCAAAGGACAACTTTTAGTGCTAACATCTCCATGTAGAGTTCCAAATCAATGGGAATAATTTGTGGCTCATTCACCTATGGTTCAATATACATGAAAAATATGTATAAGGATATAGTATCCAACTAATTACAGTATCATGTGTGGTAGAGAGGCCTCTAGCATAAGCAACACCTCCCCACAAGGCTCTAGTGTGTAAGAAATCTACCAAATCTGGCTTCGATATGGAGCTACCTCCAATAGTGGAACTCTTCCAAAACAAGACAGGAAAGTGGGTTTAGTACCTCTCTCAAGGTTCATTACTAAGTCTATGACCTAGATTTAACACACTATATTCTAATACAATGGAGTTACATGGATTTTCTACCTATTTCTTTGTTGTGGTATTTTATTTGGATGATGTGTGCATTCTTCTATAACATGTCTATGGTCGGTTCTTATTTTATTAAATGGACAAGCTTGAATATTAAATAACTAGATAAATTAAATCTACACCTTTGTCATTTCCAACTTCTTTGCACCACAATTGAACAATAACAATCATAAATAGCTTCATTACGCATTGCATGATCAAGGACCTCCCTCTAAGTATCCAACCTTTGTTGAATTAGTGGGGCCTTTGTCAAGTGGAGGAGTGTTGAAACAAACAACTCTTTTATGTTTCACATCATGGATTTGGTAGGTCAATCTACTCATCAAATCTCAAAATATTTTTCCATGCTCCTAAGTAGATTCCTCTAATATCACCTTGATTCCCTTTAGTTCAACAATGCTTTGCTGTTCAGTCTTAGGGTTCTCAATCTCGGCGATGAAACTCTATTTCATGACACACTATGGTGTAATTTGTACATAATTCCTTCCCCTTATAGTGGTTTGAATTTCCACTTAGAATTTGGGAAAATTCCTTTCTCATATTGCTTCATAAAAAGATCAATGTCACTCACCATCTCCACCACCTTTGCCTAAAAACTTAAGTAAATGCATTGTAGAGATTTGTTGAATTACAACCACGCTATTGAATAACTATGTATAAAGACAAAGACTTGTGACCCTAGTTGATCAATTAAGTTATGACTTCCACTTGTAAACAAACTAATATTACTTAGCGAGGTACTTGAAATAATCAAACACTCCCTAACTACTAGTTGTTGTACACAAACCACAATATCAAAATTAAATGATGTTACTTGATTAAGATTTGGTAGTCCAAGGGGTGGAAGCTATAATGGGTTGGATGTTCTACCTTGTGGATGTACCATGTCAACTTCTACAATGTCTTTCTGTAACACCCCAAATAATTTACACGTATTTATGCACAGAATATTTTTTTTTGTATGTATTTAATCTTTCGCATGCCACTATCAGAATTATCGTTCTTCATTAAAGGTTCTATGCATAAGGAAATTCATGGAATATTTTATCTTCATAATTTTCCTTTTTGCATACTTACAATATGCATAAGCTTTCCGATTGACTTAAATTTGGTTATTAAATCTCTGCATATTAGTAAATGTCAATTTTCAGAAAGTTCTCTTAATCAAATTAATATTGGACTTGTTCTAGCTTCATTATTTCACATGTTTAATTGTCAGCCTCTAATAGGCTTGCACAGTAGCATAGTCATTTATATATGTATTTTATTGATCATATTCAACTATGAGTTGTCTCTTAAATTTGCCACTCTGCTTGCATTTAATATAATTGCGTTATCATATCCTTATGGTCATCACCACAATTACTCAATGTATTAACAATCTATATATTTCTCGTTTGTCTTTATTGTAACACATACATATGGATGAATATCATGAATATTCATCTTATGAATTTGCTTACTCCACTTAAGGAATCGATATTATCTTATAATCCTGTCTTGTAATTTCCTTTGATCTCTTATTGTAACATGGAAATGTGGCATCTTCATTATTTATGCTCCACGAAGGGAGCTTACTTAGCTCACGCTAACACTATTAATGTTTTATGCAGGTATGCCACGAGTCTCCTAACTCATGGTGAGAAGACTCACTTTTGCAAGAGTCATGCTTTGTTATTGTTTAATGATCTAAGGGACCGCCCTAACTATTAACGTGGAAGGTTATACAACATTAATGTTGAACGATCTTGTTGGATCATTCTAGCTGTGGAGGTTAAACATAGAGCCACGACGTGGCATTATAAACTTGGATTTGTCATTTATTATGCCAACCAACTAGCAGTTCTAATTCCATCACTTGGTGTAAATATTAGTTGGCAATCATGTCTTATTAAAGACTCGTACTATCTCCTGGAAAAGACAATGGAGGGTTTTCCTCTCATTGAACCTTCACGAAAACTCATTCTTCTTGTTTTTTCACCGGTAAGGGTTTGCTCTGCGACTATGTTGAAGTGTTGAGCAGGGTTCGAGCCTCGCTCAGGTGAATCCTTGCTCCGAGCAACGTTTGAAAACAATATTATGTGTAAATCCTTTTCCTATTACTCTTGTTAAAGGGTGTTACCGGTTCCGTGCTTGAACTTGCGCTTCGACGAGTTGAAGGAGTCCTCTTCTTGATCTATTGAAGGTATCGTGCACTCAGAGTATTTCTTAACACCGTGTTTTTAATTTACGTTTGCTATTTAATGTATTGCCTATTATTACTTGTTGTCTTAGATTGCGTTTGTGTGGATAAGTACATATATAGAACCAAGAATCTCAAGGAAGCAGCTGGGGTAAGCCTCCCTTCCTTGAGCTTCAAAAATGGAAGACCCACCGTTTTCATGTTTATATGTAATGTTTCCTTTGCTTTGTAAGAGCTTAGGTCATCGAGCCTTGTAACCGTTTTCCTTTGTGATTTTTCAATAAATATAAACAGGGTTTTTATACCCATTTTGGCTCTGAGAGTTCTTTGCATTTATATATATTTGTGAATTATGGATTTGCACAGGATCTCTGTGTCTATTTGAACATTGGTGTACTCATATGGATATCCTTTACTTTAAATATGGGATTTCGTCCCGCACTGATCAATCTTGTTCGTTTATCTTAATACTTCTGTGTGAGAATATCGTGCTCCATCTTTTTTATTGAAGGCCTCTAAGAGGCCTGTGTTTTTCATAAGGGTTTATACTTCTCTGTTGGTAAATGGAATTTATTTGATTTTAAGTTTAAAGTATAGTATAATTCTAAAAGCTTTGGCTGTGAGCTACAAAGTCGTTTCCCTCTCATGGCTTCGACCTTGGAGCACCAAGCATATAGTTTACCATATTAATAATGTTATATGAATGTCTTTTCCCGGCGTTTATATCTATTACTGGGTTTATATTGATGCCCCATACTGAGCATTTCGTTTTCTATTTAATTTATAATCTGTCTCTGTTGATTATATATGTACAGAGGTTTCACCCTCGTGTGTTTCATTCTTCATGCATCTATTTATTTCTTTCATTATTATCATGGTTAATGAGGAGCACGCTATCCTCCTGAAGCATCTCAGCATGTTTATATGAAGTGTACATGGTTTAACAAATCTCGCTAGATTCGTTGTAACAACTCGTTGTATTATACATGTTTCTTGTTTCCTTGCTTTCATATACAGAACAAAAGTTAAGAGCATCGACCTCAGGGTGTAAATGCCACATATCTTTTGTTTGTATTAAGGCTTTGTTTACATTCTGTTGATTATATATATGGCGGAATTAACGTCGCACTCATGATAAATATGATGTCTCTGTTTATGGGTGCGTTGTAATTCCACTTCATAATTTTCATTACTTTGTTCGTCTTATGCTTATATTGTATTGCCCTCATGTAGGTTTCGTTATTCTTTGTTCATCAAATTTGATGTTATAATAAATTATATATATTATATATATAATTTTTTTCACTTGCTCCCATCGTGTACATAGGTATGGTAACCCTGCGAAGGGTTTACACCATGCCTATCGCTATAGGGGTTAACTTAGGAGCTTTCTCCAATATAAATAATAAGATAATTTTTTTTTGTTGGTAAAGTGGTGGAACCTCCTTGATTAGCAAGTTTTCCTTTGGCTAAGTTACCATGAATCAGGGGCATCCAAGCCGTCAAAATCACCCGGGGATCGCACTCGGCCTGGACCGCACGAACCCTTAACATGGTTGGATTTTTTGGTATCCGCGGGATTAGAACCGACAACCTTTCCGTTTAGGGGGCGTCTTAACCATACCCCGCTACCACCTGTTCTACATCTCACGGATATAAATAATAAGATAATTAGTATATAATCACTATCATTTTCTGTTCATGTTGAGAAAATAAATACTATTATGAAAGTAACTATTTAGCCATAAAATGAAACTTAGAAGAATAACTTTTAAAAAACAATTGATTAGTCTGAATGAATTTAACTACTTTATTTCTAGGATTTTTATCACTTTTAAATTCAATAGACTTAGTAAAGATGCCTCGGTTGCATAAAGTGGAATTTAAATAAGTTAAACATACCCAATTGTAGGTATTCTGAGTTGTTCTAAGCTATTCGTAACACTGTAATTAAATAAGAACAAACTTAATAGCTTATAATAAACAAAATAATAATGCTGTACCATTTCTAATAGACCCTATATTATTTTCTTGAAAACATTTGCAGGCTTAGATAGAGAATACTTTTCATTATCCTAAACCATTAACATAACCAACCATTAAGTAATTTATACAAAGATAAGTAATCATAAACAAAATATCCTTGCAACTTATCTAAATAGAAAACATTAATCTTTTAATCAAACCATTGGCCCAACCAACCATTAAATAACATAATTGTAAATAAACAAAAACTTAAAACAACTTATCTGTTTAACCTTTGCTTCTTCCAACTTGCTATGGAAATGCCATGTTCCTCCTTGCCATAGATTATTGCCGCTATTCATAAACTCTCAACTTGAACAAATAATCACCCCCGAGCCAGACCAAGCTCACTAAGAAACTAGAACCTAGGGTTGTTGTTCCTGTGTGTACTCTTCTTTAATGTAGACTTTCCAATAGGATCTCTTTAATCAGTTCTACGGTTCGTGTAGATAAATCCCTCTTTTTGTGTAAGGAGTGCACACTCCAAGACCTTTGCTTGGACCAAAAGAAATCAATGAGCTCATTAGGAAAGCGGGTTGGACTCGTACTGTGGAAGTGGGAAGCCCTGCCTCTACAGTCTCCCTTATCTACAATGCATTTTTCCTCTTCTTAATTCATTTTCAAGAATGGATTTCCTATCCATTTTGGATTTAAGAAGAATTGCTAGCAGCTCATAAATTCTCCAAGAAAAAAAGAGAACAAAAAGCAACCTCTCCCTTTGATTCTTTTTCATTTGATCATTTCTTGCTTTCAAGAAAGAGTAGTCGGGGTTTATTTTATTTTCCTCACAATTCTTGAAAATAAAAAATTATTATTTCTCTCAACTTATTTCTCTTTTCTCTTTTTAAATTTTAATTACTTTCTAGTCCTAATTCCCTAGTGAGCTTGGTCTCTCATTTAACAAGTAGTCCCATAGCAAGTAGGTAGAACAATATAAAAGTAATAAACCACTTTAATCTCATAAAGTGTCATTTTTCCATGATGCCTTGTATCATTTATAGGTCCAAGTCTCAAAACATATTTACATGTAGATTTATTATTTATTTACATAGGAGTAAAACTCTTGGGATGCTACACTTTCTTTCCAAATAACCAAAACACATCTACTTGCAACTCTTTTGGTTGTGCTTCCATATAAATGCTTCCATCCATGGTATTTTTAGAGTTATCTTCAAGCGAAACATTATCCTACAATATTTTCGACAATTGACTTTGCACACATAGATTTGGTCATGAAGTAGTCTCAATTTAGCCATTAGACCAGTAGAAGTCTCCCTACTCCCTCTTCATTTTATTGGACCATCTTCCATCATAAAATTTCTATATCAAAACCATTAGTTATCCCTTTCACATTTCTTTCCCAAACTCTTAAACTCTTTCATCCTTGACTCGTTACTTCCCTCATCACTAATATATTTTATTAGGAATTCACCATGCTCTTTGATCACTTGAATTTGGTCGGCAGAATTTGTCAATTTGTCAATTAGTACATCTTTATTCTCTATGTAGGTCTCATTCAACTTTCTCTCATTCTTGTGTGTCCTCCATGGCATCTCATCCTTCATATCTAACACTAGGTAATTGAATCCCTTAATGCAAGGCTCTATGCTACCGTGGTTAGAGGATAAAAGGAAACTTTCCGTCCTCCATTATCAACATTTTAACCCAAGTAGGGATATCATTCACTAGTATTCCTTCATGCCATTTCATAAATTTCTCCTCAAAATGTGAATATGTTTCACACAATTCTATTACAAAATCCATAATACCTTTAACCCAGAAGTGAAGTACCCTAGCTATGAAGTGTTCACAACATTTTGTGCTACCAAATTGTGGATATTCCAAGTAATATTCTTGCATTTTTTCCATAGGTACTATTATCCTCTAAAACTAGATGCAATATTTTGGGGATACTTTTGTAAAAATATTGGTGATGATATCATAAGAACAAACCTTAAGGAGTTATTTTGCACTGAGAAATTTTGAGAAAAAATATGAAGTCCTCCTATGTTAGTCATATTTTTGTTGGGATAAATCCTTCGAAGTCACGTCCTTATTACTTGGTGGACAGATGTGTTTAAATATCAAGGAAATACCAATCTATTTTCCTCGAGAGATAGATGTTTTGTGGGAATACATGTAACCCTTTGGGAAATATCTATGGGAGGCCTTCTTGTATTGAGTTTCAATCCTTCCTTTCTAGGGAATTCAAGGTATTATCCCACTTTATGTTTGGGGTAGCTCTATAGAAACCTTGATGATGTCATTTGAGATTTCTTTAGTGTAAGGGGTTTAACTAGATCACCCCACTTTCATTGTAGGAAAACGCTTTGAATCGACCAACGATCCACATGATACAACCTTTATAATCGAGGATCTTGAGGGATTAACCTTACCTGATCAAGGGAACCCCCATAGAGATCCTGACTGCATTGTTGACCATTTCTATCAAGAATGGTCTTTTAAGGGATTACCACAATTGAGCTTGGGGCGTCTCCACAAAGAGCTCAACAACAATGAGTTTGGAATTAATCACAACCAAGGTTTTGATGCTCCTTTCCTAGTCTAATTTAGGAGGATTTCTTGGAAGGTTCGAAGACATTAGATACTTAATAATCAAGGAAAGTTTGGGTTATTGGTTACACCCTGACACATATTGAGGCTAAATATATGAGAAAGCCTAAACTAGGGCATACAATCTATGATGTGGTTTGGTGCCACATGGTGATAAGATGACTCAAAATACATGTGGCATTCAAGAAAATGACATAACATGGTGATGTGGCATGGATACATCATACAATAATAGAGATCCAAAAGATAAATGCATGGACATATGAGGATACGAAGTAGCATATCTTGGGCATTCACCCAATTACACACAGAAAGTGCTTTTCAATATAAACTACAAGGAAATGTTTCGCATAGTCAATGCGGTACAAATCACTAAGGGGCAAATAAACTACAAGGAAATGTTTCACATAGTCAATGCGGTACAAATCACTAAGGGTTATATTTGATGACTACTAAGATAAGATCTAGGTATAACATTATACAACTTGACAATAACCGACATTGTTTTCGTTTTTTTGGGGATCAATTTTAGTAGCTATTTTTACTTTCGTTTCAGAAAGTGTGTATACTGATAGCACCATTTTTCATTTTGAGCCATTTTTTTGCAATTTTGAAACTTCTTGGTAAAAACAAAATTTAATTTTTATTTACAAATGTGTTTTTTCGACTTTTACAAAAAATATATGTATAGTAGTTAGCTATAATGAAAAAATATATAAATTTTCAAAATTTGTAAACTTTTAGAAGCTAGATAGAATGAATATATATATATATATTTTGGAAGTTTTTTCTCTGAACTTTTATTTTAAAAAAGTAATTTATATAGACAAATTTGTAACAAAAATTAGAAAATAAAAACATTTTTAACCATTTTTAAATCCTTTTCAACTATTTTAATTATAAAGCTTAAGATTTTAAAGATTATTTTTTTTACAAAAAATACTAAAAAATAAAATAAATAAATAAATAACTCTTAAAAAAAAAAAAAAATTATAACAAAATTTAAGAATTTATAACCAAAATTTAAAAACCAAATTTAAAAAAATTAAAAATGTATAAAAAATAAAAATAAAATTATAACAAATTAAAATTTTCAATTAAAAATAAAAAATCAAGTACAAAGTTCAAAACTTAAAAAAAAATAAAAATTAAAAAATATATAAAAATTTGAATTTAAAAAAACAAAAACTAACCCCTGCCTTCCCATGTTCGACATGCCATATATTTAGTTGCATTTAAATATTCCAAATAATGAAGAATTTTTGGAAAAGGTTTACATGATGATGATGACAAGACTAATCATAGTGTGCCACATAACAAAGAAGATGAAAGGTGAATGCTTAATGAAAACCTTGTTTGATGCGTCTGCGGAAGGCTTGGGATATTGTTTTCGATTAGCGTTGACTATCAAATAGTTGATGTGTTGACTTAAATTTTTTCTTAATTACCTAAGTCTTACATAACACTTTGAAATTTTCTATTTTTCAAAAATATTTCAATCCCATTTTGTCATTATATCATTGGTTAACAACTTGAGAGTGTTATTGCCGGGTTGACGACAAGCTTCTCGGCATCACCGCAAAGTTTTTTTTGGCATTTGCGAAGCATCTTTAATGCTTGATTTAGGGTTATAGGCATTACCGTAGAGTTCTTGGCATTTGCAAAATATCTTTAGTGATTCATTCGACGTGTTGGCTGGCAGAGGTCACCTCATCCTCTGAGCATTCCATGGGCGGGAGCAGGTATAACAATTCCAGGCCCGCTCTGCTACAATATAGCTTTACAGACTTCTTTAGCGTCTAACATGGAAATAAACAACAAACAAGGCCTTTCGTATTATGTGCCTTGGACGCTCTTTTTCTATGGGCTGAAGCACGTACAAGCGCCCTCTGTTACAATATAGTCTCTTCTACAATACAGCTTTACACAAAAGTCTTTTCCAGCTAGCATGGAAACAAAGAACATAGCAGACTTCTTTAGCATTTCAATCTCCAGACACTTGAATGAATGTCCAGATCCATTTTCCATCTTGAGTGCTTATCAGCTCGGAACCATCTATCCTGGTAAGCATTCAATTATAATTATTGCTCGCTCTCAATTCTTATATTTTTGTGTCAATTCATATGAATTTCATATTCTTTGTCATCACCTGCATTGTATGCACCCACAAACCAATTTTAAACTGGGGAAATATTCGAGCTAAGTGCATCACTGTATCAAATTTACAGAGAGAAATTCCAAAACAAGGAAATCTGATACTTGTTACTCAACTGCAGTCATATAATTAAATTATTATCATATACCTTCCGTTAAATGTTAATAACAATTGTGTGTTGAATGGGATGAACATCAAACTGGGTACGTCCTTGAGAACTTGAAGGCCATCGAATTCATCATTTTGTAGCACCAGAATCATACCACCAGCATCCGTGTGGCAGTGCAGGCCGTCTACGAGATCTGTCCTTGGGCATGGCGGATAGCCAGACATTTTTACACTAAAGAAAGGGTTATTGCAATGGTAATTGCCCCTTGCCCGTGCTTCTTTCAGATATCCTTTCTCAAGTCCCAGATTCCTGCCCATTATTTCTAATACTCTTTCTGCCAATCCTTTCACCTCCTCTGCAAATTCATCCATCGTCTCCCTGCCAGAGCACTTGAATTTCAATATCAACCTGGTCGAATGTTTGAAGAGCAAAATATTATACAAAATCCATTAAGGTGTTGAATAGAAGAAAATGAGCTGATGTAACACAATGAATTTGAAAGCCTTTGGTAGTTGCTTTTGTGTTGTTGCGAACAACATTGAGTACAACTGTTATTTCTCTTACAATTTCTGCCAACTACATTAAGTACAACTGTTATTTCTTAAACAATTTCAGGCTGGTGTCAGTTCCACAATTCCACTAGTATTTTCAGCTATTGACGCAAATATATCCATTGTCAAACCATATGTTGCAGTGTGGAACATTACTACAGTAGCTACGGCTGTGCCAAAAAGGCTGCCTTGGAGTTCCATCAACCTCAATGAGGCCCAAAGTTTGTCCAAGGCTGCTCGTAAGTACTTCTAGCTAACTCCATAGATTTTGATCCCGAGTTGAAGACTATCTTAACCTTGTCTTGCGTGCTTCTTAAGTGGGCTTATAATCCAAGGCCTTACTTATGTAATAATGGTTCAATTTTTATTTTCCTATTCTCACAGACAGTGGCCCTGCTCTCATCTCTGGAATCGTCGGTGGAGACCTTATATTCCAGCATTCTAGTAGAAGAGACATCCACAGATATATAGTTGTCGGTTGAACATAAGTTAGTCAAAATAAAAGATATAGTGCATAAGCTATAGCAATAAAATGTAGAATTGCAAGCCCAGTTGAAGCTTGTCCCTACACACGAGCAAATTGAGCTGGAGTACAAGCTGTTTGAAGGAAGAAGCTGCACAATAATTCCACATTGGAACCAAACCAACCCTAACTTATATAATTGTCTAGTTCTTTTACATGCTAGCTCAGCTTTTAAATTCCATAAAGGAGCAAAGCTAAGTGGAGCCGATGATCAACATGTACGGAGTAATAACATTAAGGTACTTCAAATTGGCAGGCAGAGGCTGCGCCACTGTGTTATGCATGGCATACATGTGGCAAGGCATATTGGTTTCATCAGCAATGCGTGCTTGTTTTTATTGCCTCAAGAATTTGAAACCTACTTAAAAATCCATGATCATGGAGTATTCAGATTACTGTGAAAGCTTGAATGATTTAATTTGATTTCTTGTTTCAAGTTCAGTTCATCTAAAATCCACGGTATTCGAAACAGTAAAAACAATTCAAATCCCAAAACCAAACCATTTGAATTAAATGTAGCCATCGTTGTTTAAATCTACAATCTAGAGAATTTGCTAATTATCTAAGTAAGACAAATATGTTTTCGCTGTATTTACTTGAAATTTTTTTGCTGCTTAGCTTAGTAAGGCAAACCTGTTTTGCTGTATTTACCTGAAAACGTTTTGCTGCTTTGCTTAGTAAGACGAACAAACCTGTTTTGGCAGTATTTACATGAAAACTTTCATATGAATTATATTTTATGATTGAAATGATTATAGTATCATGAGCCAGGCCGAGTTTGAAGTCCGCCGTATAAAATTTCAGAGATTTTGTTCACGAAGCAGCCATACACTCACTTATAAAACAAGAACAGTTTAGGCATATTCAAAGTTACCCTTTATTGGGAATAGAACGGTTCAGTTTCCTTGAGTTCAGATTCATTCAATATAACCTATCTTTGCTCTTGTTGTTTATCGATACAAACACACCGCCAGTTTTGGCCTTTAACTTGCTTTATATTGTACATATAAATATTTTTGATTGATGGAAATTTGTGATTCACGGTGTCTCAATAAAAAATTGTGCATGTGGGATATTATATAACTTCCATCACGCAATGATAGAATGCTCTATAAACAAAGGATATCATGGACAAGTATTATTGGCAATTTTACATTTCAATAAAAATATGGGTCAGTATTTTATGCATCATTACATTGTTTTTTTTGGGAGTATCGAGTATTATTGTTTTTAGTTGGTTGAATATATAAGATAATTGGTACAAGGGTAGGAGATCGGAGCTAGCTACGTGGTTAGTATGTGGTTTTATGGCTAACCCAATGGAGACCTAGGTACCAATTCTACGGGGCTAAAAACCCTTCAAATCCTTATGTCTTTCATTGTGATAGTTCTATTTGCTGCTTGGCAGGTCATTCTCCTATTCCAATGCTTGGGCCGGCCTGTGGTTTTTACATTGGTTGTTAAAAACCCTTCAAATCCTTATGTCTTTCATTGTGATAGTTCTATTTGCTGCTTGGCAGGTCATTCTCCTATTCCAATGCTCGGGCCGGCCTGTGGTTTTTACATTGGTTGTTAAAAACCCTTCAAATCCTTATGTCTTTCATTGTGATAGTTCTATTTGCTGCTTGGCAGGTCATTCTCCTATTCCCATGCTTGGGCCGGCCTGTGGTTTTTACATTGGTTGTTAGATATAGTAGTTTCCTCTCGATAGCGATAGCTGAAACTAAGTTTCACCACTCTGTGGTAGACATTTGGTCTCTAAATATGATTAATTACACTACCATAAATATAAACGATATGCGGTTTACCAAATAATAATTGTGGTTGAAGCCATTTAAAAGATTACATTCAATTGAGTTTACATTCGGCGTACAAGTCCAGAAACAACCACGCAACCACGCCTTTGTAAATGCAAATTTGCAATTGTTTCAATTTAATATTAACCTATTTTTAATTATATTTATAGCTAATGCATTTTTAATCCATTAACTTAAAACTAAAGTGGGAGCCTACTTAAAGCTTTGTTTTAATATAAAACAAAACTATATATATGCTAACTCAACTTAAAACAAAACTATACATATGCTAACTCAACTTAAAATAAAACTATATATATGCTACCTCAACTTTGCTAATCTCGGTAGGTATCTGCTGCCTTGCAGCCTTGTTCATTGCTAGAGCACATAAAATAGCATATGAATTTATTAGAGATTATGCAAATCACTTGGGAGAATGCATGATGACCAAAATTAAGCATAAGAGGATAGTCAACATATAGCTAAAAATTAAGAAAATTTTGATTGATTAAAATACACATTTTATGGACAGAACCATAAAACTAAAATTTAGAGCTATGGTTAACAATAATGAAAAGGCATTGGTTTTAAAGAGTAGAATGTTTGTTTCTTCAAAAAAAAAAGTCCGAGAACAAATATCTAGGTTTTCTATCTAAGATAAACTCTTGGCTCAATATTTTTTTTTGTTGTGGTTAAAGTACAAAATAATGTTTTATTTATGACATAATCAATTTTCTTTGGCAAAGTCACAATGACCAATTCATTTCCTATCTATTTAAGCTTTTTAAAAAGGGTTGGATATTGTTGAAATATATTAATTATATTTTTTGGAAGATACTGATGTCTTTGTATTATGTCGGAATTTATCCACAATCTTATGTAAAAGAGTAATACATTATATTTCATATTCATTATGGTAAAGTATTATCTTATTATCCATTATTATATAAAGAGATGTTATTATGGAGAATTATGTTATCCCACATGCAATATGTGAGAGTAATTCTTCCACATCTCTTGGTATATAATAGGGTCAAGGGAGTCACATCATATCATAACGTGATACTATTACAACACATTGTATTGTGTTCACAAGCTCTCTGCTATATTGTATTGGGGTTATTTGTAGTTGCTCTCTGTAAGATTGAAGGAGATTTCTAGAGATAATAGAAGACAACCTTCCCGTGGACGTAGCTCAATTGGGTGAACCACGTATATCTGGTGTATTCTTTTCCTTGTTCTCTTTCTGTTTTTATTTATGTTGATATGTTATTGATTGCTAAGATATGTAAGCTAGTTTAGCTAGATCTATAGTTTTGACATGGTATCAGAGCTTGTTGCTATGATCTAGCACCTTCGATAGATATCAATCAATAACTATTATCATCTGGACATTGTTTATTTTGTAGATTTGATTTCTATCTGGTAGCCAGTAGGCTTCTCTTCAGATTTGGGCATGTTTTTGTAGTATTTTGACTTCTAACCCAAACCTTGTTGTGTATATTTTTGCAGAAATTTTTCAAGGGTTTCTTGATGTTTTTTTTTGTAGATCTATATGTTTTGTGGTTTCTCCTCAAGGAGATCTATCTTCCGGTTGTCAGATCGACAGTTTTCGTCCAAGTTTGGTAGACTTCGTGTAGGTTTCCATCAGCGGCTTAATCGACATTGTTTTCGGCCTAAAAATGGACATTTGCAACTTTTCTTCGCAGACAAGCGCGAGTAACCGCGACTTTCCCTACTGCGAACCCGCAACTTTTAGTGTACAGACCTGCGTGTGCTACAACATACTCGCGCCTGCTCTACTATTAAACTCACACTTACTTCAGGATACTCGCTACCTTACTGTGTAGAGACCCGCGAGTGCTTCGACATAACCGTGGCTTTACTGTACAGAGACCCACGAGTATCAAATCAGAACCGCGGCTTTCGTTTTTATAGACTCGCGCACTCGTGGCTGACTCTATTGTAAACCCGTGAGTAACCGCGACTATTGTCGTGCAGAACCCGCGAGTATTAGATCTACCCACGAGTTTATTGTGGCAGACTTGCAAGTGACTTTTCTTGGCACTTTTTAAGGGCTATAAGTAAACGTTTCTTTTCCTTTCTTGTGTTTTTGCAGATCAATACGATAAAGTGTATCAGTTTTCTGTTATTCACCTTTTTCTCTTGTCATTTCTAGCATTTAGGTTTATTTTCTTGTCAAAATTTCTAGCATTATGACTGTAGAAGTAGCTTCTGATCCTGAACTTGTTGGTACTACCTATCTTGCATGGAAAAGAAAAATGATTGATGTTCTCAGAAGTAAGAATGTATGGAGGATTGTTAATGGTGAACACCAAAAACCTATTGATGCTAAAGATGTGGCTATATGGGAAGATAAATGTGATCAAGCAAGAGGGCTCATTAGTCAAAATGTTGCAGATAGTATTCTAGTAAGTATTGAGGCAGAAGACAACTCGGTTGAGGTATGGAAAATTCTTGCTTCTTTATTTGATAAATCTGATGATGTTTTTGCTTATTACTTTGAAAAGAAGATTTTTGAGCTAGATCTTACTAACTTTGAAAGAGTAGAATTATATCTTGTTGAAGTGAAAACTTTAAATGAAAAATTAAATAATTGTGGTAAAGATTACAAGAAAATAGACACCGCTCCTATAATTCTTGTAGAATAAAAATTGCCATCTTGTTTTGACACGTTCATTCAAACTAGGAATAGGGCTCTTGAATTGTCTCAAAACACCACGAAACATACTTTTGATGATTTTTGTAAAGGATTGATAAATGAGAAAGAAAGGTTGACTGTTTCAGGACAAGTCTCACCTAATACAACTCTTATGGCACATAATAAGAATCCTAAGAAAAGTTTTAATAATGTTAAAGGTTTTAATTCACACACTTCACATCATACTAATAAATTTGGTAATGCACATCATGAAAATAGTAAGAAGAAGAAAGTGTATTATCCTTGTAAACATTGTGGTAAAACTAATCATCTTGAAAATAATTGCTTTAAAGCGAAACGTTTAATGGCTTAAGCTAAAGAGAAAGGTTATGATGAATCACAAATAGCTTTAAGTGCATCTGTTGTTTTGTCTAGTAGTTCTTCTTCTAATGCTTAATGACTAAATTGTTCTCTTTTGTTGATCATGTTTAATCATGTTGATTTCTAATCATGTCATGTTTATTTTGTTCATATGTTGCTCAATTTTTTAAAGATTTGCATAGAAGCATTCCTCTATTATTTTTAACATGATATATGAGTTGCTACTCTAGTTGTAACATGTATTTAGAACACTCTTCATGGAATAATGTTTTATGGTCTTGCATAGAAGCGATAGCATAAAAGCAATCTATATATTCTTGAGCAATTTTATCTCATATTTGAAAATCTTGTGTAAGCTATTTTATTGCTCACTATTTATATGTTGTGGCCGTCACTTAATGTGTAAAAGTAACTTCATTTTCCTTAATGAGCAAGTTAATCTTTTATTTGATCATATTATGTTGCCATCCTTTTATATGATGTTTGCTAACCTTTGGTGTATAGGCATTTTCATTTATGTATGAACAATTGTAATTTATGATCTTTGTATGCCTTAATCTTGGAAGTTCTTGTGTGCAGATAAGTTCTATGTTTATGTGAAAATTTGTGAGAAGCTGGTTTATGTACTTCCTTATTGAGCATATTAATCTTTGATCTTTGTTATCACCTTATTCCATAAATAATGAAGCACCATCTTCTAATGTTAAAATCATGATGTTCATTTGTATGATACCATTTTCGATGGATAGACCATTGGAGTCTTGTTTCTTCGATGTTTGAGGTCTTCTACATATGTTTATATTGCACCTTGATTGGAAGAATGTATGCTATCTGCATGTATTGGCCATCTGGGTATTTTGTACAATGTTGTGGTGTTCTTAGCCACATGTTCTGTTGTATCAGCCGTCAGAAGGTATCTGTACACTGGTGTGGATGCTATATCAGAGTTATTCAGCTATCGGTTATGGTTGTGATGATTCGTGTGGTGATCTAGGCATCTTGCGGATATAGTAGCCATGACGAATTCTCTTTAGATCTGGGCACCTTGTTGTTGGATTGTGTCACATGTTCTCGGCATTTTACTGTTGGATCTAGGAGCCATAAAGGCCTCTATTTAGATCTGGGCATCTTCTTGTTGGTATTTCGTCGTACAACCTGGTTCGTGTGTAGTTTCGTGATTCAGTGAGAAGCGGTTGTTCTTCATCAAATTCCATTAGCCGAAGTGTTCTTCTTATTTGCAGCTTATGGATATTCTGGAAGATGTCATCAAGGGGGAGCAGTAATGACTCCTTCCTTCCTTAGTGCTAGTGAGGGCTTTTCTCCCAGCCATTATTAAGGGGGAGTGTTAGAATATATTAATTATATTCCTTGGAAGGAGATAATGTCTTTGTATTATGTCGGAATTTATCCACAATCTTATGTAAAAGAGTAATACATTATATCCCATATTCATTATGGTAAAGTATTATCTTATTATCCATTATTATATAAATAGATATTATTATGGAGGAGTAATTCCTCCACATCTCTTGGTATATAATAGGGTCAAGGGAGTCACATCATATCATAACGTGATACTATTACAACACATTGTATTGTGCTCACAGGCTCTTTGCTATATTGTATTGGGGTTATTTGTAGTTGCTCTCTTGTAAGATTGAAGGAGATTTCTGTGGATAATAGAAGACAACCTTCCCGTGGATGTAGCTCAATTGGATGAACCATGTGTATCTGGTGTATTCTTTTTCTAGTTTTTTGTTTTGTTTTTATTTATGTTGATATGTTATTGAATGCTAAGATAGTTAAGCTAGTTTAGCTAGATCTATAGTTTTGACATGGTATTAGAGCTGGTTGCTATGATCTAGCACCTTCGATAGATTTCAATCAATAACTATTATCATCTGGGCATTGTTTATTTTGTAGATTTGATTTCTAGCTGGTAGCCATTAGGCTTCTCTTAAGATCTCGACATGTTTCTGCAGTTTTTTGACTTCTAACCCTAACCTTGTTGTGTATATTTTGCAGAAAATTTTCAAGGGTTTCTTGATGTTTTTTTTGTAGATCTATATGTTTTGTGGTTTCTCCTCAAGGAAATCTATCTTCCGGTTGTTAGATCGACAATTTTCATCCAAGTTTGGTAGACTTCATGCAGGTTTCCGTCAACGGCTTAATCGACATTGTTTTCGGCCTAAAACTGGACATTCACAACTTTTCTTCGTAGACAAGCACGAGTAACCGCGAGTTTCCCTACTTCGAACCCGCAACTTTAAGTGTACAGACCCGCGTGTGCTTATGAAATACTCGCGCCTGCTCTACTGTTAAACTCACACTTACCTTAGGATACTCGCTACCTGACTGTGTAGAGACCCGTGAGTGCTTTGACATAACCATGACTTTACTGTACAGAGACTCACGACTATCAGATTAGAACCGCGACTTTCTCCTTTACAGACTCGCGCACCCACGACTGACTCTACTATAAACTCGTGAGTAACTGCGACTATTGCTGTGCAGAACCCTCGAGTATTAGATCTATCCGTGAGTTTATTGTGGTAGACCCGCAAGTGACTTTTCTTGGCACTTTTTTAAGGGTTGTAAGTAAAAGTTTCTTTTCCTTTTTTGTGTTTCTGCAGATCAATACGATAAAGTGTATCAGTTTTATGTTATTCACCTTTTTCTCTTGTCATTTCTAGCATTTGGGTTTATTTTCTTGTCAAAATTTCTAGCATTATGACTCTAGAAGTAGCTTATGATCCTGAACTTGTTGGTACTAACTATCTTGCATGGAAAAGAAAAATGATTGATGTTTTCAGAAGTAAGAATCTATGGAGGATTGTTAATGGTGAACACCAAAAGCCTGTTGATGTTAAAGATGTGGCTATATGGGAAAATAAATGTGATCAAGCAAGAGGGCTCATTGGTCAAAATGTTGCAGATAGTCTTCTGGTAAGTATTGAGGCAGAAGATAACCCGATTGAGGTATGGAAAATTCTTGCTTCTTTATTTGATAAATCTGATGATGTTTTTGCTTATTACCTTGAAAAGAAGATTTTTGAACTAGATCCTACTAACTTTGAAAGAGTAGAATTATATCTTGCTGAAGTGAAAACTTTAAATGAAAAATTAAATAATTGTGGTAAAGATTACAAGAAAACAGACACTGCTCTTATAATTCTCGTAGAACAAAAATTGCCATCTTGTTTTGACAGGTTCAGTCAAACTAGGAATAGGGCTCTTGAATTGTCTCAAAACACCAGGAAACCTACTTTGGATGATTTTTGTAAAGGACTGATAAATGAGAAAGAAAGGTTGATTGTTTCAGGACAAGTCTCACCTAGTACAACTCTTATGGCACATAATAGGAATCCTAAGAATTTTTTTAATAATGTTAAAGGTTCTAATTCACACACTTCAGATCATACTTATAAATTTGGTAATGCTTATAATGCACATCATGAAAATAGTAAGAAGAAGAAAGTGTATGATCCTTGTAAACATTGTGGTAAAACTAATCATCCTGAAAAGAATTGCTTTAAGGCGAAATGTTTAATGGCTTAAGCTAAAGTTAAAGGTTCTGATGAATCACAAGTAGCTTTAAGTGCATCTGTTGTTTTTGTCTAGTAGTTCTTCTTCTAATACTTAATGACCAAATTGTTCTTTTTTGTTGATCATGTTTAATCATGTTGATTTCTAATCATGTCATGTTTATTTTGTTCATATGTTGCTCATTTTTTTAAAGATTTGCATAGAAGCAATCACATAGAAGCATTCCTCTATTATTTTTAACATGATATATGAGTTGCTACTCCTGTTGTAACATGTATTTAGAGCACTCTTCATGGAATAATGTTTTATGGTCTTGCATAGAAGCAATAGCATAAAAGCAATCTATATATTCTTGAGAAATTTTATCTCATAATTGTAAATCTTGTGTAAGCTATTTTATTGCTCACTATTTATATGTTGTGGCCGACACTTAATGTGTAAAAGTAACTTCATTTTCCTTAATGAACAAGTTAATATTTTATTTGATCATATTATGTTTCCATCTTTTTATATGATGTTTGCTAACCATTGGTGTATAAGCATTTTCATTTATGTATGAACAATTGTAATTTATGATCTTTTTATGCCTTAATCTTGGAAGTTCTTGTGTGCAGATAAGTTTTATGTTTATGGGAAAATTTGTGAGAAGCTGGTTTCTGTACTTCCTTATTGAGCATATTAATCTTTGATCTTTGTTATTACCTTATTCCAGAAATAATGAAGCACCATCTTCTACTGTTAAAATCAAGATGTTCATCTGTATGATACCATTTTCGATGGATAGACCATTGGGTTTTTGTTTCTTTGATGTTTGAGGTCTTCTACAGATATTTATATTGCTCCTTGATTGGAAGGATGTATGCTATCTGCATGTATTGGCCATCTGGGTATTTTGTACACTGTTGTGGTGTTCTTAGTCACATGTTCTATTGTATCAGCCGTCAGAAGGTATCTGTACACTGGTGTGGATGTTATATTAGAGTTATTCAGCTATCAATTATGGTTGTGACGATTCTTGTGGTGAACTAGGCATCTTGCAGATCTAGTAGCCATGACGAATGCTCTTTAGATCTGGGCACCTTGCTGTTGGATTGTGTCACATGTTCTCGGCATTTTACTGTTGGATCTAGTAACCATAAAGGCCTCTTTTTAGATCTGGGCATCTTGTTGTTGGTATTTCATCCTACAACCTGGTTCGTGTGTAGTTTCATGATTAAGTGAGAAGCGGTTGTTCTTCATCAAATTCCATTAGTCGAAGTGTTCTTCTTATTTGCAGCTTATGGATATTCTGGAAGTTGTCATCAAGGGGGAGCAGTAATGACTCCTTCCTTCCTTAGTGTTGGTGAGGGCTTTTCTCCCAGCCATTATTAACGTGGAGTGTTGGAATATATTAATTATATTCCTTGGAAGGTAATAATGTCTTTGTATTATGTTGGAATTTATCCACAATCTTATGTAAAAGAGTAATACATTATATCCCATATTCATTATGGTAAATTATTCTCTTATTATCTATTATTATATAAATATATGTTATTATGGAGAATTATACTATCCCACATGCAATATGTGAGAGTAATTCCTCCACATCTCTTGGTATATAATAGGGTCAAGGGATTCACATCATTATTATAGTGATACAGTGAACAACTAATCATACTATTATAACACATTATATTGTGCTCACAAGCTCTCTGCTATATTTTATTGGGGTTATTTGTAGTTGATCTCTTGTAAGATTGAAGGAGATTTCTGGAGATAATAGAAGACAACCTTCCCGTGGACATAGCCCAATTGGGTGAACCACGTATATTTGGTGTATTCTTTTTCTTCATTATCTTTCTGTTCTTATTTATGTTGATACGTTATTGATTGCTAAGATAGGTAAGCTAGTTTAGCTAAATCGATCCCCCATGTATTGATTATTTGAGAATGGATTAATGGGATAATGTTTCTATGCTCTTTTGTGCCTTTAACTTTCTTCTTTATTTTTATGTAATGATGGATCTGAATGAAATATATCGTAGTTATAGTCTTTTAAGAGGGTTAATTCAAGACTTCATTTGTTTTGTGGATTTGTTTTCATCCCTCTATTTGAAAAATTGATTACAAATAAAAATGTGATTCAATTCTCTACTTCTTGTTGTTGGTGAATTAAGTTGAATTTCAATTTTTTTTTAGTGTTTTTCTTATGTTAGTGGCTTTCATTAATGAAGCTTTCATCTAGTTCATTTACCTGGTTTTACAAAAAGTATGGTTGTGCAAAAGTTATATTCACTTTTTTTTATGGATTTCCCTTCTAGCATTTGCAATAAGAAATGAGATACTTGTTCTATTAAGGATGATGTAAAACAAGATACATATGAGATTTCTCAATGCATATGAACTCATGCCTCTTACTAAATAGTTTATTCCATTACCAAATTGATAAGCATTGGTCATGATAAGCTTCAACCACTACTTTTAAATTTGTTCTTGTATTTTCAATGGGATTATTGAATATCTGAATACTTTAAGCTATAATGATAGTTCAAAATGTGTATTAGGGAATCCTCCTTAGAGATGGAAACGAAGTACCCTAAAGTGAGAGGAATGGTTGATGTTGTGACAATAAGAAGCACTCCTTAGACGACACTACAATTGCCCTAATTGTTGTTAAAGACTTGATATTTTATAACCCAATTTTGGGAGCTAAGAAGTACTTGGGATCCTCAACAAGCCTATGCAACCATTCATGCAAACTCACCATAAAAACAACCTAAAAAATATTACATGTCTCATTTTGTAGAAGCTCAACCCTAAAATTTTGCATCTCCTATTTCATTAATGGAGCTTCTATGTTCACAAAGAAGATGATTTAAGTGTCAAACAAGTCTTGGAAATTTTCCTTCAAAAGTTTCTTCTTAATGTTGTTAAAGACCCACACTTATAATGATAGGGTCCTAATGATGTCTGGCAAAGTGTTGTAATCAAACAATCACATAATATCCCTGAAATAAGGAAAATTTCACTTGAGGTGCATTACCAAGTCTCCATGCACGTGGGTTAATTTGTAGTAAAAAGGATCAATCATAACCATTATTCACATCCGTTAACATTTATATTCCATTCATAATAGCTATAAATAGAACACACAACATTATACTATAATAAGATCTCACTCACAATAACACAAGGCTAAATAAAAAAGAAATAAACATCATCCATGTACACCACATGTTGAAAAACCACATGTTGAAAAATGGAAAAAAATGGAGCATATCTTTAGTAATGATCAAGCTCAATAACCAACAAATACACCATTGGCATCACGTTACTCATCCATACACCATAATCAACACAAGACTCATCATAAGAGACACTGCATGCAATCTCTATCAAATAGGGAATCCAACGCCTTTTCATCCTCCTCATATAAATCTATATAAAATAGCTTGAAGGAAACAACACATGTTAATTCAAAAATCTAGGAAAGCTAGTTATTGTCAGTTGTCATTAATATCCGCTAGTTGATTAATAAATCCTTATCTAGCTCTATGCAATCCTTTATCTACATTGTTTCCTAAAAAAAATTAGGATTGCATCTCAAGCAATTCAATATTTTATCTTTTTCTAGTTTCCTTTTGTTTTATATAATCATATACCATTTGTCACGAATCCCCAAAATGTTGCACAAACTTGATTATGTGCTTTATAAATTGGCGCCATCGAGTCATCCTACCATCAAAATTAAGGGGAAAATAGGACACATTTTGCCACAAACTATTGTAATACAATTGTACATTGCTAGGTTATAACATACAAAATGACTCAACCTTAGATTTGGTGCCTAGTCTCTATGGTGCTCTAAGAATAAAGGGATGGTCTCTTCTTGTACATCTCCAATAATTCCTTCTTTTCAAGTGGTAATAATAGATGAGCAATCAACTTCATTTAAAGACATTTTTTTAGGTGAAGAAGTGTTAATTTTTTTTTTTTATATCTTTAATTTGGGAATGCAATAGTATTTGAAATCAAATAACAATGATACACATAAGCAATCACATTCGACACATGAGTTTATCCTGGGGAAACCCTCTATGAATTGAGGGAGAAAACCCCAACAAAACCTTCCTTAGTATATTGATAGATAGTAGAGAATGTATTTTACATCAAGCACCCCCGGTTCAATTACATAGCAAGAGAAAGATAAATAAGAGAGACTCAGAATAATATCCTGCACAAAGAGAAGTGCCTTTCCTTCAAGGGAGAAGAGAATTCGCTTCACATTGAATTCATTAATAATGTATAATATATTTATATATTCTTCACATGCATTGACTTCTATTTTTAACTTCTGACTTCATGATGAAGTTGCCCTCCATCTGTATGTATTAATCTTGCATCAAGAAGGGCACCCCATTTATCATGCAGTGCATTAATTCATTGAACTGAGTCTCAGGATGAACTAGCCCCTTAATTGAAAGCTTGCTCACTTAGTTAGGTGGCTAACTTAAGTGTCATCATGCAAGTGTCGCAATTCAAGTGTCGTCTTTAGTTTAGCATAAGTGTCATCTTTTAGTTTAACATATGTGTTGTCATGCAATAACACTTAGTTAACTAGATATTCTTTGTTATCAGTTAGTTAACTCTCTTAACTGATTCTTCCTTGTTAACATCACTGCAATGATCAATTTGAGTTCTCCTTTGATTTATTGAAGTCTTCATTGACGTTTAACAATTTGAATTCTCTCTTAATTAATTCTTTTATGTGCAATTTGAATTCTCTCATATCTTATCACATCTTATCTTTATCTCTTGTCTTATCTACATGGTCCACATGTGCCAGCTTAATTATCATATAAAATATATTAAGGATATTTTTCCAATGATGTGATTATATTGTCCTACTATCGTTCTAAGTGGCTATATGCTAAAGTAATTCACTCTAGGGGTGGACAGTCCCTAAGGGAGACTTAATAGCTCAACCATGGTTAGTAGTACATCACACACCATGCATGCTTCGACATGTAAAGCATCACCTCAACACATGAGGCACCACCTCAACACATGAGGCACCACCTCAACACATGAGGATCTGTCTTGACACACAAGACCTTAGCCTTGACTAGCAAGACTCTACAACATCATCACTTTGACAAACAAAGCACTTGCCTCAACACATGAAGCTTAACCATTCTTGAGTCCAACTCAAGATTCTTCTCCAAGTTTCCCTAGTCCAACTCAGGCTCCTATAAGGCACTACCTCGACAAAGGAGGCTTAATATTGACACACAAGATTGACCTGGAGAATGACTCATGGTGTTGTAACTTTAACAAGAAGCCCTTGGTTACTACCAAGTTTCCCACCAAGTTAGTCGCAACAAATTCCTTCATGTTGCACCGGAAAGGATAAGCTCTATCCTTAATTTTGGATTATAAAACCCTAATCCCAACTCTGAACATTTTCTCTTGAATGGGTTAAGCACGATTAGGACCACTAATTAGAGCATGGGTTGATACAGGTTCAATGGATTATTATCCTTAAAAAATCTCCAATCATGGATTGTTGGTTCTTGGGGATGTTTCTTAGAAGATCCAGTGATGATTCATTCAAATGCAAAGGGCTTCTTTACTCTTAATTTTAAGTCAAAGGAGGATATAATACATTTGGTCAGTAAGGACCCTTAGTTCACCCCTATGGATTATTAGAATATGAATACCCTTATGGGCATTAGTAACACTTTGGACAAGTTTATTACTATATGCCCATAAGTAGAAACGAGATCTAATTCCATTATTACTTGAATCAACATATATATAGATTGAAGCAAAGGAATTTTAGGTAAACTCATGTTGGTTTAGTGCAAAAATCATAATCATAGTTGGAATAAATTTTGAACAATGAAATTATAACATTCTAATGAATGGAAGGACATCTCAATTAAAAAGTGAGTAAGTAAGAAAACTACCTGGTGGAATAAAGAAGAGCATAGTCACCACTAGTTGATTCCACCACAACAACCAAAGGCAATTGTACTTAGAAATTTTGCATATGATCCCTCTCCTCCTGGAGTCCAACTAGCCCCTACATGAACACTCACTTGATAGTTCCACTTTGGGAAAAATAAAGGTTTTAATTAGACAACTCAAATAAAAAAGAAAATAAGTTCATTGGAGTTAGAAAATAATATTATAATAAATATTATTAAAATATTATATATTGTCTAACTAATTTCAAAATAAAAAATAAATAATTTATATAAATAATCTTAAAATACACAAATTAGTAATAAATATAAATCCTCATATAAAACAACCTAATTAATATATAACTTCTCGAGAACAACCAAAATTAATATATGACCAAATTAATATATAGCTTCTCGTGAACAACCAACATTAATATATAGCTTCTAATCAAGACAACATATATAAAAATAAAAAGATATTACCATTATCAAAATTTAAAATTTAAAGCTTCCATCCAAATAGGGTGAACTTAAAAGGGACTCGAAATTTGAACCTTCTATCCCAATAGAGTGAATAGTGTTACAAATATTTTATTCTTATTAAACTATTTAATCTACCAGAAACGAAAGGAAAATAAAAGTAAAGTTTGGTTGAGTTGAACATTGGGGGGCAAAATGCCTTTTACAAAGCTGATTATATCCAACAACTTGACAATAACGGAGTAGGTAACATTAGGTTGGATCTAGTGATTGAAATACCCTCAACTTCCATTTTATAATCTAACATTAAATATTGGTAGAGTGCTAGACTCTTCAACCCTCCAAATGGGGAGGTTGTTAGACATGGACTTTGTTGCAGGTCTACATGTATAATTAACAATATCACTTCTTTCATTTCCTTTTTAAAATATTTGAAGACAGAGCAATAATGGGCTATATTCCACTCAAGGTTGACATCTAAACTTGTCCCATTCAATAATTTCCTTTGACAATTCTGTGATAGGATTTGAAAGCAACACAAATTCAATATAAAAATTGGAGTGAATGGGCAATTGTTCAAAGAAATAGACAACTGTTCTTAATTTCCCAGACTGTCAATTGAAAATTGTATTCAATCCTTAAAAAGGTAGTGGCTTGAGCTGCATCCAGTATGCTTATTTTAGGATATGGATGGCAGCAAGGATTGATGGCATTAATGGCCGCTTATCAGCTGTCGATTGCAAATAAATTTACATTCATATCGTTATAAGGAAATCAAGCTAAAGTCAACTGAACATGGTTGGCAGCGTATTCCTCTCTCTAGGTTTCAGACTATATGCATTCTTGCAGCTCTTTCATTTAATACGCTGTCGATTCCTGTATTGTCACTACACCGGTTGGAAGATGGAGTGCAGGGTGAGGGCATGGTGGGTTTTTGTCATTCTATTGTCTCTGGCAGCCTCGGTGCCCAACAGTTGTTGCAGCAGAACGAATCAGAGAAATCAGAGATTTATACCTTTGAAGGATGACAATAACTGTGATATTCAGTGTCCAGAAATCTTTCACACAATGTTGCCTAAGGGGCCTGTTCCGCCTTCAGGGCCAAGTCCTGATCACAATTCAGTAACTCTAGGAAAGCATGGCAAATAATATTTTATGAATACCATGTTGCATGGATGGATCAGTGCTGCAGTTATTGTAAAGGAAGCCAGGAGAGCCTTGCAAACCTGCAAACCTATTCAATGACTGAAATACTATTACTGTTATTTCTTTGTTTTGCTTTGTTTGTGTGTGAAGTGTGAACAGACAGACTCGGCTCTGCATTACTGTAAATTTTCGTGTCGAAGCAATTGTTTAGGCTGGCATGGGAGCTTGTGATTATATTGGTTTTTACAGCTATTCTTGAATTTATTGAATTTAATAAGAAACGCTGTATATAATATTTATTTTCACCCCAAATGTTTTTCGCATTACATCATATTGCTGTGTTTTTTATTTGGGTTCGGCTTTAACCTACGCAGATCAAAACCATTAGAATCTTAAATGGAATTGACAACGACAATGATTTCTCTGTGAATCTAACAGAATGATTAGAATCTTAAAAGGAATTGACAACTATATGATTTCTGTGTGAATCTAACAGGATGATCATCTTATCAGTGTAGTTTTCAGGAATAAATTTGTGCATCTTATTAGTGTAGTTTTCCGGAATAAAATTGTGTTTGAGGTTATGGAGCCTGCAACTTTTCCAGTGGACATTCTACTCATCATCTAACACAGAAAACTGCATTATTATTATAAGGAAAAAATGAAAACATTCTTATTCAGAAAACTGCATTGCTATTATAACGAAATGTGAAAACACTCATTCTTTCAAGGTGATCACCCATAGGATAACCAACCACTTAGTTTTAACCAAAAAACACAAAAATAGAATGATTTTCCTTTTTATGATATGGTACAGTTTAAACAGAATGTTGTCCAGATTGCCCTTATGGGATTTTCAAGGTTATAAAAGGGTGGTTCGGCTATGTTGACAGGATCTCTCACTTGGAAAAACAGGATCTTTCCCTTAGAAATACAGTTGCACCCGGGAAAAACAGGATAGCTTGAGGCACGACAACGATTTACAATTTTTAAGATATTCTGAAATTTTGCAAGTTATCGTAATTGTTCTCTGAGCTTTAGCCACCACAACAACAGTACCATACGCTTTCAGACATTCTGCAATTTTTCACATTATGGATCTTTGCATAATTATCCTCTCAGCTTTTGCCACAACAATGTCATATATATTTTTAGACATTTTGCAATTTCAGGTAAATATCATACGATAAATGTTGTGCTATAACTAGTACAACGATAAAAAAAAGTGGTTCGTGACCGTGACCAAGATAGGTGTAGCCAACCACTTAATTTTGTGGAGATGGTTAGTTGTTAAACAAAGACTAAACATTAAACTAATTAATATAAACATAAAAACAAATTCTATTTAATAAACATACCTTTTTATGGAAAACTAAGAATCTGACTATTTTTCAGAATATTGATCCATCAATGAAATAGACCCTTTTCTCTTTCTGGAATATCTTCCATTTATATGCAAAGGTGGATATTGATAAACTGAATTTCAACGGGCTTTGCAGTCCCATTAATGAAGATGGTGATAATATTATTGGTGCAGTCCCATTAATGAAGATGGTGATAATATTATTGGATTTTTTGACGTAGCATCCTCAGCTTCTAAATGCGGTGCTGGCTTCTTTATCAGATATGGATTAACTCTCTCCCTCAAATTTAGACTCTTTGGTGGCAAGGGTACAAATACAAGGCGGAACTTTTGGGCCTTTGGGACATTCTTAAAGTGGCTTTACTGTGTGGATTGGACCATCTTCGGGTCTATGGGGATTCCGCAGTGATCGTTAAGTGGACAAATAAACTTGTCAATATTGAGAACTTATCCCTCCAGCATTAGTGTCATAGAACTTCTGAAAATGGTTAATAGGTTCCAACACCTTTCTATTGAACATGTCTTCAGAGAAAACAATGCAGTGGCTGATGCATTATCAAAGATTGCTACTGATGGAGATCGAGGTTCTCTCTTTTGGGAGGAATGGGTGAATGATCAGCTGGTTTCATCTAGTTTTTGCGGATTTTTTTTTTTCAGAATTTTTTTAGTTTGTCACTTGGTTTTGAGGACCAATGAAGCTCTTTTTTCTGATGTAACGAGATGTATGTAAATGATACTATGTCCACCACTATTTGTGCTTCTGGTTTTGTTTAGTGGAGAAACAATCTTTGTAAAGTTGCTGTTATGTATTGTGACGTTACATTGGTCTGTCCTGTTTGGGCCATATATGCTATGTACTTTTTGATTTCATAGAAATAACAAAAGTACGTTTTTTTTTCCTGAAAAAAAACAAAAAAAATACCCCTTTTCTTATCCATCTCTTAACTCAAACTTATTTAAATCTTAATCAAGATGCATTTGAGCATAACAAGGTACAATGACCATGAAATGAATCTCCATTGTACACTTGTTACACTCAGGTTAATTTTGTTGGTACACTCAAGGAAGTCCAAAATCCTGGATAATATCTAAACACCTATCGGTGTAATAAATGCTGTAAAGATTGTCATATAAATATTTTAAATTTATCTAATTATATCTTAGTTAACATTATCACATTGGTGCAACCGAATAAGGGCTGGATTGAAGAAGTTTGTGGAATTAGACATTAAGCACATATACAGGGAACACAATCAGGCAGTTGATAGTTTATCCAAACATGCACTTACAGGAGATGATGGTTTCCTTATTTGGGAAGAATATTTTGATGGTTACTTCCTGAATTAGAATTAGATTAAAGACAAAGAAGGGACATTAGAGAAAGAATGTGTATAGCTATGTTCTTTTTGCTTTTTTGATCATATATTTTTGTATTGACAAGGACTGGTAGGCTTTGGAGGAAGAAGTGATCTGTGTCATCCTTTTGACCAATCTATCATTATACTGTTTTATTTCAATATTGAATATAAATAATATGCTTTTTTCAGCTGGAAAAAAAACATTTATTTTATGAAATACATATAATTTAGTATTAAGCTTTGTATCATTATTATTTATAGATACAAGTTACACCTACTTTTATAATATAGTTTTAAGTTGTTTGAATTATATAATTAAAATATCTTAATCTATTTGTGGAATTAAAATACATTTTGAATAATAAAAATTACTGCGATCTTAAGATTTTAACAATAAAAATATAAATTATCTATTTTTTAACTTATTCCTTTTGAAAACTTTAACCACAACAATGCCATACACCAGTAATTAGTAATTCATGTGACTACAAAGTTGATCAATTCCATATATTTCAAAAATTAATTCATAAATACAAAGTCAAACTTATACCGTCTTATTATTATATATTTGTTGTATTTTTAAATAATTTTATATATTATACAATCTTGCTTATAATAATTGTTTGAAGGATGTAGCTTAAAATAAGATATAAGTTTTAATATATCATTATTTTTTATATTAATGGAAGTAATCAATGCTATCTAATTGGTTTCAATGTAAATGTGCTTGTGTTCAACTTTTATATTTTTATGCAAAATAAAAATAATTTTTTCCTTATGAATACTTTACAATATCAGTTTCCCTAACTTTTTAAACAAATTGCCTATTATTAAATCATCTAAAATAAGTTTGGAAAATTTGTTTTAAAATGGTTTACTATTAGCATCAAAATGAATATATTAATATTTATCTACGTAATTTTGATAATTAATTTGATTTTTTTATTACATATTAATAACTTTGTGATTGCACTTGTCTCCTACCTACTCCATAGTGGTAGTGGTTGTTTGATTTTGATGCAATTCGAATCTTGGTAGAAGGGACCAATCATAATTGGGAACATATTGATTTAGTTCGTAGATAAATTCTAAATAATAGTGTCCATGCATTATTTAGCGACATGGATTGGGTCTATTTTGTAACCAAAAGCCCTTCAAGGTGAGGGTTAATTATAACATATTCTTTTAAGAAAAAATTGAAGTTAAAGTGTTGGAAAGTAGATTAGTATGTTATTAGAATGTTTTGATGTCAATTATTTTTTATGGAGAAAAGATTAATCTAGGTATCACGAATCTATTTATATCTACTAAGTCTCATTGTTGTGATCCAAACAATTAACAACGTGAAAAGCATGGTGAGTCAACCATTATGTAGTGGCTTTGTGTAAGTGATGCATAACCAATTTTACCCATTAAAATATCAAGAAGATTAATTTGTTTAAGTAGTAACAATTACTCCATCGTCGTAATTATTTTGTTTATGAATTCAAAATGCAGACAATTAACTTCAATCCTTTCAACCATTTTATTTAATATTAAAAGTGAGTACTTATTAAATATTTTCATGCCTATTATAATCTTCCACTTCTCCAATGTCTCTCTTGGGACTTGGACCATTTCCTCCTTGTTTAATTGGACAATGTCCCCACTATCCTCTCAATTTAAGAGAGGTGATATGAGTGAAGGTGACAATTGATGTTATGGAGTGATGAACCAAATAAACATGGGTCCATTCTTGTGCTCCCTGATCAATCTATAGAGGTAAATACACTTGAAGCATATCGAGATGTTAATCTAGAGGCCTCAGACAATGTTGTTGGAAATCCTTAGATGATTGGTGCAGGCGATGTTATTGTGGAAAAATTATAGAAGCTTGGATCAAAACTGATGTCCCCATGTGATGAATACAATTATATTTTAGTGTTTTCTCAAGTAATTGAAGAGCATCATCCACGAGGTTTTCATTAGAAATACCAACAATAATTGGTTAGTAAGAGGAGACACTTGAAAAACAAGGATTCAAAAGCATCCTATGCATAATGGCCATGCGTTGCTAAATATTTGTCCATGTAAAATGACATTAATGATAGTGTAGTAGGATCCTAAAGTTGGATTACGAGCTGGTGCAAGGTAATGATACCCACTTATGACGCGTTAGTTGTAATGGACTTCCTGGAAAACAAAAATCCGACCATTAAAATGAATTTTTAGAGGTACCTACACAAATTTTTAGAACATGGTGTAAAAAGATGAAACATAGAAAATTAGATCACCTTCTAGAATATATAACTTTTATTTATGGAAAATAGGTATAACTCCCAAAAAATGGCATTCTTCTAGGATTGACATGTTATTTTTTTTCAAAAACATAATGCATATGTTTGTGTTAGGCCCCGAGTTTGGTATGTAAACTGTCTAAATTTGAAAAAACATTTATGTAGGGTTGTAGATAACAGGCGGATCCAGTGCAACACAATTTTTCCAAAAATTTCCAAGCTAATTTTATATTTTTTAAAATTAAGGAAGTTGAGAAAGCCCTAAAAAGACAAGGTCGAGTGTTAGGCCCCGCTATCATGGTATTACCAAAGTCATTTTTTTTAGTGCGTAAGTATTTCAGTATACTTGTGCGGGTTCTTTTCCGTTTTCAAAATAGGTGTGCCAGTCAAAAGTTATAGCTGAAATACATTACATATGTTTTATGTAAATATGACATGGTTGCAAACAAAAATGAATAAAAAATAGAAAATACTAACAAATTTATTCAAAAAATAGATAGTTGGAATCTGCACAGAGAGTTCTATAAGTGTGTGCAGTTTCATTGGCAGTGGACAAGTGGAGCATATATAGATTCGAGGTTGAAAAACATGAAGTTACAGAACATGATGTGTTTTTCTATAATGCAGTCCAAGGCACAAGGTTTGACAATCCGAACGTAGAACCACACCTTCCAAGTCATTACACACGGTATGGAAAAAGGCAAGCGTGCCAATTTTTTTTTAAATTTTTAGCGCACGCACGTTAGTAACGCGCACACACTAAAAGCGCGCACGCACTATTAGCACACACTCACTGTAATATCACACGCACTATTAGTGCATGCACGTTGATGTTACATATTTGTTTCACCCTCCTGCTAGATATATCTTCCTTTCTCAATATAATCCCACGCCCCCTCCCTCTTTATAACCCCACTTCCCTCTCTCTCTCAACCACCCATATATCTCCTTACCACAAAGCATTAGCCCCTGATTAAAAACATATACCATAAAACCCAAGCCCCCCATCTATCTATTACCCTAAGCCATAACCCCATCCTTTCTCTATTTCTGTAACCCCCTACCACTAACCTTGCCCCCTCTCACTTAGTCCTACCACTAACCATCACCCCCCCATCTCTCTCTCTCTCTCTATCACTCTTTCTAAACCCCCAACCCCTAATCTCTCTCTCTATATCTCATTCCCCAAAATACCACTCTTCACCCTCATACCCCCACCCCCTATTTATTTCTCTCTCTCTCACTTACCACTGACCATCTATCCATCCCTCTCACTATATATATATATCCCTCCTCACCTACTCCCCCACTACCCTTAACCACCCTCTCTCTCTCTCTCTCTCTTCCTTTTGGTCTCTCACCTACTCCTATCACTAACCACCTTTGTTATGGAAAAAAATGCACAAGTGCACTCTTCCACTTGGTGAGGGGCTAAGCCTTGTAGGTTGCTGCAAGGCCTTAGTCCTTGGAGCCCCTTTTGGTGGTATTCCTCCAAGTGATTCTGCAAGAGATTGTTAGTGTAGTTCACATTCAAATATGAAAATATTAATAAAAACAAAATGAAAGAGATGGGGGGAGAATGCAAACTTCAACAACAACCAAAGATATGCTAAACCACTTTTGTATTGTCCTATGGAATAGCTGTACAACACCTAGGAGGTGAAGGATTCAAGGGAAGCCAACAATCTCCCTTAGGGAGGCCTTTCTTGTCCATAATACATGCTAAGTAGGTGGAAGAACAATGGAGAGAAACACTTGCCCCTTGATGGTAGGTGGAAAGCAAGCTTGGGAATGCTCACAATGGTAGGAAATGGTGGGCTATGGAGAAGCTCCAACTCAAATCCAACATCATAACCTTGCTCTAATTTCTCTCTCCCAAATGCATGCCAATGGCTTCCTTTTATAGACCAAGAGGTGGCCATCAAACAACTAGATCCAAATGTGAACTCTCCTCCTTCATGAACTAGTTCCAAAGCACACAAGGGGGGATGATTAATGCCCCCGAGTGTGTGAGGAGCTGAATTCTGATCCTTGGGGAGGATTGAGTCTTTAATGCGCCGCTGGGAATTAGTGGTCTCCTTTTTTTGACAATAGAGCGACTATCGAAGGAAAATCCGCATGGGTGTAACACGGGCATTGTTCAGGTAACCTGCACTATAGCGCGGGTCAACTGTGTAATACCCGCGCTAACCTTTGTTTTGATTATTTCTTGGAACTTGTGGACTCATGCTGTGTTTTGGATCTATTGAGGATTCCTGTGGTGAGATACATTCTTTATGTTGATGACACTTTACTAGATGGATCACTAAAATGTCACATGTGTGCAACTTTTAGGCGTTAATAGATGCCACTTGATGTATGAAGTTCGGAGGGTACTATAGAGCCGATAATGCATCATGTTTTCTGTTGTTTCTCTCATGTTTTGTAGGACAAAGCATATGTGGACAAAATAAGGTTCTCCCATGGGGGAAGAGTGTTGGTGACGACCGTTGGAGCTGTAATAAAGAATAGTTTTTATACAAACGAGGTGGGCATACCCATGCTCGTGAAATGATGTCAAAGTGATTACATTGAGAGAGGACAAAGGTGTCGACTCTACTATACTATTGGGACATGGATGAAGGTGGATTCAATCCATGTTAGAGTAAATGCCTTTGGAGCTGCTGCGAAATATTGAAGAAGTGGAACTACTGGTGACCATGATGAACCCACTGAGGGATTCACCGTACCGAATAGACTGTTATCATAATTTCCAAATGTGAACACTGCTACCTTCAAAATTACGTTTCCCCCTGATGTGATGATGTGTTGACGTCTAGCATAGGGGAAACTACTTAGTTAGGGAGCACTAATGACTCTCCCTACTAAGTTCGAGGTGATCCCTTATAGTGATTGAAAGGGATCCCAAGGTACAACTGCAACTACTGCAACTCTCAGAATATAATGTTTTGACATCGATGAGAGCTAAAGTATATGATAAGATGAGGGTCCTTTCCTAGGAACCGATATCATATTGTAATCAATTGGTGGATGGAAAGACCTGGCACAAGACTAGTTGATAAGTGTGGGGCTCATAACTTCCTTTGATTGATGCAAACATGGGGAGTAGGGATGACAACTTTTCTTTCGGGATGGCACAGATTGAAATTGGTGGAAACAAACTACAAGTGAAAAGGGCTTTAATGGAGACGCAAAACAAATGGTAATGGTAACCGAAAAAACAAATACTATTGAACATGTGGAGACTTAAATACATCGATCAAAGGCGACCATGGGTTGTTGCCAAAATAATATTGTGTTCCCTCAATGTGAGGTGACGAGGGAACTGTTTGTACATAAAGAATATCGATGGGGTCCCCATAGTTTGGGGTGTATCGGGGGACCGATTTGATGATGAGCAGAATCCCCATGGTTTTGAGTGGATTGGGGAGCACTTTCAAATTATGAAGTTATTGTTAACTTGCAGACGCAAAGACGGGTGCCCCATGAAACGATACCATGCAGTGTATACTTGCAGGATAACTGAATATAACTAGTTTCTTCTGAGGGTGGGAGGGGAATAGGTGTCTTTGCGGGGTGATGATACGAGTGGGATTACGAAGGGTAAAGTGCTCATGGAGCTATGAGGGGTGGCTTCGTGAATCATTCTCGTAACCTGTGCCGAGGAGTCTGACTTGTGTCTACTTGGTGGAGTAAATGTGCAATTATGAAATGATACTCTAAGGGAGGTTTGTTTCAAGTTTGGTCAGATTCCTCGGACTTGTGGGCGTTGACATCATGGGTTCCAATTGATGACGGGGATGGAAGTGGTGCGCATACCCATGGGAAACATGCTATTTTCAAAAATGACGTTGATGGCACATAAAGGCCATGAAGGGGACACTATGGTTATCAGGGGGAATATCGGGATATGCATTATAAACGAAGGGTAAATAGAGTCTATAAGCCAACATTGGAATGATACCTGTGGTAGGGTGCGTGCCCCTTTTTGTTAGAGCTTTGGAGTCTTATCCATATAGTGGAAAAACAAGAGGCTCCATGTTGTCCTGATCACAGTCCTGCACATGCAGTGCACATACCCAAGTGTATTAAAAGACATAACCAAGGTATTGAGAATGCAGAAATCATATAATCAGAACAATGTGTACCCGTGGGGTACTTGGTAGTCAAGGAGAGAACCTTTTGAGGTACAACCCATTGACTGGGTTGTTGAGGGTAATAACTTCATGGTCGGTTAAGATATAGGATCCTTTTGGGAGACAATGCTTAACAACATAAGGGCTTGTCCATTTAGATAAAACTTTTAGGGTCCTGGTTTACCGTCTTTCTTGGCATTAAACAACGAACAAAGTCACCTTCAGTGAAGGTGAGGTGGTCACACTTGTCGATCGTAGTGTTCCTTGGATCAGACCTTCATGTCTTCATTTTGTTTAAGAGAGTCACGCCTTTCCTCATCAAGGTGTTCCAAAGTGAATAAGTGTTGTTCTAGAGTAGGGGTATCTGGTAGCAACTCGATGGCAGATTGGAGGGGGGTAGGGATTTGAAATTCGACTGGGAGGATGAATTATACTCCATGTACAAGGTGAAATGGGGTAAAACCTATGGTAGTCTTAACGGAAGTGTGGTAATCCCACAGGGCTAGAAAAATCATGTGGTGCCAGTTGGTTTTGTTTTTATCCACTGTGTGTTGGAGCATACTTTTGAGGATTTTGTTAACAGCTTCAACCTAACCGTTTTCTTGAGGGTAGTACGTGCTTGAAAATTCGTGCTTAAATCCTAATAGTCGTGATAGTTCCTCAAACGTTTCGTCACATAAGTGTCTTCCATTTTCAAAGACAAGTTTCTTGGGAACACCGAAGCGGGAGATAACATGGTTGAAGAAGAACCATGCCTGCGGTTATTGCTTTACAATCAAATGTGGGCATCGCTTCGGCCCATTTGGTGAAGTAGTACACGACGATGACGATATGGTGGTGACCTTGGGGATGATGTTGAACGACATTCCATATGGCCCGCAGTGATGACCAGATGGAGGGGTGCAGGGGGAGACTGTGTTTTTCCAGAAAAGACCTGACAATTGGTGCACCTTTTGATGGCGTAAACACAATATTTGAATACGGAGGGCCAAAAATACCCTGCTCGTAATATTTTCTGGGCGGTGGCTAATCTGGAGAGGTGGTTGCCATATGCGCCGCTATGAAAATCATTGATAACTTGTTAGGATTCTTCATGCGCTAGACATCGTTGAAGAATAGTGTTGATGCCACGATGATATAGGAAATTTCTGATGAGGAGGTATCGCGGTGCTTTGTGGCGATCATCGCAGGATAAATGGGGAGCGAATTTATGGGTGCGGAGATAAAGGAGGATATATCCATACTAAGGATATTTGGTTGTAATGAGAAAGAGGTGCTCATTGGGTAGTTGGTCCTGAACGGATTTGCTAGTGGCGGTGGAGGAAGATCTGTAATGAGTTCGGCCAAGGCCATGGCTTTCTTGCTTTTAGGATCACAAACTTGAGGTCAAATTCTTGTAAAATAACGATCCACCATGAAAAATTACTATTGATAATCCTACGACTAAGTATGTATTGCATAAGGTTGGAATCAGCGATGATGGTTGTTTTCCGGAGCAAAATATAGTGGTAGAGTTTCTTTACAGAAAGGATGACTGCAAGCTCAAGCTTCTCGTCATGGGTGTAGTTGAGTGTAGGTCAAGTGAAGGTTTTGTTGGCATAATATATGACATGTTCCTGATGGTTTGTGGCAGGTTGGACTAGTACACTGCCTACAACAGAATCTAACGTAGAGATATACAAGATTAAATCTTTGTCAAAGTCTGGAGGAGAGATGAAGGGGGATGATGACAATGTGTTACCAGACAATCTACCGAAAGTGGACTTAAGGCGTGATCTCCCTAGTTCAATGTGAATCTAGAACAAGTGAGACAGAACATAGAACTACATTCGTAGATCTAGTTAAAGATCAAGTGATTAGATGTCTTACCTCTAGATTGTGGGATCTTTCTACTTGTGTTTCTCCAAGCTTCACGGTTGTCAGATCTCAGATGCAAGACCTGTTAAGACATACATAAACAATACAAGCAGTAAAACACATCTAAACAGTAACAGATCTAAGAAAACGGTTAAGCAAGTAAACTACACAAACATTATTAACACAACAACATTTGGTGGAAAGAGTATTATTGTATTAAAAGAGGGAAATACATAGTAGAGAGTGATTACAACCAAATATTAACGTTGCAATCCTCCTCCAATAAGCCAATCCAACGCCTCCAAAGGAAGTATAGGTCTCCCAATAGATGAGTAGGAATCTCCTAAGCTAATTTCACCAGCATGCAAGTGCTATAGACTTCCTCTCTTTGGAATGGGAAAGAGGCTCATATATATAGGACTAAGAGGATAGGATAGGTTGAGATATAGTGGGAGAGGACTAAGGGATCCTCCCAAAGGGATAGAGAACCGAAATCCATCTCTCCTATAGGTTAGGGATAAATCCACATCACACACCTTCGAGAAAAGGCTCGAAGATGCCCTTTATCCATTTCAACTGACATCGTCGCAGGCTCAGTGGGACAACCTGCGCCATCGCATGTTGCACTAAGGTGACCTGCGATGAACTTACTAAACCCTATGAAAACAGGTCAATATCTCTTCCAGTTTGATTTCTTAGTCATAGGAACTTCAGGGATGTTTACACCGAGTCTTATGGTGTCAAGATTTAGGTGTAACACAATGCTTGGGCATCAAAAACAGTTTGGGAATAGTCATCCCACTTAAATGGAATATATTTCCTGAGAAGCCATAAAAATCCATGGGCCTGAGTGGCATACTCGGGAACAAAACGATGAAGAAATTTTGCCTTTCCTTGGACACTCCACAACTGGCGTCATGCTCATGGTGCTGGTAATTCCAAGATGGCTTGAACCTTGGAGGGGTCGACGGTGATACCATCTTTGGAAAAAATGAATCCTAAGAGGCAACCACCGATGATGCAAAATACACACTTGAGGGGGTTTAAGTGTATATTATACTTGCGACATCTTGTGAATATGGTACAAAGGTCTTGAATGTGATCGCATCATTTTTTGAACTTGGATGTGAGGTCATCTAAAAACGCAAGGATGATGTGAGACAAGTCATTAAAAACATATTCCATTGCTCGCTAGAAAGTGGCGTCGACGTTTTTCAGACCGAAGGGCATGAATTTGTAAGAAAAGGTGCCCCATGTGTGGTAAATGCAGTTTTATACTGATCCTGGGGTTGGATGCATATTTGGTTATATCCGGAGAACCCATCCATGAAGGAAAAAATTTCACTACCGACACATGAGTCGAAAATTTGGTTGATGAATGGCATGGGAAAATTATCCTTGGGGCAGGCTAAATTGAGGTCTCAGAAATCGGTACAAACATGAATAGTTCCCTTCTTTTTGTTAACCATGATAGGGTTAGACACCCATTATGTGTAAGCGATGGGAAAAATAAATATGGCTTGTAAGAGTTTTTCGACCTCGGCTTTGATCACGGGGGCCTTAGAAGGGTGGACCAGGTGTTGTTTCTATCGGACGAGAATTGCATCAGGAAAAGTGTCAATCTGATGTTTGACAATTGTTAGGTCAAGACCCGACATTTATTCATAGGACCATGCAAAGACACATAAATCTTTAAATAGAGCGGTGAAATTAGTAATTTCCTGTGGTGAGCAGGAAGCCCCGATAGAGATGTTTTCGACGACTCCTAGTGTGACAGAGATATCGACCTATATGGTAGGGGATATGTTGGCAATGTTACTGTCTTCGAACGTATCTGGGGAGGGGATAGGATTTTTTAAACCAATAGATGTGAATGGGGGGTAAAATTTATTTTGACTCGATGGTGTATTGTTGTTCAGTGGGGAGTGTGTGTGGTTCTTGCCTGCTTTCTACTGAGGACCTATGATGGAAAGAGTCGCATGGGGGTTCAATAGAGTTCATGGCCTCGATTATCTCCTCATATGTGGTGAAGATGTATTCTTTTAGTATATCCTCATTTGAAGACCCATGGTCTTCATTCTGGGAAGAAAGAGAAATTGAATCGAGATTCAAGATGTCAAGATACTTAGTGATGGCTGTGGTGGGTGCTAGGATTTCATCTTGAGGGAAGATTAAGGGGTCTAACACCTCATGGGAAATTGGTGATGGGGGATCAATATTTGTCTCGGTATCCAATGAATGTGAGATGTTGTCCCCATTTTTCTCTCTTGGTTCGGTATCCTCTTTAATTACTGTAGGGAGAGTGGTTCCACATGGGGTAAGGTTATCACCTAATCGACTTTGGGTTGTACGCAAAGTGCAAAATGTGTCAATAATAGGGCATTGGAATGTGTGGTGAGACATTAAGTTGCACGAGAGACACGGTCAGGTGGCGTTCGTATGATTTAAAACAATGGCCAGGATTTGTGGATGTCGTGGCGACTGTTGGTTGGGTATGGAATTGGCCAACCATGGGGAGGACTAGTCACAATCACTATAGTACCCATGCTGATAGGAATCTCTTCTCGAGATGAGGGAGGTGAGGTATATTCCAAGGTTTCTGTGAGGAGAATAGTTTCCAAGGCCTCCCGTTAGCGAGGGAGGTCAAGGCAATGATATGGTGCCCATATTGAGAGCATATGGAACATGCATGATTCGTACGTAGAGTTCTAGGATTAAGTGTGTGTGATGGGGTTTTACCCCTTTTTCCATTGGTGGAGCGTGGATGATGCTAACATGGGTGTTAAGAAAATTCCTTAGCTCTGGTAGAGTAGGACATAGGTTTGTTGTGTGGCCTTTCTACCCGCAAAGACAACACGACGGTGTGACCCTTTGATTGGGAGTATTGATCGGTAATAGGGATTTCAATTCCTGATGGTTGATGCCCCCTGCTTTAGGCTTCACAATTTCTATCGAATTAGATGTCGGGGATGGTAATAGGGTACCTTTCAACTTGGGTTGTTTGGTACCCCCATTGACGGTCTTAGCGACGATCGATTGTGGGGTAGTTGCGAATGTCATAGGTTGGGATGTCGTAACTAGGCGTGTTACGGGCCTTGCAGACGTACTAGCCAAAATAAGGATAAACTCATAATGGGAGACTAGTTTGGAAGCCATCTCTGGGAAGGGTGGTGTAAGGTACCACACTGAGATCCCCAAAGTTAGCCTAGGTAGAGTTAATTGAGCCATAAACGACGTCCCTTATACACCCGTGGGAGGATACAAGAATGGGATTTGAAAAATCGGTGGTATCGACAGACTCAACGTTTGTTCAATGGAATGACTTAGCAGTAGTGTTGATGACGATGTTGAGGTGGAGGTGGCTCCATTTTCAGTGGTGAAAATTGTGCACATTAGTCCATCTGTAGATATAGGGATCTTTGGTGGTGGTCCCGAATATGATCCTAACAAATTGGAGTCCTTATGCATACCAGGGGCAATATCAACATACAATTGATCATCGCCCAATATAGGGGGTAGGACGTTGTCGGGATTTCTTGTGGTATTAGGGTCATAGTAGTTAAGTTGGTCGAGGGTAAATATCTTCCCATTTAAGGGAAACATCATGATACAGAAGAATGAGGAGGCTACCTCCTTCATGGTGTACATTTAACTACTTCCCAAGAGGATGTTGTAGTCGAGCTCAACATCGATTACTTCGATATCGATCATAACCATCTTGCCCCCCAGCTCTATGGGGAAATTTTGGTACAATCCTCTTGGTTGGGATGGTCTCCCATCATATGTGCAAAGAGTGATAGATGAGGGGACCAGCTTGGGGAATCCTAATCGTTTCGATACTTTTACGGACATAACGCAAGTGGATGCGCCTTCGTCAATGATACAATGATGGATCATGATGTTTTTAATCATGATTGCAACTTGAAATGCGACTAATGATGGTAGTCGTGGATCACCTTTGTTAACATCAAAGGTCATGAGGTGTGAGTCAGAAGGGTCAACAGCAATGAGTGCATTGACTAACACCTTTCTTTGTGTTGGTAAATACTGTAGCACTTCTAATGTGGACATAGTCGCGAGGTACTAAGCCAATTCACCCCAAATACTGTAATTGTGGGTAGCTTTCATGTGGGGGTTACTAGGGGTATGCCTGAGTGGAGCTTTCAGAATTCGTGGGATTTGTTCGGTATTCGGGCGTGGTATTTGTAGAGGCCCCCCCGAGGGGATAGAAACGTCTTCCACTTGGGGGGTGGAAGGTCCATCATAACACTTGGCTCATGTCTGAAGGTTTATATCCAATGTATAGATATTTTGGAAAGAGCCATTTCCAGGTGGACAAGGATCTTGTTCTTGTGTAAATGCCCCTTGATTGGAAAAAGGTTGTTGTAACACTGTTGTTTGTGGTTGGGGAGGATTAGTTACCTGAGGAGGGTTCACCACCATCTTCTTTTTAGCTTCCACTAACTGTCGGCAGTCGAGGATAAGAGGACAATGATGTGTATAATGACCATAATCACCGCAAATGGAGCAACAATAATTGGTTCTCAAGGGAGGATTCTTCCCTTGTTTGGGGGGTTTTTAGTGCCTGCATTTGGATCACCCATGTTCTGGTTTTTCTGGGGGGATTGCCCCCTTGCCCTGGCTGCTGATTTTTTTTGTTATTACCTTTCTTCTTCCCCTGATTCTGTGGATTCTAGAGGTTTGCGACGTTCAACTACTTGAATTGTTGAGCTTGTTGAACATAAGCAAGTTGAACTAGGTTAACCCCCATGTGGGGGGAGCTTGCTGACCAGTTGGGCATGGGAAAGGAAATATGGATTATATCCCGATGGTGGGATGAATGCCATTTGCGCTCCATAAGGGATGGATGTAGGATCAAATTGCGCCATTGGCGGTGTAGGAATCGTCATTGTTAGGCTAATGTTTGGGTATCATGACTGCATGGTCCATACTGTAATTGGCCAACTGATGGTGGTCGTACCAGCGTAGGGGGTACCAACGTAGGTGGCATGGATGGGTAATACATAACCATGTTGAATGAAACCGATGTGGTGGGAGGAACCTTTCCTAAATGGGAAATGGACCCAATAATCCCATCCACTGAATGTGATGAGCTCGAAGGTGTAGGATCCAACGAATGATGCTGCTGGGCATCATGGAGGATTGTGTAAAGGTATCCAGACTATGCATATATGAGGTCAAAATGTTGTGCTTTTAGAATAGCCTCTTCCTCGCTTTGTGGCATGGAGGTGGAAACATCTTTAGCTATGGCGGGTTGGAGATATTTGATAAACCAATCCAACAAAAAGGGAGGTTGTATTTCGATCTTGCATTGTGTGTGGAGTCTATGCCACTCGTGGATGTGGTCTGCGATGTGGGTGGAAGTATTTTGACGAAACTCAGTGAGAATTTAGAGGCCTAGATCATGTCGGATTGGCAGTTGAAAGTACGTAAGAAATGTGGTGGCCATGTTGCAAATGTGGAATGGGTGCCACTTTCTAGGTTTACATACCATTTTGTTGTTGTTCCACTGAGGGTACGCTGGAATAGGCGAAGCCTCATGGGGTCATCCACTATGCTATTAGATGAACACCATGAGTGGAAAGACATAACGCGTTTGGCGGGATCGTCTCCTTGTTTTCCTTCAAATTTGGGAATATCGAAAGGAATCTTGTCTGGTATAGCCACCCATGTCGCATCATGAGCAGTGGGGTCATTTGTCAATTTGGAAAAATCAAGTAGATTTAAACTAGCCATAAATGGTAAGGTAGGGATGACAGGTCTTGCCATTCTATTTGGGATGTGATTTCCATGAGGGGGAGACCCAGGTGGTGTTGTAAACAATGGATGACCTCCTATGAGAGAGGATGGGTCAAAGGGATCTCCTTGAGGAGAATCCAGTGGGGTACTACTTCTGATGGGGAATAAGTGGTGTAATTAATAGATTTTCCGAGGGGAGAAAATCTACCTAGCAAGGCGTGGCCTTGACTAGATAATCCTATTAACGCTTCCTGAGAACGACCTTGGCTTGAATTCTCTGCATGTGTAATATGGGGTGGGGAGGTGTAAGAACACCCCTCGCGAGAGGGGATAGGCCTTGTAGTTTACGATACTGTCTTAGGATGTTGTTGTGTTCCTCAATGGTGAAGGCTTTGTGTCCAATGAGAGTGATAGTGGAATAAACACAATTTGAACTAATGAAAAAATATGCCAACCACAATAGATGCAAAATGGTGCGATAAGTGAGTGATATGTGCAATGTCAGTTTTAGTGCATGAGTCCCCACATGTAGGTTCTTTTTATTATGATCTAGTGAACTTGTAGTTAAAAAAAGAAAAATAAATGTAAATTACTTAGAAGACCTAACATCCTTCCTCTCAAAATGTAACTAGGCCTCCCAAAATCACAATTGATGGTGATAATGGTATCCACTCGCCAATCTACTAGTGGAGGTAACAAAGAGATAGTTCTATGGGAGATGGAGCCAATGATCCAATCAAGAAGAATTGGCAACACCTCCCAATGAAAATAGCTAAATTCAGGAGTCAATTACACTAAAAATTGCTCCTTGGTGATATCCTAGGTTGGGCCACTAAGATACCTTGCGTCAAGTGTGGATCAATGGTTCATCCTACACAATATAGTGTCGTCTCCCTACAACAAGATAAGTGGATTGTAGGGGAAAGCAAGGAAGCTATACCTCGGCGTTCACCTCCTTGGTCACGACGCACTTCTGATCTAGTTTTTCTTTTAACACTTGCTTATAGAAGGATTTTGTAAGTACCCTATGAGACAACAATGCTATGTTTCAAAATATTACTAACTAGATTGGTGGACATTAATGGATGCCTAGCCCAAGCAATCCTACCTAACTAAAATATTGTTTTGTGACCTCCTATGGAGGATTTTAGTTGGTTAAGACAATTACAATGTTGATTTTAATGGGTTTGAATGTTTTACTTATGGAGTGTAAGAGGGGTATTTCACAATCCCTACCTTTCTGCTTCACCAAGATCACATGAAGTGCGAGGTGAAGAGCATACTAGGATTGGAAGAGTCTTTAGGCCTCTTATTGTGTGCTAGTGGAGCAAACACATGTGATGAAAGCAAAAAAGTGATTTTATTGGAAAATTAACTAAAAGAGTATATCAAATAATGTGTACTTCTGATAAACTGCCAAAAGGGGAGGAAACATGTGTATGCTCCAAGAAGTGATTACTAGTAATGGAAGCATTTGGGAAGTCCGAATTTAGGGTGTGGTGCAGGGCACAACTTTTGCGGGGAAGGATGGTTCAAAACCAGGGGAGGGGCCCATCCCCTCCTCCTCGACCTGATGAGGAGACGATGACGGAAATTCCACTGGTGCAATGGGAGGTGGCAGGAATTGGAGGAGAGGGTTTTAGTAATAAAGAAGATATTTCAGCATCGGGGACAGGCAAAATGGGGTAGGGATCCTGCATTCCTAAGTCACTTAGTACTCCAGCCATCTCGGTGAATCCGACAAGAGTTAAAGAGAGAATTCAGCACATGACGGATCATGCGCTAATCAGTAAATTCATGGGCGTATGGCCATCTGAGAAAGCCCTAATATGGTGGATTCACTCAACTTGGAAACCTAAAGGACATTTTGATCTCCTACTAGGGTCAAAGGGGTTCTTTACTATGGTTTTTATCAATGTGGAAGACAAGGATAGGGTATTCGAGGGAGGCCCATATTTCTACTACTCAGCAGGGTTATTTTTACGAATGTGGAAGGATCTGTCCATAGCCTCGGTTTGGATTATACTATATTCATTACCCACTGAATACTGGGACCCTGAAATACTGAAGGCGATTGGAGGAGCTCTAGGGCATTTTGTTAAAATATTTGATCAAAATAAGCAAGGAAGGTATGTGTCATATGCCTGTTTCTATGTTTATATGAATATCTCTAAAACCCTACCTGAAGGGATTACCCCAAATTGGGAAGAATCTGAGTGGTTTCAAACCCTAGATTATGAACACGTTCCTTTTCGTTGTCGACGATGTCATACTCATGGAAATCTAGCCCCTGACTGTCATTTGAACCTCCCTACGGAAATACCAGGTAGTAAACCTCTGGACCAGCCTGATGCAGAAGGATTTACCAAAATCACCACTCGGAGGAAAGCGGGAAGGAGGCATAATGGGGCTGAGCCCAAGAGTAAAGGAACTAGCACAAATTGCTTTGTTGCGTTGGATCCTGATCTACCAGACCCTCTTAATCCTAAGGAAACCCAGAATTATCCTATGACTGAGGTGGATAAACCAGAAGTGATATCTAAGATAAAAAAAATAAGGGTAAAAATGTGAAGGAAGAAAACCCTCTAGTAGTTGAGTCGATGGAGGAAGAACTGGAGGAAATGGAACTAGGAGACCCGGATCTTGATAGTATTGAAGAAGCCTATAAGAACATTGAGGTTCACTCTATTCCGGATAATCAACTTAAACTATTAAAATACGTCATTCTTAAAACCAAACCCACTCCCAGTCTGGGGATTGGGCTCCTAAAGTTGAAGGAGAGTAAAAGGAAATTTAAAGAAGGAGGATCGAAGAGAGGACGGAGATCCAATAGGGAGCGAATAGGGGAAATTGGGGCTCGATTGGTTGACTTTGGTCAGTATCCAATGATCCAGGAAGCTCTCTTATCTGTGAGATACAGTGCTTGATGAAAATTATTTTGTGGAATATTAGAGGGACTAATGATCCTCGCAAAAGAAAGACTCTGAAAAGTAAGATTATGACGGAAAAACCTGCTGTTGTTTTGCTACAATAAACCAAGTGTTCGGGAGCTCACTTGGAAGTAACTGCGCATAGCATTTGGAAAAATTGTAAGTGTATGATGCTGGATGCTATTGGGTACTCTGGAGGAATAGTGATCTTGTGGGACCTGCGACTTGTGGCTCTCACCGATTTTCTTTCCACCAAGTTCAGTCTCTCTGATGCTTTTCATCTTTTAGGGTCCAACACGAAGGGGGTGATTACCAATGTGTATGGGCCGAGCAGTTATCCAGAGAAGCGTAATTTCATTTCCAGTGTATCCAGGATTAGGAGCATGTTTGAAGAGACCCACTGGATTGTTGGAGGTGATTTCAACTTGATTAGGTCTCTGGCGGAAAAGAAAGGGGGTAGGAGAATCCTAACTCCGGAGAATACTATGTTTGATGAATTTATTGAGAAAAGTAAACTAATTGATGTCGCTATGGGGAGCAATGGTTTCACCTGGAACAACAGACGGGGAGGGGAGCATTTGGTGGCAGCTAGGTTGGATAGAATTCTTCTGTCTGAAAGCATTATGCTTTTAGGGGGAAGTCTGGACTCTTTCCCGATAGCTTCTACAGGATCTAATCATTGGCCGGTTTCCCTTATCTGGAGTAATATTGGAACACGAATGAATAGGCCTTTCAGGTTTGAATTTTTTTGGCTAACCCATAAATACTTCCATACCAATGTGGAGGAGTGGTGGAGGAACACTTTACCCCCTCAGGGTACTAAAATGTACTGTTTTCAACATAAACTGAAGTTGCTGAAACAGAACATCAAAAGATGGAATAAAGACGTCTTCGGGGACATTTTTGTTGATATAGCCAAGATTGAGACACAAATTGAACATGTCCAAGAATGTATCACGAGAAATGGTATGAATGAGGATCTGACATTGGAGGAGAAACACCTTTCCGACCCAGCTCTATCAGAGACAAACTCAGGAGGAAATGTTGTGGAAGCAGAAGTCTAGAAACCAATGGCTGGAGGATGGGGATAAGAACACTAAGTTATTTCATAGAGAAACCATTCAACATAGACACCAGAATCAAATTTGCAAACTGTGTACCAATGAGGGAGTTTTAGTTGATTCTCATGAGGATACAGAGTGGGAAATTCTGTCTCATTTTAAGGAAGTAACAACTGAACCACAGATTGACCAGTCCACAGCCTGTAGGGAGATCAAGGATGTCATTCCCAGGCTGATTACTAATGAGCATAATGAGATGCTTATCCGTCCCATTGAAATCAAGGAGGTTGAGATAGCCATTAACCAGATGGAGGAGAATAAATTCCTAGGACCTGATGGTTTTACGGCTAATTTCTTTTACCACTTCTGGGATTTGATTAAAACTGAAGTGTGGCAGGTCATGGAAGAATTGAGGAAAATGAAAGGGGTGCTCCTTGCTCTAAACTCTACCTTTATCACGCTGATTCCGAAGACTCCAGGGGCAGAGAGATTTGACTTGTTGAAACCTATCTCTCTGTGTAACATCATCTATAAACTTATAATGAAAGTCATGTCCAATAGACTAAAACCCCTTTTTCCTACTTTGATCTCCATGGAATAGACAGGTTTTGTGGAAGGAAGACAAATTCTTGATGGTATTATCCTGGCTCATGAAGTCTTACATTCCCTCAAGAGCACGAAGAAGGCTGGAATGCTACTGAAGCTCGACTTATCTAAATCCTATGATAAACTTAACTGGACCTACATGAAAGAGATTATGGAATCCTTTGGTTTTAGCGAGTTGTGGATCAAGTGGATAGTGAATTTTACTTCAATTGCGTTCTTTTCTATCCTGATCAATGGGCACCCGTCTAATGTTTTCAAGCCAACGCAGGGTATCCGCCAAGGGGATCCTCTCTCTCCCTTTCTCTTTGTGAGCATGACTGAAGGTCTTGGCAGGCTTATTACGCATTTTGTTGATCAGGAGAAAATTAAAGGTCTCAAATTCCCACCGTATGAAAAGGCCATAACACATCAACAGTTTGTTGACGACACTCTCTTGATGGGTCACTCTTATGTTCAGGAAGCTAGACAAATCAAGAAGGCGTTGAATATCTTCTTAAGAGCTTCGGGGCTTACTTTGAATATGGACAAATCCTTGATTTTATTCTTTAATACTCCGCCAGGCAGCCAAAGGAACATTGTAAGGATTTTAGGTTTCACTAAGAGTTCCCTTCCAACCAAATACTTGGGTGCTCCCCTGTCTGATGCTGTCTTTAAGAAGACTTCTTAGGAAGAAATCTTAAGTAAAATGAGGGAGAAACTCTCAAATTGGACGCTCCAAGCTTTAAACCTGCCGGGAAGGGTTATTCTTGTTAAAATTGTACTTCAGGCGATGCCTCTTTACCTCTTTTCTATACTTTTAGCTCCTAAATCTGTCCCGAGGGACATCAGAAATATCCAACGTTCCTTCCTTTGGGGAGGCACTACAGAACAAAAAAAATGGCCCCTGGTGGCTTGGGAGACTCTGTGGAAGTCAAAACCTGAAGGAGGGCTTGGACTATGAGATCCTGAGAAGATGAGCATTGTTTGTGGAGCTAAGATTTGGTGGAGGTGGCTCAATCATACTAACGAGCAATGGGCAAGTTTCTGGGGAAAGAAGTATGCTCTTAATGTTGCAAAGTAGGATTGGGTTAGGATGGATGGGCCGGAATAGGGGTCGCACATTTGGAACATGGCTAGAAAGGGACGTGAGTTGATAAGACAACACAGTTTTTGGGAGGTCAGACAAGGATCATCAGCTAATCTGTGGTCTGATGCATGGCAACAAGAACCGCCCATCCTAACTTTGGTGAATGATGTCCCTTCGGATTCACCGGATTTTAACCATGATTGGAAGATGCTTGAGCATTATTGGCAGGAGGAACCAAATGATCGGGGGTTTTGGGTGTGGAAGCCTCTGAATTGGTGGATGGAGACCTATGAGGAGGCAATTGGAAAATGCATCCATGAAACTTTGCAACAGTGATAGATTAAATTTCAGTTGGGTTCGGACCTGTTGCGGTGGGGGCATCGTCCGAAAGGTATGTTTACCATGAAAGAGGATTATTACATTCAGGGTGGTCATGATAAACCTATTGCTGAAAATGTTTGGAAACGCCTTTGGGATGCGAAAATCTGGCCTAAAATTACCCTCTTCATCTGGCTTGTGCTGAAAGGGAAAATTTTGATGTGGGATAACCTTACAAAGCGAAGCTTTGAGGGACCCTCTTTTTGCATTCTTTGTGGGAGCCATGGGGAAACGACTGCACATCTTCTTGATGAGTGCAGATTCTCCTCCGAACTCTGGGATAAGGGCGCTACGATCTTCCAGATGATGGATAGACTTCGAACCGACCCTGCGGGTTCAATTAAGGGTTGGAGGAAGGATCCTTTCCAAGGGAGAATCCTTAACAGAATCTGGGAACTATTCCCGGGTTTTCTTATGTGGGATGTGTGGAAGAAACGTAATCAAAGAATTTTCATTGGGAAACGACAGAATTGCACTGTTATTTGGAGCCAAATTCAATGCGGCATTATAGAGACTCTGCAATTAACTCTGTGGAATGAGAAGGATCTGAACTTACCAGCAACTAAAGTAAATATTTTGAAACAATGGGGCATTGGGGCGCCACCTAACCATATCGGAAGCAGTCGTCCTCGACGAACGTCCATGGAGAGCCCGGTGGTTTGGTTTGCACCTCTACCTGGCTGGCTTAAGCTCAACTTTGATGGCGCGTCAAAGGGTAATCTTGGGAATGTTGGCTATGGTGGGGTTATGCGGGATGACAAAGGGAATGTCCTGTTTAGTTACTATGGTCCTCTGGGATTGGAAACCAATAATGCAGCTGAATGCGAGGTGATGATATAGGGTTTAAACATGGCCGCGTGTCGTGGCATTACAAGTCTCCACGTGTAGGGGGACTCCAAATTAATTATTCAGCTTGCCACCAGGTTGGTTAATGGGACATGGGCGGCTAAGTTGGCGCCTGCTTGGAGGTTAGTGTGGCGAATGACATGCTTAGAAAACATTATAACAATGATGACCTCTGTCACCTTTTACCACGTGAGATGGAGTGCAAATTGCTTGGGTGACGTGCTTGCGAACCAGGGTGCCAGCTGCAGTGATGAGGGATGGGGTGGCGACGCCCTCAACATGCCGACAAGCACATGTCGGGTTAGATGTATGCAAATTGTTGAAAGCAACAGGTGTGCGATTGGCGAGGTTGCGAACAGTCAATTGAAATAATGTGAAGTGATGGTTTTAAATGGAAGGGATACTTGCGACTGCAGGAGTTAAGAGAAACCTTATGTGACTCCTGCAGGAAATTTAACGGCCTGTCCTTCTCTCTATTATATTTCTAGGAGGACAATGATGATCCGAGAACTGAAGTGTGGGATGAAGACTAGTAATCTATTCTCCATGATTCGGTTGAAGGTTGATGATTAGAGTGATGATATTACGACATTTTCCGAGTACGAAGGGCTTTATTGCAGAGCCGGTATCATTATGGGTAATTTAATGGTGGTAAGTGGCGACTGGCCTTTAAATCACCTATACCGGGTCGGCTCTTGACACTTCCGTGACTTGTCTAAGAAGGTTTATGTGTTGTTGAGTTTAATTGTGTTTTCCTGTGGAGGTGAGGGTGAGAAGTTGTCTGTTGAGAGAATGCCACCGAGGGGACGCCCTGCTCATAGGGGCCTTAGTAGCCAGGGTGAACCAAGTAATCTTGCTCGGGATTTTGAACCCCTGACTGCCCCTAGCCGGGAGCAGTGGCGAGTGGCCACGACCGCGGTGTTTTTCCATCGTCTTTTTCCTGAGCAGTTGCAAAGTGATTTAGAGGAGATGGAAGGCAATTTATGGAGGATGGTGGGAGAGCAGGAACTGCCTCCTAAATTAGTGGCTATGGCGGACTGGATACATGATGCAGGTAACACCAGAGGATGTATGGCTCTTTATAAAAGAGCGGTGGTCAGGCTTTGGGTCATGAAAAATATCATTGCTCAGACCCAGATGGCTCGGGTTGACATTCTGGAGGAATCCCAATGACTAAAAAAAACTGGAGGAGAACTGTAAGGAGCACGCTAATGAGACCCATTGGATACATATGAAGCTGGACGCCATTGCGGAGGAATTGGGTATCTCTTTCTTAACTTATCCTAATAAAGTTGAAAATCCGAAGCTTATTGACCTCCGTGGCAAAGCTGTTGAGATGGATGATACGCCGTCATTAACATTGAAGATGATTAGGACCTGTTGGATGATTCTTTGGATGTGTCGACGCACTGGTTCGACTCACTACTACATTAGTTCTTGGGGAATGTGCTTCGTGTTGGTGCTTATGGCGGGTCTTGATGTTTTGGTGGGGTTTAGACCTTTGTCTGGTTATGGTACACAGACTTGCGGCTGGCTTTTGCTTCTCCTCTTTCCATGTTAGTCTGTTTTGGCTTCAGATAGTAGTCTTTTGGGATTATGGGTGTGGGATTACATCTTGGGAATGCCTGTTCTCTCGACGTACTTATGTGTATTGGGGTTTTGTAATGCATGCTCTCTCAACTTACTCTGTTTTATGTTTGATAGTAGCTTCCTGTACATGGATAGTAGATGGTTTAGTCGTTATAGCTTTGTTCTGTTTTGTAATACTTGATCTCTAGTTTTGTGGAGGGGATTATGGTGCTCAGAAGAGTTCTGATCCCTGTGGTGGTTACTTAAGCACCAAGACTACTGTAAAGGTGTATATTGTAACTTTGATCCAACGTTTAATAGAATGATGCTCTTTTTTTTTGCTTAAAAAAAAGTGTACTTCTAACTCTAAGAGATGCTCGTGGTGCTTTGCAAAATCAAAATATTCTAACTAATAGACAAGTGTGCAATGGAGGTATTTCACACTTCTCACCCTTTTTTTGATTCACCAAGCTCACATGAAGTGTGAGGTGAAGAGCATACTTTGGGAGACAAGTGTCTTTAGGTCCTTGCTTGTGTGCAAAAAGTGTTTTCTACACTAGCAATACTACTAAAAACATGTCGATTTCATGCATAAATAAGAAATGGTCTTGAATACTAGTGACAACAATGGGACCCGTTGAAAGCGTCAAAGTTGGTTACCTAGGTAATTTTCAAGAGATGTACTCTTTACTTCCTAATATTGGTCTAGGTGCACTAATTACTAAGAAATTAAGTAATTGGGTGAATTAGCTTAATTTAAGTTCACTAGTAAGCAACAATTGGGTTTCCAAACTAAGCTATGCAGATAAAAAGAAAATAAACAATAGTAGTGCGGCTAAACCAGATTCTACCACGTGGACCACATGGGTTAATGCAAAACAGACACGCTATAGCGCGTGTAATACACTAACCTTCTGCACGGGTGCGATGGGCAATGTAGTGAGGATCTGACACTGGTAACTTGCACTATGTGCATGACTGTATGAGTCGATTCCGCATTATCAGCGTGCCAAAGACACCGGGAACCGCGCGACTGCAAAAAAAAAATGGGGCAATGATGGGGCCAAATTTTGGAAGCAAGAGTTGGAATACCCGATCTCCTGCAAGTGACAAATACCCATAATTAGCTACTTAGCATAAAATAACCTAGTTTAAGAAGAAATGAACAAAAATAAGTATGGTCTCCATTAGAACTATTATGAAAAAAAATTCACAAGTGCACTCTTCCAGTTGGTGAGGGGCTAAGCCTTGTAGGTTGTTGCAATGCCTCAGTCCTTGGAGCCCCTTTTGGTGGTTGGTGGTATTCCTCCAAGAGATTCTGCAAGAGATTGTTAGTGTAGTTCACAATATTCAAACATGAAAATATTAATAAAAACAAAATGAAAGAGATGGGGGGAGAATGAAAACTTGAACAACAACCAAAGATATGCTAAAAAACTCTTGTATTTCCCAATGGAATAGTTGTACAACACCTAGGAGGTGAATGCTTCAAGGGAATCCAACAATCTCCCTTAGGGAGGCCTTTCTTGTCCAAACTAAATGCTAAGTAGGTGGAAGAACAATGGAGAGAAACACTTGCCCCTTGATGGTAGGTGGCAAGCAAGCTTGGTAATGCTCACAATGGTAGGAAATGGTGGGCTATGAGGAAGCTCCAACTCAAATTCAACAGCATAACCTTACTCTAATTTCTCTCTCCCAAATGCATGCCAATGGCTTCCTTTTATAGGCCAAGAGGTGGCCATCAAACAACTAGATCCAAATGTGAACTCTCCTCCTTCATGAACTAGTTCCAAGCTACACAAGGGGGGATGATTAATGCCCCTAAGTGTGTGAGGAGCCGAATTATGATCCTTGGGGAGGATTGAGTCCTTAACTAGATGTGAGTGGTCCTTTCGGTTTGATAGTAGCGCAGCTATTGAAGGAAAAGCCGCGCGAGTCAACTGTGTAATACCCACGCTACCCTTTATTTTGACTATTTTTTGGAACTTGTGGATTCATGCTATATTTTGGATCTGTTGAGGATGCCTGTGGTGAAATGTATTCTTTATGTTGATGACTCTTTACTAGATGGATCGCCAAAATGTCGCATGTGTGCGACTTTTAGGCGTTAACAACCTCCTCTCTCTCTCTCTCTAAACCCCTAACCCCCAACCTCTCTCTCTAAACCCATAACACCTAATTTATCTCTTTAAACCACTAACCACCTCCCATATCTCTTTATATATCTAAACTCCTAACCCTCTCTCTTTTTCTCAATCTTTCTCTCTCTCTCTCTCTATCTCCGTAACCACAATATCACTCTCTCTAGATCTCTCTAAAACCCTAACTCCCAATCTATCTGTCTCTCTCAAACCCTAAGCCACAATCTTTCTCTCTCTCAACCCCTTCAATACTTCACACCCTCTCTCTCTCTCTCTCTAAACCCCTAACTTTCCATTATCTCTCTCTCTCTAAACCCCCAACCCCCCAAAATTCTCTTTCTTTATCTCTCTAAACCCCTAGCCCCGAATCCATAAGACCCTTTCACATTTGATACTCTCTCTCTCTCTCTCTCTCTCTCTCTCTCCAAGGAATCCAAAACTTAATTGTAGATATTGGTCAAATTCTGCATCTTTTCCTTCAAGACTTCACGCTCTTTTGCATTCGATACTCTCCCTCTCTCTCACTCTAAACACGTAAACCCCAATATCGCTCTCCCTCAACCCCTAATAGGAATCCAAAACTTCATAGTACATATTGGTCATCTTCTGCATCTTTTCCTTCAAGACTTCACACTCTTTCACATTCGATGCACTCTCTCTATCTCCCTCAATGCCTAACCCCCAGTCTCTCTCTCTATCTGTAAACCCCTAAGCCATAATCTCTCTGTCTCTCTCCTTAAACCGTTAAACCCCAATCTCACTCTTTCTCTATTTGGAAACCCCTAACCCCTAATCTCTCTCTCTCTCTCTCCAAACCCCTAACCCTCAATCTCTCTCTCTGTAAGCCCCTAAACCCCAATCACTCTCTCTCTCTCTAAACCCTTGACCTCCAATGCCTCTCTCTCTCTCTCTCTATATATATATATATATATATATATATATATATATATCCCTAACCCTCAATCTCTCTCTTTCTCTCTCTCTCTCTCTATATATATATATAAACCCCAAACCCTCTCTCTCTCTAAGCCACAATATCCCTCTCTCTCTAAACCCCTCTCCCAATCTCTCTCCCCCTCTCTCTAAACCACTAACCCCCAATATCTCTCTCTCTCTCTCTCTCTCTCTCTCTCTCTCTCTCTCTAACCCCCCCCCCCTCTCTCTCCCTAACACACAATATCCCTCTCTGTAGATCTCTCTAACCCCCAACCTCTTTCTCTCTCTCTCAACCCCTAATTCACAATCTCTCTCTCTCTCTAAGCCCCTAACCCCCAATATCTCTCTCTCTATAAATCCCTAACCGACAATCTCTCTCCCTCTCTCTCTCTAAACCCCTAACCCTCTCTCTCTTTCTCAATATTTATCTCTCTCTATCTCCCTAACCCACAATATCCCTCTCTCTATATCTCTCTAAACCCCTAACCCCCAACCTCTCAACCTCTAAGCCACAATCCCTCTCTCTTTCTCTGTAAAATCCTAACCCTCTCTCTCTTTCTCAATCTTTCTCTCTCTATATATCCTTAACCCACAATCTGCCACCCTCTATGTTATCTCTAGGATTGTTGCACCTGTTTATTTTTAAATTTTTTATTATCGTTGGTTTTTATTGTTTTAATTTTGCTTTATTTTATATTTTATGTTTGATTGATCTTCATTAGGGTTTCTTTCATTACCTAAAATCATCGAAAGCTTCATTCATAAGCCATGAGCCCATGTATGTGCAAGAAATTATATGTTATATGATGAATTCTTACAACTGGCAGCATTGGTCCAAATTGGTAGCATTTTAATTTTTTATGACAGAATGTCCAAATGGGTTTGGATTATAATGAATATACTTCTCTGCATTCTGAAGCACTCAGTTACAGATATGGGAGCTACTGGAACATAAAGCAATATTTACTGCTAGTTACAAAGCCTGTATTGCATATTCATTCTGTTGTTGAGGAATGTGAAATAATGGAGCTGTTAGAGCATATTGATCCAAAGGAGCACGGCATCAGCAAAGAAGGAATCCTCGAAGATTTCGCTACACAGATTGGTGAGAAGTCAACTAGAGAACTTGGAGCAGGCGGGAACCCAGAGATTGGTATCTATGCTTTTATTTTCAAAAGTCTACACTATCCCAATGAGTCGGTTGCAATGTAAACGTGGCAGTCCATTGCTACTTGGCATTAAGGAGTGGACAGAGGTGGGAAAAGTACCAAATTCCCCAAAATAGTGAGTTGCTTCCACAAAGGCATGATCGAGGCTGAAGACACAGGATCAGTAGTCAAATTTGGAAAGAATACAGGGTATCCAATGAACATGTGGCAGCATGAAGAATTTATTAAAGAAACAAATACATAAATATTGATTCCTTTTCTTGGATTCAGTTACAGAATTTTCAGCTGGCGATTATCTTCAAGATCGATTGTGTAATTTGTAACTATTGTTGAAATATTCTATCCTGAAATTGTGGAACTCAAAAATTGTTTTGAGAATTCAATTGATCTATAAAATGTAAAAAACTTATATGTAAAAGGAGAGAGGTCCCAGCTAAGGGGCTCAAGAGCAGATGGGAGGAGAGTTTTTCCTTTCAGGAAGAAGCAGAGGACTGGTGTTGGCAATTATTGGAGTATGCAAGCTCTGCTTTGAGCACTGCCTGTATGACATAGACTTGATGCAGTTTTTGTACAGGTTCTAGTTTTGAATGAAACATGATGATGATTTGCTTCTGTACGTTATGAATTGTTCCTTCTGATAATTTTGTTATGTATATGGTCATTCATATTCCATTGCACTAATTCTTATCGTGAGAGACAATTATCTTTATATTTTTATAGACAGTGGCAGTTTCACTGCTTGTCTTCAGGATCATAGTAACCTTGCTATTGAATTCTGTATTTTATCTTATGTTATACAGTTTTTGGGGATTATCTTGCAGCCTTGACTTCATACCAGCCTTCTCTTCAATGCTTTGATCTTCTTATAAATACTTGCATTGTACCAATCTGTGACATATACCAGCTTTGTTTATTGTAAATTGTGTGATGTTATTTTTAAAGCTTTTGATTTCATACCAGAATTGTGTGATCTGTACAAATAGTTTTTTTTATTTAAATTATCCTAATTCTTTATAAGTTCTGTGAAGTCCCATTAGCCCTGGTTTTTACCAGCTTATGTTTTCAGTTTGATTTCATTTGATTTATACATTTTTGAACAAAGATTTCCTTAAGCTTGAATCCCGTAGTCTAGGTTCAACTTTAGGGATAACATCTTCTGGCGCCGTTGCCGGGGACGGAGGAGTGAAGATAATCTTCCCCGGGAAAGAATGACAAAGATCAGATCCAGCTCTTGATGGTGAACAGGAGCAGGGCGTTGGTTATACTACAGATTTATTCACCGGGCGACTCCATGTTCGAAGAATCCAAAGGCGATTTTACAAGATGTCAACGCGTTTTGAAACTATGTTGGCACATAAATTTGCTCCGTTCAATTTTTCAGATATTCTTGGCTTTCCAAATACAGTACCTACCATTGATGAATGGGGAGATTTTCTTCCGCGATTCCTAGAAAAGGAAGAGGACAATCCGGCACATCATGTAATTAAATTTCATCAATACATGGATCAGCTGAATATACATCATGAAGATGTGTTGATGAAAATGTTTAGGTATTCGTTAGATGGTCGTGCGAGACAATGGTATAGAACTCTTCCTCCTTCCAGTATTTCCTCTTTGAAAGACTTTCATGATGCCTTTAATTCATACTATAAGAGGATATACCCAGATGAGTGCATTTTTGAGGATTGTTGTAGGGGATATGCATTATATATGCAGAGTTTAGAAGCAGATTTTTCCAGTAGTAAGGATGAAGCCGATGGTTATGATATAAAGGAGGAAGAAGATCCATTATCTACCTCTAGTTTTGTTTTACAACAAGAAATTTTTCAAAATTCTGATATTAAAATTGATGAGAGCATCATAGAACAGAAATCTTCAGAAATTGATCAGAATGCTCCATTGTATGGTGAAGACATTAAAATTCTAGATTTGGAACTTCCAGATGAAGACATTAACATATCGGTGGAACCTCCAGGAGAAGACATTAAAGTTCTAGATTTGAATCAGCATCAATTGATTCACTCTGAACATATCCCAATTTATGATGAGTATCGAGATAAAAAAAAACAGGTCCCTACATCACCTTTTGTTAATTTGAGGGGCAGCCAACAGGTGTATGATAATTATGAATCAAATTTTGGTGAGGAACAACATTGTGTAGAAATCAACCATCCTAAATCTGTAGAAGACATTGAGCAGCCATATTTGCAATCCAATTTGCAGGTAGCTGAAAGTGGCAGCCATTATGAGGAAACGGGTATACATAGATATTTTGATCTTCAGCAAGAGGTATTTCCTTATAACTTCATTGATCCATTTGTTGATTATATGGAGTCTTTGAGCAGTTCAAATGTCAGATTGTTTTTGACAAAGGGAGGTTGTCTTTTCCTTTCTTCTGAAATGAATTTTCATATTCCATGGTCCCCTTTATGCATCATTTCCAGATCAGAATATTTGCCAGTGGGGTCAATTAGATCATCAATAGATTTGTGGATTATATTTCTAAAGACATGGATGGAGAAGATAGAGTTTAGGGCAGGTTTTCTTTCCATTAAAAATTTCAAGGAATGGAGTGATATGAGCATTGATGAAAATTTTTCTTCCATTTTGTCTTCTTATCTAATGTCGAACTCAGAATTTAAAGTCATATTTTTAAAAGAATTTGCTACACACATTGAGAAAGAGATTGAAGCTGTAGAGGTCAAAATACAGGATTTATCCTTTCAAAGCCCTTTTTAGCTGTCTTTCGATATCAGGATGGAGAATAAGGACGGGTTTGATAATCCAAAACTGAGAAAATGGTATGACCCGGTAGTTGAATACATCAAGGAATTTATCGATTCAAGGTTTCAGTATACATTTTATGATAAATCCAAAAATCAAAATTGCAGACAATTGATGATGGTTGTTTCTGTTTTCATTTTGCTAATCCACAGATCAAGATTTTCATTATGTATTCAGATACTTGTATGGCTTCACTAGAAGCATGATTTTACCTGATCAAAAGAAAGTAGTTATGATTAGTGTAGGAGCTGTGAATAAATAAGCTTAATTGTTCAAGCATTTCTTTAAAGTTTGTACAGTGTGATCAGATTGTTGTGAGAAGATTATTTCAGTCTGCAGAGTAGTTTAAAGATTCAGTCAGTGGTTTGTTAAGTAGCAGAGATTGGTGATGAAGACTCCAGCCCAATGGAAACAAGGCACTGGTATTTCTTATTTTCAAAAGCAGTGAATGGAAGGACAGGGTGTAGTTATCAGAGATGGTTTTATTGGAAAGGCACAGGTCTACTTGTTCTTGGCAGCTCGCAGGGAGCATGCCATCCCCAGACAGAGCCAGATGTTATCTCTAGGATTGTTGCACCTGTTTATATTTAAATTTTTGATTATCGTTGGTTTTTATTGTTTTAATTTTGCTTTGTTTTATATTTTATGTTTGATTGATCTTCATTAGGGTTTCTTTCATTACTTAAAATCATCGAAAGCTTCATTCATAATCCATGAGCCCATGTATGTGCAAGAAAGTATATGTTATATGATGAATTCTTACAACTGGCAGCTTTGGTCCAAACTGGTAGCATTTTAATTTTTGATGACAGAATGTCCAAATGGGTTTGGATTATAATGAATATACTTCTCTGCATTCCAAAGCACGCAGTTACAGATATGGGAGCTACTGGAACATAAAGCAATATTTACTGCTGGTTATAAAGCCTGTATTGCATATTCATTCTGTTGTTCAGGAATGTGAAATAATGGAGCTGTTAGATCAGATTGATCCAAAGGAGCACGACATCAACAAAGAAGGAATCCTCGAATATTTCGCTACACAGATTGGTGAGAAGTCAACTAGAGAACTTGGAGCAGGCGGGAACCCAGAGATTGGTATCTATGCTTTTATTTTCAAAAGTCTACACTATCCCAATGAGTCGGTTGCAATGTAAACGTGGCAGTCCATTGCTACTTGGCATTAAGGAGTTGACAGAGGTGGGAAAAGTACCAAATTCCCCAAAATAGTGAGTTGCTTCCACAAAGGCATGATCGAGGCTGAAGACACAGGATCAGTAGTCAAATTTGGCAAGAATACAGGGTATCCAATGAACATGTGGCAGCATGAAGAATTTATTAAAGAAACAAATACATAAATATTGATTCCTTTTCTTGGATTCAGTTACATAATTTTCAGCTGGCGATTATCTTCAAGATCGATTGTGTAATTTGTAACTATTGTTGAAATATTCTATCCTAAAATTGTGGATCTCAAAAATTGTTTTGAGAATTCAATTGATCTATAAAATGTAAAAAACTTATATGTAAAAGGAGAGAGGTCCCAGCTAAGGGGCTCGAGAGCAGATGGGAGGAGAGTTTTTCCTTTCAAGAAGAAGCAGAGGACTCGTGTTGGCAATTATTGGAGTATGCAAGCTCTGCTTTGAGCACTGCCTGTATGACATAGACTTGATGCAGTTTCTGTACAGGTTCTAGTTTTGAATGAAACATGATGATGATTTGCTTCTGTACGTTATGAATTGTTCCTTCTGATAATTTTGTTATGTATATGGTCATTCATATTCCATTGCACTAATTCTTATCGTGAGAGACAATTATCTTTATATTTTTATAGACAGTGGCAGTTTCACTGCTTGTCTTCAGGATCATAGTAACCTTGCTATTGAATTCTGTATTTTATCTTATGTTATACAATTTTTGGGGATTATCTTGCAGCCCTGACTTCATACCAGCCTTCTCTTCAATGCTTTGATCTTCTTATAAATACTTGTATTGTACCAATCTGTGACATATACCAGCTTTGTTTATTGTAAATTGTGTGATGTTTTTTTTAAAGCTTTTGATTTCATACTAGAATTGTGTGATCTGTACAAACAGTTTTTTTTATTTAAATTATCCTAATTCTTTATAAGTTCTGTGAAGTCCCATTAGCCCTGGTTTTTACCAGCTTATGTTTTCAGTTTGATTTCATTTGATTTATACATTTTTGAACAAAGATTTCCTTAAGCTTGAATCCCGTAGTCTAGGTTCAACTTTAGGGATAACACTCTATATCTCTCTCAACCCCTGATCCCCAATCTCCCTCTCTCTATCAACCCCTGACCAGGTTCTACGCAACCTCTCATGCACCTAATATCATAATTAAAGCATGGTTAATGTCGAATCCATAACCCCAATTTTTCTCTCTCCCTAAACTCTTAACCCACAATCTCCCCCCTCTCCCCCCCCAAACCCATAACCAACAATCTCCCCCCCCCCCTCTCTCCCCATCCCCCTAAACCCATAACCCACAATCTCCCCCCCCCCTCTCTCCCCATCCCCCTAAACCCACAACCCACAATCCCACCCTAAACCCATAACCCATTACCACCCTCCCCCTCTTTCTCTCCCTAAACCCATAACCCACAATACCCCCTATATCTCTCTAAACTTTATTCAAGATCACTAACATGCCATTAATGTAAAAAAAAAATTATACCCGAAATACAATACATGAACGTTCACCAACCAAATTAATGCGACAAGAGCGTGCGCACACTATCAACGAGTGCACGCTCCCAGAGCAACCAACATCTAACAAAGTCCACCACGGTCGTACCCTGAACGTTGGCGGCGAACATTGATTAGTTAATGCACAAAGGAGCGCGCACATGCACTAATAGTGCATGCATGTGCGCCTCTGTCTGAAAAAGACAGGATAACCGTTTCCCGCGCATCATCCAAAATGTCAATTGTCACTCTTACGCGCTAAACTGAGCTATGCTTTGCATGATTTCAGTTTTGTAACTCTTGCATTCATATTGAACTTTCATTCTTTGGAAGAGTGGAACCCTCTCAACCATCTTGCACACAACACTTACACTCAAGAATTCTTAGAGCTCTGTTTGGAACATTGGACCATTTGATTACAACTATTGGACACATTGGAGTTCACTTGTTTTGCAATGCAAGTAAGGAGCTATTAAGGAAAGGTATGGTGACAAATTTTCTACATGAATTGTATGAGTTGTCTACCCTTGTAATATCCAAAGGTTGAAGATGGTGTATTCATTCAAATTTAAAGATTATAGATTGTAAAAAAAATATATATGTGCTTGATTTTTGTTCAAATTGATCTACAGTACATGAATGTTGCAATTCCAAATATCAATTCCATATAGACACATTTTTTTGAAGAAAACTAATAGAGTAACAAGTGTGTAAAGAAATGCATGATTTTGATTAGAATGACAAATTTGATATACAAGTTCTTCCACAAATATGTTAACGTGAGAGAAAATGTAAACTCTCTCCTAATGTATGAATTAAATTGGAGATGTCACAATCATTCTCAAGTTAAGGGGATATATCACTTGGTGGTACCTCTTCCCCTTAAACATAGTATGTGGACCAAAATGTATCATTACATACATTTCACATACAACTATGAAGCTCAAAACCAATGAACTCTATAAACCAAACTCGCCAAAGTTGATCAACATCCATACCTTGGGCTTAATCATTGATACACATAGTAGAATCCATCATAGTGATCTATCCTTGTTAGCCTTCAATATGTCCAAACTCAAAATCCATCACTATTTGTGATCCAATAATGCACTTTCTATTGACAACTCCCATCCACTATAATAACTATATAATGACAAGGGTAAGCTTGAAATGAACTACACCAACCATTTTGGATCAACAACTTTCTATTTACCTCAATGGAGAAACCATCAAGACCCAATATTTTAGCTTTTTGGAAGGATTCAATGACCAATTGCAACTCCTTTAATGAGACTTATTTCATTATCTCTCTATTCTATTCTTGTATCACAGAGTTAAGAGAAAAAGAATCCATTTTTATGACCTCATAAATGTTTGCTCTTGGAGGTTCCTTGAAAATATTACTAAATTGATTTTCTCCTAATTTAGAAATATCCTTGAAACAATGAACTTCTCGGAGACTCCATAAAATCCATAAACTTTGATATTTAAACCCACAACAAACATATATGGTCTAATTGTTATTAGGTATATCACAATTCTAACTAATTTCTTGAATTGTGTTGGATCTACAAAAGATACATCATCCTCTTTGCTTCGTTTAGTACCTACTGCTACAGGTGTTGACATTGGCTTGCAATTCAACATTCTAAATCTCCTTATCACATCTTTATCATACTTTGATTCTCATATAAAAATTTCATTTTTTGATTGATCAACTTCAATGCGAAGGAAGTACTTCATCACACTCTGTCATTCCAAATTCATTTTTCATGGCTATTCTAAATTTGTCCAACATCAAATTACTTGTAAAAATTATATCATTGACATAACAATTTTACCTTGCTTATATGTTTTAGTGTACAAAGTGAGGTCACTTTTGCTTCTATTACACCTGTTGTTATTAGAATAGTTGTCTATCTTGATATATCAAGCGCTAGGACTTTGTTTCAACCCATATAAGACATTCTTTAGCTTATAGACCTTCTTTTCATGTCCTTTTATCTCATAACCATTTTCTTTCTTAGGCTTAAACCTCCAAAGTGCAAGTTTCTAAACCTCAAATGCCAAATCCATGTTTGATCAACAACCTTAGGTTTATATGCATTCATTGAGTTTTGAATTTCACTCATCATTTTGAGTTGGAACATTATGTTCTTGGTGCATTTCAGACCTAGAACTAAGTACACATCATCAATATGTTTCTTATCTCCATTTTTGACAAACATATTCACCCATTAAGGTCCAACAAATACATTTTTTCAATAATACATATAAAATTGCATTCACCATGAACCAAACACATTCACCATTAACCAAGTAAAAGTCATGATATATAACATCAAACGCACCCATGTAAGTAAGAACCCATAAACACTTTTTCGTATACACCAAATGAAAGTTGTAAATTTGTTCAAATTACATTTTTATACAAAATGGAGCATTGTTCCCAATAGTGGATGCTCATGCCCAAAAATGGAATAAGGGTAGCTCATGGCCTACACACAAGTAACCATCTCTTGCAAAAAATTCCACATCGTGGCTAATGTACATAGTGGGTGTCTCAATCAACCTGGCCACCATCGACACCTCGACACTCCTCTCCAAAATCGACCTTCCTCCTCTTTGAGCTAGAGGAAGATTGCTCCCCCTTACGTTTGGGTGTGGTCTGAAAGGAAAAAAAAAATGTCAATATTCCCACAATTATATAAATTAGTACACTTAAAAAAATACAAGTAGAATTCAAATCTTGAGTACTCACCTAAGGAGAGACAACATGTCGTGATGGGGGTGTCCGTCTCCTCTATCCCAATGTCTCGACAATGACTCCTTGCAAAAATTAGAAAAATAATTAATACATAATACAAAAATGAATTGTTTTATGAAATTCATTCATGCTTTATAAGTTTTTAAATATATTATAAATCTCACCATGAATATCGGAGGCGATGCAGGCAATTTCCCTTTAGGGCTAGGAAGTGGAGCACTGGGTTGCACAACTTGCTCAGAGGCAATGGTGGTATAGGGGGATAATGTAGGTAGGGGGGTGGGGGCTGATGTAGGTAGGGGGATGGGTGATGATGTAGGTAGGGGGATGGGGACTTATGTAGGTAGGGGGCGGGGGATGATGCAGGTAGGGAGACGGGGGATGATGTAGGTAAATGGGCAGGAGTAGATGTATGCGAAATTGATGGAGCTGATGTGGATGGAGCCCATGTGTATGGGACAGATGGAGCCAAATACTGGACATGAGGGGTAAAAACATGAGTGGATGGGTGTATGTGGCGATATACCCTCTATTGTTGTATAATGTGTGGGAGCGACCTACGTGGGGATACAGGAATGCCGATCACAGGAGCAGACTATCCAATCACCTAACTCGACATGAAATGTGGAAACACAGAACTATGTGGAATATATGTAGGAATGTGTGCGTATAGTGATCGGCTGGTCGGCAATGGAACTTACATAAACATATGAAATACATTTCATTAGCATTAGAGGAAATTTGGGGTCTAAAATGGGCATTATAAAAAAATGTGCCATTGATGAGTTGGATTTCTCAAACCAATAGAATTTCAATAACTTTGGTCAACCATTATGGTTGAGTTGGACATATAGAAGTCAAATATCCTTATGTGTGATAATTTTATTCGACAATAGCTAACTTCATATAAACTTTATCTTGGTTAAGATGTTGAAAAGTTCATCTTGAAATATGATCAATATACTTGAAATAATAAATATAGAGTATTTTATATTATCACTACTTCTAAGTTCTTTAAAATATAAATCTCACATTAATTAAGATGATAGTGGAGTAACTTTGAAATAATAAATACACTTGAAATAATAAATATAAAGTATTTTATATTATCACTACTTCTACATTCCTTAAAATAGAAATCTCACATTAATTAAGATGATAGTGGAGTAATTTTAAAATAACAAAAGAATTTATATAATTGATGATGATGATGATTAATGTCCATTGAGACCAAATTTGGTCTATCGGACCTTAAGAAGGTTATTACTTGGTTTGCTTTAAACTTTTGGTCCTATACTCAAAAGCTTGGTAAGAAGCTTTCCAAGCTCACTATAGTTTTGACATGTTAGGAGGTTAGCAAGGTTTGTGTTGTAGCAAATACTATGAAACTCATATATAATGTGGGTGTATGTAGGGCACTCTAAGAGAGAGTGATTTTCATCCTCGACGCTCATAGACTTTTTATATTATTTTTCCGTCCAACAGTACTAAAAAGGTCAAATTACAAGTTCGGAGGAGAAAATTAACCAAAAAATAGCGAAAGCTGATTTTAGCTCTCTCCTATTTTTTATTTATGATATTTTTTAAATATCATTTATTTTTATTTTTAATATATTAATTATATAAATTCTTTTATTATTTCAAAATTAGTCCACTATCATCTTAATTAATGTGATATTTGTATTTTAAGGGACTTGGAAGTAGTGATAATATAAAATAAAATAAAAATAGTCATTGTTTATTTTTATTATTTTTGTAATTATATTTTTTCACAGTAATCTTAGTTTTTTTTACGTTTTAGATTTTATTAAATATATAAAAAGAAGTAGTGGCACATTTATTAAAAAATTAAATAAATTATAATATAAATTTAAAAAATTTACCACTATATTATTTATTGTGTATGTACAAGAATCTAAACTTTTCATTATTATTTTCAACCATCATCTCTTAACTCTACACTAACCCAACATACTTGTCAACTACCATTAATGAGATATCATAGGTTGACCTTCACTAGATAAAACCTTTAACTTAGTGTGACATGTCATATTTGTAGTGTGATGTGACTTTTTATATTATTTTCCTTAGGAGGGCCATTTTAGACCTCATATTTTCTCTAATGAATAAAAAACATGTAAATTAACCATACACACACAATGAATTTCACATGATACATCAAATATATAATTAATTTCAAACAAGTTACCTACATGGAAGGTGATCTGCTCACCACAGGTGGAGACCTATGCTCAATCTCCTCTGCATGCACCTGTGGAAACACATAAACATTAATATTGATTTCTCATATAAAATATGAAAATTGCAACTAACTCAAATTTTAAATACTACAACCATACACTATTTTATATACCCGTATGTGAGGCGCTGCAATAATTTCTGCTGCCGCCATGGCAGAATCAAGGTTGGGAGCAGTAATGTCCTCCCAACTTGATTCAGTTGTTTCATCTCGAAACAACTACACATGCCAAAAACATCAATTCCACATTAAATACATTAATCAATGTTAATCTAACAATTGTAAAATGTACATTTAAAAATGCAATCAACCTTTTACAAACCATGTACTAACCTCAGACACAAAGGTAGCTTATGCAGTATCCTCCATAGGGACATGGCAGGTATGGCCGCAGTGAGTGCAACGATGGGGTAATCCTCATGTGTCAAAGGATCCTTTGGCCCACTAGCTATGTTGGATGGTCCGTGACCAATGGGGCAGAAAGGACCTACACTTGATGGTTCTCCATGCTGCTCTGATGTGTCATGCCTAGATGATGCCACAAATGTGATGTGCTGTAATACAGTATGAGTAAGCTATGATATGGCAGTGGCAGTATCAATTAGGCGATCCAGTAACTGAGGTGTCTGTGGAGGGGGTTTAGGCGTACGCCTAGGTGCAAGTGGCCCTCTTCATTTACACCTGGCAGCGGGTCGATCCTGGGCAGATCCAAGACCAACTCCATGAAACTCACTAATGTTGAAGTATTTTACGTGTAGGCCCAACACAAACTCCACATATAGTTTCTGAAGAAAATAAAGTTGGACCTCCCTATTGTTGCGAGGAGGTTTGTCAAAAACCATGAACCATAGGCTCATCTAGTTTTATCTCCATGGCTCATATGTACAACAATCCATGCAAAGACACCTTTTACGTGGATCAGGGGGTAGGTTGGTCCTGGGGTCAATGAAAAAACTAACTAGAGTTTGTTTTGAGATGTTCAAGTCTTTGATTTGGTCTCTACTGAGACCAGTGGAATAATATGCTCTCATCATAGCCCTATAATCGGTTATGCTTGTCAATTGACCATGAGAATTGTCAACTGAGGAAATGGTGTTGTCGAGGTATGTGGCTAGGGAGAGTCTCGATGGTTCCCTAGTCGTTCTAAGTTCTTGAACCAAACTTCGTAATTGGTGTAAATTTTGGTTTATTTGGGATTCCGTGCTTGGTTTCTCCTCGGGGTGAATGTTTAATTCAAGGTTTTCTATGGATGGGTGGTTTGTTTGGGGTTTTGGCTCTTGTTTTTTTCCATTGTGACGAGGTAGAGATTAACTCCAATTAAAAAAATTGAATTTGTTACAATATTGTTTGAGTTTTTTGGATTTTTTATCATGTAATTTTTTTAAAAATCATTGAAAATAAAAAAAATAGTAATTAGAAGTAAAAATATTACCTGGATGAGTATTGGGGGAAGTTTATGGAGTAATCGGTGCGCGCGCACGGTCGTGAGGCATTGTTGACAAGCTATGAACCGACGAAATCGGGAAAGGTGGGTAACAAATGGGCCTCAACCCAATTTTTAATATGGAGAGAAGCGTGCGCGCACTAATAGTGCATGCATGTTAAAAGCGCACACGTGCTAGTAGTGCACACACACTCTTAAGACCTGCATGGATGCCTACATGGCGGTTCAATAATTTACCAAACCTTTGGGCGCACGTGGTCTTAACGGTGCGTGTACACTATTTTTTTTTACAGCTTGCGCGCTCTCGTTGCAGCAGATTTGGGGAGCATCTTCATGCGCTCTCCCTTAGGTCCCTTAGACTCTATTTTCCCAAGATATCAAAGAGTATGCCTTGAATATTATGAAGATGAATATGATATCATTCATGTAAATCCCAGAGGGTCAGGGAAATGATAAATTTATCATTTCCATGTTTAGTAGGATCAACTAAATGTTTGAATTGTGCATCCGTAGATGTGAAAAAATTGTGACTAAATAATTCAAGGGATCGAAATGAAGAACCCTAACGTTATTTCTTGCTTGCATAGTAGACACCAAGGGGAAAAAATAGACAATTAATTGATGTTAGAAGAATGGACCGCTTAGTTGTAGGAATTACAGAATATACCAAAGGTGAAGCATATAACACTTTTAGCATTAGGGTGTGTGTAGGATTTAAAGAATGCAAAAGCCCTTGGACAATCATAGGAGAATCAAGTTGTTTCTTTCCCAACATAATTATAGCATTGAGTACAACGTCACTCACGATCCACTTATGGCCACTTTCATTCTTCAAATCAAATCCCCAAAGTCATAAGTGGGAACCACCAATTATGCACTCTCTTGTGGCTGCAAATTTGCATCTTGAGAAAAAAATGACAAAGCAACCTAAAAGTTTGATGCTCCAATGCCATTGGCCAATTCTTCACACTTTCAAATCATTGTTGTTAGGTTGTTGTATGGTATTTTCGATCACAATTTTGGGATGTAGGCCAATGTTGGCTATAGTTTCCCTGAAACTTAAAGCACAATACACAGATCTTGTATTTCCTAGCAAAGCCATCATATAGCCTATTGATTATAGATGCATGGAGTGCCCATATTATTTTATGCTTGAACTAAAATCCAAGTAGAGCCTTCATGACTTGTGTTTCACCAGTTTTATCTTGAGGCATCATGGAGGATGAGGAGCTATGGTGAATCTCATGTGTTTGCAATAGTGCGTAGATTCATTTATTAATACCAATTGTCTTAGTAGGGGTAAAATGATAGGGTGGGGTATTGGTAAGGGGGGCACTAGGCATAAGGTCAATGCTATGCTTGGTATTTTGAGGGGGCGACAAAGTGGTTGGTTTAGTAAAAATATCTTAATAGTAATATAGGATGGGTTCCAACAATGTTGGGGGAGAAGTGAGTTGATCATCCTTAGCTTCCCAAATAATACATAGATGTAAACATTTATGAAGGGAAACTTGATGTAGAACATCATTACCAAATAGAGTTTCTAGAGAGGAAGACATAGATGAGTGGAAGAGAAAGTGTCGACCATCATTAGTGAGGGTGTATGTGTTACAATGTATATGGTAGAGCGATCATGCTAGCAAGGTATCTCTAGTAGTAATTTAGTGCAATCTAGCATAGCAACACCCCACAACACGGTGATGCACAAATTATGGCCATTGGAAAGTGTGATAATACATTGTTGGGTCACAAACAAGGAGTGATTGTCATCATTCACCCACCTGAGATGGTATGGATGAGGGTGGGGAGTTATTGGAAATGCCAAGGATTCAACAAGGGTTGGAGAGACCAAGTTTTTTTGGTTACCATTGTCCATGATGAGCTTAGTTGGATGATCTATAATCTAGAAATTTTGAGTAAAGGGCATGGGACAAGTGGGAGAGGCTAGACATGTTAATAGAATGAGGTTTAGATAATATATAGTAGGATTTTCCACATTAATGAAAGAATTTTGAGGGATAGGTTGTGTGTCGGGGTCAAATAATAAGGTCTTGGTAGAGCATGGGTGTTTTAAAGCATGACACTCTATTGTTCTATGAGAGGATGAATTATGGAATGTGTAGTATTGACTAGTGGGGGTTGGGGCTGTGGAAACCAAAGAAGGCGTATCCATGGGAGAGTTTTGTTGTAAAGGGGAAATTAATATGGAGAAAGAAGGGGCATCGGGTGTTTCCCTAGCTTCTTTTTAGAAACCAGAGCATGTTGAAAAGCCAATGAAAGAGAAGAGATATGTACGAAAGAAACTTCATGACAAAGAACAGTAAGTAAACCATAATTAAATTTAATTATCAATACCTATTATGGATCTGAAATGGAGAGTTTGCAAAATATTTCAATGTATTGTTGAACTATCTGAGTGGAAAGTTAACGAAGTTGAAGCCAATGTGCCCAGATGCTCTCAACATAGCTTGTTGAATATAAATGCTCTAAGTGTAGTGCAAAATTGATCCCAAGTATTGACGGAATTAGGGAGTGGTTTGACCCTCTCCTCATTGATTCCTATGCAATGGGATTCTGCAATGTCACTCATATGTTTGGACTTATCCCACCATTAAGTAGCTAATCCTTGTAGATTGTAGGCTTCCAAGGTGATTTTTTTCTCTCTTTGGCAGCATGGTTTGATGTTGGAAATATGAAGAGAATGCTCATATCCAAGCCTCAACTTGATTGCCATAAAAAACACAAGAAAATTGTGGCAATGTGAATTTAGGGTCCAGCACATTATAAAGGTTCGCTGAGATGTGGTCTTCTTGAGATTTAGATCTTATTTCTATATCTAAATCACTTATCACTTTGGTGTTCTCTTGAATAAGTTTATTTTGATGTTGAATAATTATTTGTTGTTGTCATTGTGCTTATGCAAGGGAGACATCCTCGTGATTATAATTCTTAGGAGGAGCCATGAATTTCTTGTTGAGGTAGTAGACTAATTGAAGTAGGAACATCCCTGAACCAGGGATAATTTTAAGGACCCATACTTATTTAAAAGTGTATAAACCTTGGCGAATCTTACCAATTCTTAAAATGCCAACTTTAAAATATTTGGCGATATTTTTCTAAAATTATTTCAATTTCTAAGGATTTTATATAGTTTATATAATAATTTGGCGATTTTTAGAGTGAAAAAATTTTACCCCATCAAAATTGGGCTTCAAAAAATGCAAATTGGCGAATCTTTTTTTGGAAAAAAACATGGAAAAATATTCCATGGGCTAAATTTGGCCCCTAAAATTATCCTTGCCCTGAACTCAAATGCCAATCTTAGATTGGGTGGGAGGGAATACTCCGAAGTATCAGATAGCAACCACTGCTATTGGAAATACTTGTTCTTGAACAGAGAGGGAGAGGATCCCTGTTATGTTCCAGAAACTTGATGAAGAAGGGAAATGATCCCTTTATATAGTTATAGAAGCTAGCTCTGATACCAAATTGATATATAAATAAAAATAATGTATACAATTCATGTACTTCTATTAAATTCCAGCATTCTCTCTTTACATAGTAAGAGCTAGGCTCCTTATATAGATAAATTTAAATTGGGGAGGATTAATTTTGATCATATTTTTTATTTAGTATTAAAATATAACTAGTTAAATTAATGCTGGATAATTATAATCTTCCACTTCTCCAACATCTTTCTCTCGAAATATGATATTAGTAAAAAGTTTAGCATTTCCAATCACAAATAAATTTAAAGATATACACATATTCACATGATTAATTGAACAAACACTTAAGCTTAAATAACACACCAACTCTTCTAATTGTGAATGCAACAAACACCACAATTGCACCTATCATTATAAACAAATGTTCTACTTTAGTTCATACATATGGGTATTTTCCCTTTTGAATATATATTTGTTACAATTATAAGTAAATAAGAGGCATTCTTCCTCAGATGGGGTGTCACGCTCACAATAAGAATGGATATATTAAGCAATCTATATATTAAAATTAAATTAAAAATTAAGCTCCTAAGTATACATACACGGATCCAACCACTGGGATGGGTGGGGAAGCGATTGGCCACCTCTTTATGGAACCATATAAAGAGAGGTGCTTTTGGGTTCTACTTGATTAATCAATATATTAAAATCAAAATTAAACCAGTTTAGATTTAAATCTTAGGTTTTATCAAGCGCTGAGAGGGATCAAATATCTCGAGGTGGAAACCTCTCCTTGAATAGCTCCTTGAGTGCAATACTTGAGCCACCTAATCTTAAGCTCTAAAGTCTCTAGTTTAAGTTTCATATTTACTTTTTACTTTGTATTATTTTTTGTTTATGGCCGACATAATATTTATTACTTTTTACTTTGTATTTTTTTTGTTTATGGCCGACATAATATTTATTACTTTTTACTTTGTATTATTCTTTTTTGTTCACTTTGTATTATTTTGTTACTCAACAAGACAAACTCGAGAAACACTCTAAAGTTTCATATTTACTTTTTACTTTGTATAAAAAATAAAAAGTAAAGTCTCTAGTTTAAGTCACATATTTACTTTTTACTTTGTATTATTCTTTTTTGTTTATGGCGGACATAATATTTACCACCTAATCCTAAGCTCTAATTCTCTAGTTTAAGTCTCATATTTACTTTTTACTTTGTATTATTTTTTTTGTTTATGGCGGACATAATATTTATTACTTTTTACTTTGTATTATTCTTTTTTGTTTACTTTGTATTATTTTGTTGCTCGACAAACACTTGACAAACTTGACAAACACTCGACACATGTTACAAGATCTCCCTCATACTGGGCTGTAGAGTGCCTCTCGGCGCAACTCATACTAGACTGTAGAGCACCTCTCGTCACAATTAATAAAAATTAAGCAATCGATATAATAAAATCAAATATTAAAAGAATGTTTGAATTGAAAATAGATCACACCAATAACACTCTTTTTTGGATTTAAAATTGTTTTTTAAATCATAATTTAAAAAACCATCAATATTATAAATAAAATGAGGAAAAAATGGAAAAAAATAAAATAAAACAAACTAGCAGAAACAACAACACCAACGTAGCAATAAAAAAGTTATTTTAAATTAAAAAATCATTATTTAAAATAAGTAAAAAAAACACTTATTTCCTTAAAAACAATTTAAAAACATTTTTTTAAATTTATTTTTAAAACAAATAAACAAAATTAAAAATAAAGTTAAGAAATTTCTTTAGAGGGGGATTCTCGAAATCATGTGGAAAGGGGTCACGCGAGTGGAGAATCGCGATTCACCACCATCCAACCCCTCCTTTAAATTTTATTTTTAAATATTTTATTGTTTTATTCCCTGATTGTAAAAGTTGTATTATTTCGGCTAACTATTGAGGTACAACTTTGAATTTGAACAAATCTGCATCTAAGAGGTCATCATTAGTTATACTCGGTTCTTCCCCTGTTTCAACTCTAGAGGTGGTTAGGACCAACAATTTGGTCGAACTATAATTTCAAACTCAAATTCTTGAAATAACAAGAGCCATATGGATACTCTTCCATGATGGTATGGTTTATTAACGAGATATTTAAATGCTTGGTGGTTTGTATAAAATATCAATGGATTTTCTAATAGGTAATGCCCAAATTTCCATAAAGCAAAAATTATCTTTAAATTTTCCCTTTCCATAGTTGAGTAAATCGTTTCCACCTTATTCAATTTCTTATTAGAATGAGAAGTAGGGTGATCAACACCTTCTTCCTTGGGCTGTGCTAATACAACACCCACTATGATGCCTAATGCATTGATGTACACATGGAATTTCTTCAACCCATCGAGAGATATCACATGAGTACCTCGATCAATTTATTTTTTAGGATTTCGAATGATTTTTACATTACATGATCCATTTAAATTCTATGTCTGCTTTGAGTAGTTCCTCCACAAGGAATGTTATGTATGGGTAGTGTCTGATAAATTTCATGTAATATCCATTATGTCCCAAAAATATCCTTATTTGCTTAGGATTAACAAGTATCTCTTTGATTTTTGCTAGGTTGAATTTGGTGTTGGAATATTCTCACCATATTATCTTGGTCTTGCATGCTTTGCATGCATTCCATACAATACTCCATGCATCCATGCATTAGCAGTTGAGTCTCCTAGCACCTAGTCCTTACTTTGGCCCTCCTAGAGCTTCTTTTTGGTCATCATTAGCCCTCCCATCCACTAAGAGCGCTTTGTTTACATCACTGGAGTTCCAATGCGCCATCATGCTTGATTTTAGGAGTCTACACACTCAGTTCCATGATCTGGGGCGCCTTGTCCCCTTGATTGCTCATTTAATTGATTGTTGCACCTAGTTTGACTGCTAATGAGTATAGGAGCGTTGTTTTTGACCACTAACAGTTAGTTATGCGCCCCCTTGGAGTCTCCTCCCCTATTTTGGTGTCCACATGATTCAGTTATGCTTAGTTCTACCTCAGTTAACTGATCATTCATCATCGGTGGCCACTAAACTTTATCGGGAGATGGTTTCAATGCAAACTAAGCCTAGACTTGAGGTGAATTCGAATCCTCCCAGGTGTATCGAATTCATTCTATTGTAACATCTTTTGACTTCCAACTTATGGCTGATTAATGTATCAACAACAGTTTATCATTTGTGTTTCAGTTTTATGAGTGAATTGATCAATGTTTCTTTCTAATTCTTCTCAGTACATTGTGAAATTGTGAGGTTTGTTCAAGCTTAATGATCTATCCCTGTGGAATTTCACATGGTATCAGAACTTGTGAGAGATTTTGAGAGCTTAGGTTGAGCAACTGCTTTCAGTAGTGCACCAGAAGTCTCTGGATTTCCACAACAAATCCTGGTGCCATTGCATTGAATTCACGGGAGAAATCCTTTGAGGTCTAGCCAGGTTTGAAGGATCTGGATAAAAGTGCCTATTGTCCTAACGCAGTGCTTAGTAGATTCAGAAACAATCCTCCAGATATTTTTCCATTGTTTTTGCAGGTTATTGCATCATCAAAAGCGCATTCAGTCATCTACTATGGATCTAACTTTGATTCCCAAGCTTAATCCTTTCAATTTCTTTGAATGGAAGGATTAGATGGAGATATTCATGCACACCAGATATCTCTACAGGGTGCTAAAGGGAATTGAGGTCGAACCAAATGGTGCTTCAAATAAGGCCAGGTATCTAAACAAGCTTGATGAAGCATATGGATTGCTATGCCTCAACATTTCCAAAGATCTAATATTTCATCTCTCTCGGTCTGAAAATTCCCAAGGAGGTTTGAACAAAGCTCAAATCCTAATTTGGGAAACATGATGATTTGAGAGTACGTCAATTGGAAAATGAGTTGATCTCACTGAGCCCCAACAGTTTTGAATCCATTACATATTTATTCACAAGATTCAATAACTTGGTTGTGCAGCTAAAACTATGTGGAATTGAGAGGGAAGACAAGCAGCTGATTCTTTCTATTCTTTCAAAATTGGGATCGGACTATTCTTTGTTTGTATCCACCTTCCAAACAACAAAGATTTCCATCCCAAACTGGAAAATGCCCACTCTAGATGCATTCATCCTGTCTCTCATAAAGGAGCAGGACAAATTGGTGCAGATGGGAGTAATAAAACCATCAAGGGATCAATCTCTTGCTATAGGAGAAGGAAATAATGCGAATGGGAAAGGAAAGCATAAGGGTAAGGAGAAGAAACATTATGAGAAAAAGTCAAAGGAGACTCCCAAACAGTCAGAGGGAACCTCGAATCCAAAGAGAGGCAAGCAAAACCAGAAGGAGAAGACCAAATGTCCATACTGTAACAGAGGTTTTCACCCAAAAAGTGCTTGCATGAAGAAGACCATTTATCTCATGGCCTAGCTTCTAGAGAAAAACAACCTTCCATTACTTGCAAGTGCTACAAGAAAAGAAGATGATCCTAAATCATAGGATAAAGAGAGGTGTCATGCACTCGTGGTTGGCACTTCGAATGCATCCTCCTTCATCACAGATTCTGGAGCCTATAGACACATGTCTGCATCCAAGGATCTATTCTCTGAATTTGAACCAACTGTTGGACCTTTTATCCTAATGGGAGATGATTCTGAAGTTCCTTCAAAAGGGATTGGAAGGATCAATCTGGATCATGGATACTTCAATGATGTGCTCTATGTGCCTACGCTGGAAGCTAACCTCCTTTCAGTTTATCAAATGACACATACAGGAGTTCCAAAGAAAGTAATTTTTACTCCTAATGTGGTTGAAATCCAAGAGATCTCTACTGGGAAGATCATTACATAAGGCATTGCAGATCACCATTCCAAAATCTATGAGTTCTCTCATTTCTTGCCTTACTCAAAACAAAGTGCATTTATTACTCATGCAAATGAAGTGAATAGACTTTGGCATGAGAGGTTTGGGCACCTCAACTACAAATATTTGCAAGAACTACACAATCAGAAAATGGTTGAAGGGCTTCCAAACATCATATTTGCTAAGGGAACCTGTCAAGGTTGCTTGATTGGTAAGCATCTGGAGCACAGGTTTGAAAAAGGAAAGGCAAAGGGATCCTCTTCTCCTCTCGAGTTGATTCTCAGTGACATATCAGGACCCCTTCCTCACCTATGTTTGAATAATGCAAGATACATATTAAAATTCATATATGATTATTCAAGATTTAGTTGGGTATATTTTCTAAAGTTGAAATGAGAAGTCTTTGAATGCTTCAAATTTTTTAAAGCTTCTGTAGAAAAATTTACTGATAAGAAGATCAAGGTCCTTTGTACTGACAATGGAGGAGATTATGTGAAGAATGAGTTTCATTTAATTTGTGCAGATGAAGGTATTGAAATGCAGCACATTATTCCTTACACACCACAACATAATGGGGTAGCAGAGAGAAAGAACAAAACTTTAAAAGAGATGGCTGCTTGCATGCTTGAGTCTAAAGCGTTGGCTCCTAGAATTTAGGCAGAAGCTGTCAACTGTGTTGCATACCTCCAGAACGGAGTTCCACACAAAGGCCTAAAAGGAAAAACTCATTTCGAAGCATGGATGGCATACAAGCCAGATGTGTCTCATCTAAGAGTCTTTGGTTCCAAAGCTTGGGCAAGGATTCCTTCAGAGAAGAGGAGAGTCTTAGAGCCTCAAAGAAAAGAGTGCATATTGGTTGGTTATGCACAGAATGCAAAAGCCTACAAACTGTTGGATCTGTCTACCATGCATACCTTCCTTGAAAGAAGTGTCCAATTTGAAGAATGGACATTGCATGATTCCCACCATGTCGAAGCAGACAACTTACCAACTACTCCACCATAGCATGTTGAATAAGATAGCAAGTCATCCTCTCATAAAAGTTCAGATTTTGACTCAGAAAGTGAAGATGAGCGAATGCTAGATTCAAATCCACAAGAACCTAAAGATCTAGCACGATAATATCCACCTCCACTTCCACGATGGGCTGCTAAGACCATTGAATTTGTTGGTGATCTTGTTGGAGATCCACAAGATCCAAGAAGAACTAGATATGAGTTTCAAAATTCAAGATTTGCACTATCTCATATAGATCCCTTTCTTTCTGATAGATGTTTTTGATGATTGGATCTGGTCCTATTTGTTGGTCAAGCAAAAAGAAGACTGCTCTTGCTCTTTCATCAGCTGAGGCCAAGTACAGAGGTGTGGTGAATGCAGTCACACAATGCATCTGGTTGCAGGGCATCTTATCAGAGTTTGGGATTCGCTACAGTACTCCACCAGTCATCTACTGTGACAATCATAGTGCTATCAGGATTTCCACAAATCTGGTTCTGAGACAAAGAACCAAACACATTGAGATACACATGCATTACATCCGAGGACTGGTGCATGATCGTACCATGACACTGCTCTATTGTCCTTCAAAAGAGAATATTGCAGATATTTTCACCAAGAATTTTTCAGTGAAAAAGTTCACTCATCTTTGATCCCTTCTTGGGGTGAGTGCTACCTTGGATGATTAGTTTTTTTTACAGTCTATCTTGGGGGGGGTTTGTTCCGAATGGGTTTTTCCTCTTTCCTCATTTTTTTAGATTGTTGTATGGGGTGACCTTTGGTCTTAGTAACCAGGGCCCTAATTTCCATCTATTTACTTATATTTTTCCTCATAGTCCGGCTCAAGGGGGGTGTTGGAATGTTCTCACCATCTTATCTTGGTCTTGCATGCATGCATGCATTCCATGTAACACTCCATGCATCCATGCATTAGCAGTTGAGTCTCCTAGCACCTAGTCCTTACCTTGGCCCCCCTAGAGCTTCTTTTTGGCCATCATTAGCCCTCCTATCCACTCAGAGTGCCTTTTTTACATCACCGGAGTTCCAATGCACCCTCATGCTTGATTTTAGGAGTCTACACACTCAGTTCCATGATTGGGGGCACCTTTCCCCTTGATTGTTAGTTAACTAACTGCTGCACCTAGTTTGACTGCGACTGAGTATAGGAGCGCCCTTTTTTACCACTGACAGTTAGTTATGCGCCCCCTTGGAGTCTCCTCTCCTATTTTGGTGTCCACACGATTAAGCTATTCTCAGTTCTACCTCAGTTAACTAATCATTCATCATCGGTGGCCACTAAACCTTATCGGGAGATGGTTCCAATGCAAACTAAGCCTAGACTTGAGGTGAATTCGAATCCTCCCAGGTGTATAGAATTCATTATATTGTAACATATTTTGATTACCATCTTATGGTGATTAATGTATCAATAATAGTTTTTCATTTGTGTTTCAGTTTTATGAGTGAATTGATCAATGTTTCTTTCTAATTCTTCTAAGTAATAACATTGTGAAATTGTGAGGTTTGTTCAAGCTTAGTGATCTATCCCTGTGGAATTTCACATTTGGTACCTTCTTTGTAGAATACATGGATGAGAAAAATTCCAATTTGTGTTAGGAATATGCATTTCTTGATGTTTAAAGATAGTTGGATTTGTCGACAGCGCTCTAAAATAAGTCGAAGTGACTGAATGTAGTTTTTCAACAAATTATAGATTGTCTAGTTTTCAAAGTATACAACAATTGTTTTGTAGATGTATTCTTTAAATGCTTTGACTACTAACTTGGAAAAGACTATTAGGGTTTTCTTCAATCTAAATGGCATAAATTTGTAGCTGAAAGACCCAAATTTGGTCACAAATGTAGTTTTTTGTTGATCTTCTTTAGCTAATGGCACTTGATTATATCCATAGAATCCGTTTGCAAACAAATAATATTTGTTTCTTGTGACTTCATTAATGATTTCATATGCAAATGGGGTAGGAAAAGCGTTTATAAGTGTCACTTTATTTAATATCTTGAAGTCGGCACATATCATGGGTCTTTTCAGGTCATGTTTTTTTGGCTGCACAACCATTGGACTGGCCCATTCTGCTTTGTCGATTGGGTAAATAATGCTTTCATCCAACATGCTTTGGATATCCTTTTACACTATTTCCTTGTATTTGTGGGCTAATTTGTAGGGCATATTTTTTTACAAATTTTGCATTAGGTATCAACTCGACTTCATTACTCCCATTTCCTCAACTAATCCCTTTTAAGTCTTTATAGTCCCTTATGAATACATCTTGATAGTCCCTTAAGGAATCAACAATTTCCACTGTTTGCCTTTTCGACTAGTAGTAACCTATTCTTGCCATTTTTCATAGATCATCATTTGAAATGTTTACTTCCTTGATTTTTATCTTTACATCCATCCATTGTTGGGGTTTAGACTCATATAGCCTCCTTTCGCCTTCATTTATTTCATTATATTCAGGGGGGAATTCGATTTGTCTTTTTCTTCAATATCAACTTGCTTGGTTATTTTGAGTACAAATTTTACTTCTTTCACAAATCTTGAGTGATTTTTTCTCCATCTAAGGTTTTTACAGGGAAAAAATTCATTTTTGTATCAAGTCATGTTATACTTTGTTTATCTTGGCATGTTACTTTGTTACAAGTCAGAATTGATCCCATGTCAACTTTCGTCTTGCCCTTGTTCTTTTATTCGATTGATTTTTCAATGAATTGTTGAATCTCCTATACTGCTTCTTTTAAATCCGCCTCGATTGGTACAAAGGAGAAATATTTCACAAAATTCTCTTTTATTTCCCAATCCCATGTATCTCCTCGTGCTTCCTCTATTTTTCACAATTTATTGGGAAAATATTCTAGGGTATTGGGAAATAGGTGGGGCCAAACTCTTTCATATCTATATCCAATTCTTCACTATTCCCGCTAACATTCTTCAATGTCTCTTAGGGTTGTAGTTGGGTTTGAATTTAAAAATTTGTGCTGCGGCTGTCAGTTTACTTCATCAGAATATTTTAATGAAGTAAGCAGTAATTGTGGTCCATGCTTGCAATCGTGGGCCATGGACACCCCACCAACAAGCGGCTTGGGATATGAACACCTAGACTAGGGTTTGCAATTGACCCTCATCTCTGACATTTTTTAATACTTTGTCGATATGAAGAATAGGAGAATCCCTTTCTTTAAATCTTAATGATGGTATTTTAGTTGAATCTATATTTTTTATTATCGGGATAGGGTACCGTTGGACTTTATTTTCTTCAACTATTAGGACCGACCAGATGGAAAAATACTTTTAAAACTGTCTTTAGATATAGCCTGAATTGTCCAACATTCTCTTTCTTTTTCTTCGTAATTCTCCATATTCCAATCATATGATTTTGTATTTGAGTTTTTTCCTATTGAGAGTGGTGTACCCAAGTTCAGTTCACCTTGATTATTTTGTTTGACATGGTTTTAATTTCCTTGAATCACTTGGTAGAGTTTTCTAATATCCCCATATTCATGACAAAAATTCGACCAGGGCTTGCCTTAATTTGGGTCCAAAGGAATGACTATCCTCCTTCCACATCCTTTTATTTTTATTATGTATTTCTCTATAGATATATTTTCTTTCATCCCCCCCTCCCCCATAGTCAACTGACTAAGGCTATATACATTGTCATTCTTTCGGTCAAGTCGATCACCTCATTCAACTTCTATTGTAATTACCATAATAGTTATTTCCATGTTCTTTAATAGTCCAATATGTTCACAAACTCTATGATCCGGTAACACCCTGATATGCTAACACATAGAGAGAATAATCAATACACATAGGAAAAAAATAATGTAGAGAATAATACCAATACTCAGTTATGAAGGAAAAAAGGGTAGTTGACAGAGTTGGCAAGTCTGTAGGAGAGACAATATGTAGATCAGAAATAGCCAGTCTTACAAAAATGCATAACCATAACAAAACTCACCCAACAATTCTCCACAAGCCCTAAGAACTATAGGGTTATCTCATACCATTGTTGGAAGCAACCCCAAAATAGATAGGCAAAAATAAATGTGAATGCATGATTTTCCATTAAGATTATACACATATGAATACAATGACGGGAGATGGTTCGTAATGGATTTGCATGATGGAGAAAATTTGCTCAGTGATTGCTTAACCTTGGTTAGGTGTTTACTTGATATTATTTCCTAAGGAATTGGAGTTCTCTTAACAACCTAGAAGATGTCCTTCATCATGGCCACATCGAGTGGTTCTCTTACTTGGAAAATTCCCTACATGGGAGGAGGATTATTGTCCATTTTGGAGGACGAAATCAAGCCCTAAATATAATGGGATAGTTTGGATTCATGTTTGAAACCTTGGAGTTGGCTTGGGAATGCATGTGCTATAGAAATGTTCTTGCAAGGGGAAACTGACCTAATGGAACTTGCATTTCTTAAGAGGATTGATGGAGTCTGTGGAGGCTTGTGATAGAAAGGTGTGGACATACCTTATGTATCTACATCATCTTGGAGCCCTTATTGAGTTGAACTAAGGTTTCTTGGTTTTCCCTACCTAAAGTTTTGGAGAGATAGTGGACATGTACTAGAATCGAGAGAAGGATATGGTATGTATATGTACTTCATATTAAGCATATTAATGAAGTTTTCAATTATCCAACATTGGTGCAACTTTCATATTTGATTTCAACCATATATGTTGTTCATGCATTATTATTTACAACTATATATGCCTTGATGATTTGACATAAGTAAAAGGACAATTTGTTAAGTGATTTGACCTTTTCATTTAAGAATCTAAGGGTTGTTGTTGTGCAAGATAATACCTTATAGTGAGAGAAATGACACTATCAACTTACATTGGGTGACAGGTAAATACATTCATGTTTTGCATCAATTACTACGAATCGAAAGAGATTAGGGTTCTGAAAGTCGTACCTTTTTAACGATGGCTGGTCCTAGATTTCGCCCAATCTTCCACAGAGATGAACCTACAAATCAAGTTAACATTCCTCAGCGTATCTTGACTGTAATATATATAATGAAGTTGAAAATAATTTAACGTTTAACTACAATCAGATATCCAACAAAAGAGACATTTCATTGGGACGGGAAGGGTATTTCCAGCTTTTATTGTCAAAGAAATGTCGATAAGTACAGATATTATTGATCTGTCCAGACACTTCTGCAACTGAGTCCTGGGTTCCTGCTCCTCACAATGAATAAAGAATTCCTCCAGTGTAACAACAACTTCTTCTTCCTTCATTGGCCTCTCCCTCATGGCTTCCCCTTGTATTTATGGGACAAGGCTGGAAGTTAGATTCGTGAGGCAGTTGAATTGGGAGGTTGGGGGAGTTACAGAACCAACCTCAACTAATCCCAATTCATAATCTTAATATATTTTTTCCATTCATCTTAACATGTGCGCAAGTATCATAATAGTAAACCAGCGTTCAATATGCAACTTTTGTTCTTTACAACTAGCGCACACTTCCTTTGAGGTTAGTGCTCGGGTTCTCTTTAGAAGAACCAGCGTTTAGAACGCTAGGTGTCAATGGCAATAGTAGCGCACACATAGTGAAAACTGTAGAAAAAATATGTTTTTCAGCTGAAGATGTGTGATATCATCAATAACTCATCCAAGGTCAAACCTAACTCTTCCATCCATAGTGTCCTTTTGTGTGATCGACAGGGAAATGTGATCACGAACGGAGAAGTGCAGATTTGACCTATAACAGATGCCCCCTAATGTGTGAGGTCAGAGGGAAATGATGGACGAAATACACTATAATTCCAAGTTAGAGGAGGAGAAAGAAACCACAGAATGAAGTCACAAAAGTACCTGAAAACAATGATCAAGGTCATCAAGCAATTACAATCTCGACATCATATAGATGTTCGGTGTGATACAACATGATCTCCAATACAGAACTGGGAGATGCATATAAGGCATGGCCACTGAAATACAAGCATGGATCCATGTCAAAGATGAGAGATCATAGCCATAACAACAAGTTGGATCTATGTCTCATGAAGAGCCAAAATGAATAAGGCTCAGTCTTGCGCAGCTTGTGTGATAACATAAATAGGGTGATGCTATTAGAGTCTCAAGGTCTTCATCCAAACAACCCAAGGTACAAACCCTAACCATGTGATTAAATGTGCTGGAGTCGAACATGGGGGGTATCGTTTGATTACTGGTCATTGATGTATACCGTTAACAAATGCGAGGGCTTCCATCGATAATGATAATGGGGCCCAAGGTACCTAGTACGTTTCAACAAGTGTGAATAAGTGGACTTGAAGTTGAACACTTAAGAAACCTGTCGAATAAGAGACATTAATGTATTCCCATTATCCAACAACGAGGGAAACTGCCACTGATGACTTCAATCCCAAAGTTACTAACCGAAACTCTAAACTTCATTCCTAGAGCATAATGAGTTGAAGTCGATGGGAAGAAGTCCATTGGAAGGAAGGCCTTAATGCATCCTCCATCATCCAACATAAGGAACACTCAAAATTTTGAGCTAATTTGGAGTAGGACAAGTAACAAGATGAAACAAACTGACACCGGGATGACTAACACATGAAGTCAAGGTAACTGCAGAATGGCCAACACAGGCTGTATCCTTGAACAGTGAGCACGACACAAAGTGACTTAGGCAACTTTTAACATGAGGGGAAAGTGATATAAGCTTGCAATGTAGGAGACATTGGCAGACTCTCCATATGATTGGAAGAATAACCAATCGGAGGAGTAAACAATCTGAGATCAGGTTCACCCTAAGGTCAAAAACTAGAGCCCAACTGAATGATGGACTCAAATAGGTGTTGTGTTCAAGGACATGACTGACTTAGCTGCCTTTGAAACTGAAAAGATGTATGATACCCTTCTCTTCCCTTATTATTTTTGTCAAAAGAATATCCTTCTTGTTGTTTTAATGAGTCCAAGAAAGCAAACTCAATAGTCTTTATTCATTTTTGAAGCAAGCTTGAAGAAAGAGGGAGAAGACTGCTTGACATAAGCCCAACCATGTATAAAGTTTAATGAGCCCATGGGAGGAAGACTCAGGACCTTCTTCATTTTTTACAAAGTTTGAAGAAGAGATAGGCGAATACTCTATAACACTGATCCATGGATTTTAATATCGAGCCTGAATCGGTTCATGCTCGTCGGTGTTTTCTTTTTTGAGGAGTCTAAAAAACTTTAACAATAACTCCATACACCTACTCGTGGATTTTAGTATCGAGCCCGAGTTGGTATGTGCTTGCCGGTGTTTTCTTTGTTTAAAGAGTCTGAAAAACTTAAACAATCCTCTATATACCTCCTCGTGGATTTCACATCGAGCCTGAGTAGGTGGATGCTCGTTGGTGTTTTCATGTTTCCAAAGTTTGAAAACCCTAAAGAAGACTCCAAAAGGTCCTTTTTTCATACAGTTAGTCTGCTCACCCGAAAAAGTGTAAAACAATGAGAGAAGAACTCTTCTAGCCACGGATGACTAGAGTATACCTTTTTCGTAAATGATCCACAAAGGTCCAGAAAATGGGTAAACTTATGCCTAAGTGGATATCACTTCAAATCCTTTAACGAGTCTGAAATAACAACTATACTCGGCAATCTTATCATATTTAAAGAGTCTAACAAGAGAGTGAAAGAACTCTATAAAAATATTTTCCGTAAAGGTTTAACGAGCCCGAAAAAGTAAACTCGTGACCTCCTTACTATTTTTAGCGAGCTCAAAGGAGAGATGGAAGAATACTCGTAGCCTCCTTACTGTTTGTAACGAGCTCGAAGTAAAGGTGGAAGAATGCTCGTTGCCTCCTTACTGTTTTTAATGAGCTCGAAGTAAAGGTGGAAGAATGCTCGTAAGTGGATCAATGTCCAAATGAATGACAGACTGCATTATAGACTCTAGGGAAACTTCATCAGAAGGAAGTATATCATCCCAGATAGAACACATATCTAAACATTCAGATGGAGTCATCACCTGATCAACTGTCGGGACCCAGTCTCGAGAATCTAAGCATGAATTCAGAGGCTTCTTCTCTGTAGCAATTGGACTCAAGGAACAATATGCCACATAATTTGATTGTGACATGGTATTGCCTACTGACGGGGGACATACCTGGTCTATAGTTGGGTAATAAGAGGGATCGAGAAATGTAAGTTGATCGATAGTGACAATGCTTTCATTGTGAGGAAAATGCATCACATGAAAGAGCGTAGACACCACAGCCTGCATAGCATATACGTAATCACGCCCGAGGATCATATCAAAATCCATAGGGTCCTTTAAAACCATAAAATCAACTAAGACTGTTTTTCGACTCAAAGTAATAGGTACCTAAGGAAGGAATCCCACTGGTTCACTAGGTCTTTTATCGAAAGTCAATGGCCAATTAACAGCTGGAACAAGGTTAGGAAAACCTAAATCTCTCCAAGCATAAGGGGATAAGATACTAACAGTGGCTCCTTCATCTACAATACATCGATGGACTGCATGGATGTCGATATCAACCTTTATCTGGAAAGGTGTAGAAGAAGGAAGACAAGGCCCAGTTAGACTATTCCAATCAAAGGAAATGATCCCAGAGCTTGGTAGGGGTTTACTCGTCACAGATGAAGTGCCCCCCGTTTCAGAAACATCCGAACTAGTAATGCAGAAGACTTCAGGAACAGGTCCATCAGTCTCTGAAGGACTGATGGGACTGGTCGAAGATTGCATCGATTCGATCACTTCACTCTCCGAAGGAAGAGTGGGGTTGACCAAAGATTGCATTGGTTCAACCATTTCATCAACCAAAGGTTGATCAGGCTGTTGGGAATCTGTAGACAATTCAGGAGCAGAGATTCCTTCAGACATGGACCACACTCTCCGCACCTCTGGAATAGCAGGGCACAAGTGAGTAAGGTGATCTCCCTTACAAAATTTACAAGGGAACTTTGGTTTGATTCCTATAAACCGAGAGTCCTTTACAACAACATTACTCTCAACATGACTAGCATTGGCTGACAGCTTGCCCCCAACATGAATTGCAGTGGCTAGTTGCTCATAAGCATAAGACTTTTGAACTATGGACCACACTCTTTTCACTTCTGGAAGTACAGGGCACAAATAGCTCAGGTGGTCTCCCTTGCAAAGATTACAAGGGAACTTAAGCTTTTGTTTATTAGGTTTGTCGACAATGTCAACTTTCTCAGCATGACTTGCAGTGGCTGATTCAGTGTCTCCAGTATGACTCACAGTAACTGGTGACTTGTCATTAATATGACTAGCTGTGATCAATGATGTGTCTTCAACATGAGCAATAGTGGTTGAAGACATGATTTCAGTATGATTTGCAGTGACTGAAAGTTTTCTCCCAGCATGACCTCCAGAGGTTGGGTAGGTGCCCCCAGCATGACATACAGAGGCTGGGTTGGTGCCCTCATCATGACTTCTAGAGGCTGGGTAGGTGCCCCCAGCATGACTTCCAAAGGCTGGGTGGCTTCCCCCTTGATTTGGCATCTTCTTCCTATTCTTCCTCCGTCTATTCCTTTTAGACTATTGGTTACTAGTATTACTACTTTCACCACATGAGGTAGAAGGAGGAGAAGATGTTACTGGCGAAGCAGGCATGGGGTTCTGATGCTCTTTATGTGAGGTGCTTACTTGAGAAGCATCAGGAGCATGTAAGACGTTCGGAGTGGAAAACAACCAAACCGGTAGCTCTATAGTGAATCCCGGAAGATTCAAGGTATCCATTAAGGGAGTACCAATGTTCCCACTGAATGGAAAAGTACAAGGAGCCCCTTGAACATGGGTCCCTTGATTGGCTCCCACTGGGATGCTATCCATAGTTTCCGACTCAATGAGCTAGAAATATCTAAGGCCAACTAAAAACAAGCAGTACAAAGAGCACACCACTAAAAATGTCCTACAGTGATCAAAACCATGCAAACAAATATAATACTCTCATAAGCAAGTCTGGGATGATGAGGGCCCATAACAAACCAATAGAGTATCGACGATCAGTTACACGACGTCCAATGGAGGTCCTCTGGGTGCAAGCGTTTGAATCACCAAACCGTCCTCCCGGGATTACTGCAAAGGGTTACCTTTCGTGTCTGTCCAAGGTGCAGTGGAAATAACCTTCCACTATACCTGTGAAGAGCCCTAGAGTTAAGATACTAAGGATACCACAAATACAAAAATACCCAGGGGAGCAATCGTCAGCCTAGCCAAGACGCATGGGCAGGGTAGCAAAGCCCAAAATCCAAAAGCACTTAAAAGTACTAGTGGACCCCCGTATGCGAATCAACTCTGGTTTATGTTTGAAAGGAAAGTGAGGGGGTATCCTCAGCAGTTCCAGTCTCACACGGCCTCGTGCTTAACTCTGGTTTGAGTAGAGTGTTCCCAGGATACTTTGATATAAGTGGGTTTTCCTAAAAGATTGTCTTACTACGATTGTTGAGTAATGAAACCGATTTCGGGTAGTTTAAGGTGATTTACCCCGAAACCCTAGCCTAAGCTAGTTGATGTTGTGTCATACCTAAAAAGAAAAGTTGCTAATTAATTTTATTAAAATTTCTTTTTAGAGGCTACTTGTTACTCAAGAAGGGTAGTGAAGTGTGTGGAATGGTTTCGACAGAAAGCAAAGTGTGTACAAATATACAAATAATGCTTTTAAAACTTCACAAAGACTCTTTTTGCTTTTTCATTTATTTTTTTTCAAAACAAGAAATAGACAATCTTAAGCATCATTTTTCTTTTAAATTTTCAAAGCAAGACAATCTATGCTACTTCGAAAAATGATGATAAATCTTACTACTAAGCTACCAAACTCAATTTTATCTTTTCTTTTATTTGCAAAAGAAAATGAACTTGAAAGAAGGAACGAGCAAGATCTAACGAAGGTGTGGGTAAAGATAAAAGACCTAATGGTTTAAACCAATCGAATCAAAAGACTGAAAAAGACTTGACCTACAGAGTTGTTTTGATGGAAAAAACATTAGGTTTGGAACAGGGTGTAAAAGAAGGAAGGAAAACAGATGCATGCAATGGAAAAATAGACCTAAGAGGTTGCTCATAAGCACCAAAAACCAATAAAACACCCACCAAACAAACAGGGTAGGCAAGCAAACCAAAGGTAACTCTACCGCCACACAAACTCAAAGGAAAAGCTATCAAGAAGGCTTCAACTAAATCAGACTGCCCTGAACAGAAGCTCAGAAGGTACCTAGACTATCAAACCTTTCAAAAACCACCCTAAAAACTCAAACTGGAATCAAACCCTTAAAAAAAGACAAGACTCAGTAAAAATGCGCAGCTATTGCAACAGACAACAAGTGTTGAGTGCACAAGTCTGTAGGAGTGCAACACGCATCTAGGGAAAAAAGTGCGCTACTGTATCTAGCAGATAGTCGTGCACAGCTTCAAAAGGATTTTAAAGAAAAAAAAAGACACCTAAAACAAGTGTTGAAGCAAGTGAAGCAATCTAAAGGGACTTTCAAAGAGGTAAACAAGACTCAAAAAGACAAATATGTCTCAATAATCAGTTAGAGAAGCAAGGCAAATGCCAGAAGTAGACCTAGCAACCTGGAACCCAAAGCCCAGTGGAAAGCTTAGACCTACAAGGAAGATGCGCTTCTGTCTGGTATAGAAACCAACGTCTGCAACAAAAAGTGCGCGACTATGTTTCACAGAAACTAGCGCACAAGGCAGAAAGTACGTTTCTGTATGCACAGAAAACCAACACACAGGGACTTAAAGCAGTAAAAAGAGCTTTGTTCAAGCAGACTGAAATGAATCAAGATAAAAGTAACAGCAAGGGAACCTATAAAAAACCTCTCAGAAAATAAAAAGACTGCATAAATTGAAAGAAAACCTAATAGGGTCCCCTAGAGCAGAAACAACCGGTGCTCCCTAGCGGAGTCGCCAAGTCTGTTGTGCAGGATAATACCTTATAGTGGGGGGGACGACACTACCAAATTAAATGGGGTGACAGGTAAACACATTCATGTTTTGCATCAATTACTACGAATGAGAAGAGATTAGGATTTTGAAAGTTGTACCTTTTTAACGATGGCTGGTCCTGGCTTTTGCCCAATCTTCCACAGAGATGAACCTGCAAAACAAGTTAACCTTCCTTAGCATATCTTGACTATAATACATATAATGAAGTTGAAAACAATTTAACATTAAACACAATCAGATATCCAACAAAAGAGACATTTCATTGGGACGGGAAGGGTATTTCCACCTTTTATTGTCAAAGAAATGTAGATAAGTACAGATATACCTGATCTGTCTAGACACTTCTGCAACTGAGTCCTGGGTTCCTGCTCCTCACAATGACTTAAGAATTCCTCCAGCGTAACAACAGCTTCTTCTTCCTTCATTGGCCTCTCCCTCATGGCTTCCCCTTGTATTTATGGGACAAGGCTGGAAGTTAGATTCGTGAGGCAGTTGAATTGGGAGGTTGGGGGCGTTACATAACCAACCTCAACTAATCCCAATTCGTAATATTAATATATTTTTTCCATTCATCTTAACATGTGCACAAGTATCCTAATAGTAAACCAGCGTTCAGTATGCAACTTTTTTTCTTTACAAATAGTGCACACATCCTTTGAGGTAAGTGTGCGGGTTCTCTTCAGAAGAACCAACGTTTAGAACTCTAGGTGTCAATGGCAACAGTAGCGCACACATAGTGAAAACTGTAGAAAAAATATGTTTTTCAGCTGAAGATGTATGATCTTAGCAATAACTCATCCAAGGTCAACCTAGCTCTTCCATCCATAGTGTCCTTTTGTGTGATCGACAGGGCAATGTGATCACGGATGGAGAAGTGAAGATTTGACCTATAACAGTTGTTTTATTGTTTGTATAGTTGTTGTGTGTATTCAATTACATAAATCCCATAGAAAAGAGGCATGTATTCAATTCCATGTTCCTGTGGAAAGGTGTATATCGATGAGACTGGATGCTTAATGAAGGTAAGAATCAAAGAGCTTTGTGCATATATTATCCATTGTTGATCCAAGATGCCAGTCTTAGCAAAACACTCTTAGATGACAAACCATCACATCTGCATTGAAGAAGCAAAAGTAATCTCTATGAATGATAAGTACAACAACAGATAGATATTAGAAGTTGTCGAGATAGAAAAAAATCCCCAAAACCTAAATATAGATGATGGTCTTAATTTGAGTAATTCCTAGAAACTACTAATCCACATCTTAAAGAGGAATGAGAACCATTAATAATTTAAGGTTGACACAATTAAGGAATATAATTTATGGCCAACATAATTAATAAAGATCACAATTAGCTACATTATTATTAATGGTTCTCCTCTTGATCTATTTTCTTTGAGAATGCTTTCTCTTGAAGATGGACACATATCTGTAGTTTGAAATGTATGTTGAGAATAAAAATCATAACACAAGTCTCCATGAAACTCAACTGATAGAATTTCTACCTGTGAAAATCTAAATAATTGTTGTAAAATTGTATTTTTAGATCTGGTTCATGCGGGACAAGTTACCTTGAGGGATGAAACTTATCCATGTTTGGTATCTTTTCTCCTTGGATTTTCTAGAATATTGGCCAGTTAGTGGGTGAAATATTGTACTCTCTCCATTGTTGTTTTATAGTCGATTTCATGACAACCCTAAGGCGAAAAATTCACAGTGTTAAGATACAAGAAACCTCTAGTCAAAGAGGTTAAATTTCTAATTTGCATTGAAGTGCGAATTCTTCCCAAATTTCTACATGGTATCAAATCATTTCATAAATTTCTACACAGTACCAAAGCTTGTTGTGGCTGGGATCACTGTAGAGTAGGAGGGAGTTTGTATTTCAACGAGAGATTACTTGGGAGAGGTAGTTGACCTTGTTTGAGGTTGTTGGGTGTGATACCCTAGGTTGCTTGAGTTGAGCACCTACACCTAGACGAGTTTTGATGATATTTTCTTGTGATGAAAGATTATGGATCTACTACATTAATGGTTATTATGTATGTATTTTCAACTTGTGTGATTCCTAGAAGGACTTATGATAGGTGGTTGATTTGTCCCAAGGGTTGCTTATGATAGGTAGTAGATCTTTGTGATTATTGGTTGGTATGGTTTTATTTTAAATGGGTGATATGCTGAGGAGGAATTGCAATATGTGGTTGATTTTTTGTGGTAGATTCCAATGCTTTTCACTTATGATAGGTGTAGGATCTTCTTTGTATTGTAAAATTTCCAAGATGGATATGGTTTTGGTCTCTTACTTGTCATGTAACACAATGTCTACTGTTGGATTGAATGTGGACAATAGAGCTTTGAGATACATGACACATGACATATGACATGTCCTTGTTCATTAGAATTTGATGAGCAAGAGGGAGGCACGAGCATGGACCTTGGTGATGATGCCACATATTCTATGAGAGGAGTTGGCTCCATTTCATTTCAAATGCCTTCATGTGATGCTATTTAGTTGGATAATCTTTTGTTTGTTCTTGGGTTAATGAAGAACCTTCTTTCAAAATCCTTATGAAAAATTTACAATGGAGAGTTGCTTTTGAGGGACAACAGTGCACCATCAGTTATTGTATTCTAGCTAGTCAAAGTATTTTGGCTAGAGGGGATAGAGAGGGTGGCCCTTTTAGGTTACTTTCCAACCCAGTGGCACTTGTAAATTGTGTAGGAGGCTCGTTGAGCCCTTTAGATTGCAGAAGGCACATGCATGGTGGAATTCCATGGAGACAAGTTTATAACATATTACGGATGTTGTGATAGCATCTTGTGTTAATGGATATGATGATACTTCTACAACTTATAAAATCAGTATTTTAACATCATGGGAGATTGTAGTGAGCAAATATATGATATTTGATGAGGATGTGAGATATTCTAGTTCATAGCATATTCCTTTAGTGATTGAGGAGAATGTGGAGGTTGTTGTTCTAGAGATTGATTCAAAGGCTTGAGATGAGTCAAATTCAGAGGGAGATGAGGTGAGATTGAGTGTGGATATTCCCTCACCTAATCCATTTTCTAGGAGATTGAGATGGGCCACTCAGACATTGAAAGAGCCTTGAGAGCATATAGGAGTGCCTAGATATTTAGTGAGGGTGAGTATACCTCCTAGTAGATATGTTAGTCATGTTGTATTATTTTCTTCTATCCATGAGTCATTCAATTGTTCATTGGAAGAGAAGTGTGATACCTTGATGGAGGATGATGTTGAGATTGATACCGTTTTTGCAGTAGATGGGAATATTGTAGAAAACAAGGATAAGGTTGATGGATTCTCTCGGATAGAGGGATTTTCCCTTAGATTCTCTCAAACATATGGATCTGCTCAAGGATTCTCTCAGATATAGGAAGCTGACCATGATGTTATTTTTGCTTTAGGATTCTCCTAGGACGAGGAAGTTGGACAAACTAAGGTTGCTTCAATTTCCAGAGGATTTGAGCTACATGAGAGGGATTCTCATATTGACATGTTGATGATGGGATTACATTATTTGTTACTTCTACCACAAGCTTGGTATTTCAGAATCGAGGAGTTGATTTGTGCATTAAATTTCTATCTTTTTTACTTTGATAGATGTGATCCACTTGTCTTGGTATTATTTAGAGATGTGATCTTCTCTACATAATGTCTTAAACAACTCATGATATGGAGTCTATAGATTTTGGCCTATGATTGTTGACTTTGAGGATGATGGAGTTTGGTAAGATGCTTTTGTTCCAGGGTTATGTTCCTTCATATTCGCGGGAGGTCATTATTGTTTGGAGGATTGAGATGTTGTTATAGAATGTATAACAATGTCTTTATAGGTGACAATGATTAATTTTGGGACCGCAACCGGTACAAATTTGTAGGTAAAATGTTTGGTAGAGTTGTAGAGGGAGTAGACATGTGTCCGTGTAAATGCTTTCCTTGTAAAGAGGGAATGCTAGTTTTTTCATGTTACTCTGGAAGTGTCTACATCATGTTTGGGGTGCTTCATGAGATTTGGGGTACATGGTGTATGTTCATCCCCTAGATGGTCCAAGATGGATTGGCACATGGGAGATGGTCCGTGATTGACTTACACGATGGATACAATTGGCTTAGTGATTGTTTGAACTCAACTCGGTGTTGACTTGGATTCTTACCTTGGGTGTTGAAGTTCACCTGAGAGCTTGGGGGATGTCCCTCATTATGGCCACATAGAGAGGTCATCTTGCTTGAATATTTCCTACTTGGGAGGAGCATTGTGCATATTGGAGAAGGGCATCAAGCCCTAGATAGCATTGGATAGGTTGGATTCTTGTTTGGAGGCTTGGAGTTGGTGTGGGGACAATTAGGCTATGATAGTGCTCTTGTAGGGGGCATGTGACCTAGTGGAGTAGATTGCTTAGGAGGATCAATGGAGTCTATGACGGGCTTGCGACAAAAAAGTGTGAAGGAGTGATCATATGATTTGTTAATGTTATGTTGACCAAGTGCTTCGACTAAATTGAATTTCAAGTTGAAATGTATTCTAAATGCCCAATTACTTTGAAACTTTTTTGAATAATCTAAGTGTGACATAATCAACTTTATTTTAGAAAGATTAATTATATATACAAATATATATAAATTAATTTGTAAACAAACATAATTATAATAATTATATGTTTTTGTATAACAATATTTATCTTATTTTATTTTGAAAAATACTTTTTATTGCATCGAGTGAAACGAGGTGCTCTATAGCCCAGTATGGGGGAGATGTTGTAACGTGTATGTGTAGCGTTACATGTGTGATGTAGCGTTACATCTAATAGTAAAAAGTAATAAATTATATTATGTCGGTCATTAATAAATTCATGTCGGTTCATAAAATAAAAAATTAATAAAAGTATTTAAAAAAATCCATGTTGGCTCATAAAATAATAAAATAAAAACTTAAACCAAGGTTTATCAATCAAGGGACATCAAATTTCTTGAGTTTAAATTAATAAAAGAAATACATCTCAAGAAATTGGATCCCTTTTGATGCTTGATAGATACAGATTTAAGATAGATCTATACTAATATTTACAAACATACCTGGATCTTAAGTTAATACAAACCTTATCACCTAGTTGCTTCCTCATAAACCACATGATAAATATTACCTATTGTAAGACACTATTTATTTAAAATGTTTTCTACTTTTACAATACACAATGAATTATAACTAAAAAAAGGAATGACATCACAAAGCATTATTAGTGTCCATTAATACAACTTTTTAGGATTTACACCATGCGGTTAACTTTGAAGTTTTGTTTTTCATTAATTCGTAAAGCTTTTCTTATAATTATTATAACACTCTTTTACTTTTGACATTTAAGGGGTGGTGGCGCAGTTGGTTAGCGCGTAGGTCTCATCGCTTCGCTGAGTAATCCTGGGATCGAGAGTTCGAGCCTCTCTCACCCCATTGGGTTGGGTTTTACCATTGGTGGTTTTTGAATTCCCGGTGAAAACGATTGGTTTTGAATTACCGAGGTCAAAAGTTCGAATTCCTAAACCCCATTGGTGGTTTTTGAATTCCCGGTCAAAACGATTGGTTTTGAATTCTTGAGGTCAAGAGTTCGAGCCTCTCCCACGCCATAGATTTTGAATTGATTGGTTTTGAAATCCTGAGGTCAAGAGTTCGAGACTCTCCACCCCATTGATTTTTTTAACATGATTATGAGTTCGAATCTCTCCCACGCCATTGATTTTGAATTGATTTCTGTTAACATGATTGTCGATGAATTTCGAGACTCTCCACCCCATTGATTTCTGTTAACATGATTATCGGATGAATTCCTGAGGTGTGGATCGTAAATATCATATACATTCACGCTCCCCTGATTTTTATGATTTCCATAATCATCTTATTCTGCATTTCTTGATGACTTGTAAGTGGGGTCGGTAGCTATAGGGATCTGTGTAATATCAGTGTGGAAATTATACCAAGAAGTTATAGATTTATTTAGATTTTGGATTGTTGCTTTTTTTTTATGCGTTTAAACTTTGTTAGTTTGCTGCAATTCCTTAAATGCCAAAAGGGAGATTATTATCTTTTAATCTTTTTTAAATGTCACATTCCAAGTGACACCACCAATTGGTGTATGATATTTTTTGTTCATGGGACAAAGGATCTTCTTTGGACACAGGGATGTAACTGTTAAAATCTGGTATATATATTTTATTACTCTCCCACAAAACACTTGTTCTTAATTGTTAAGCCACTCAAGTCATAAAAATCATAACTTAATAATGGATGTAAATAAAATGTTGTTTTCCTCGGAATGTAAATAAAATGTTGTTAAAACCACATATCATATTCTTGACAAACTACTTTTACCATCAAACACATAACTCGGAGTTCGTATAATAGCTACTCAGTATCCAGTTCTCAGTGTTTATTATTCGAATGACGAAGAATGAATTCAAAATATGCAATAATGGAAACCTGTGAGATTGCATTTTGTAGCTTTGAACATATGGAATCTATATTGACAACAATCCAACATTCAGTGAAACCGTAATCTGCAATCAACCTTAATTATAAATTCCCTGCATAAGTTCTCAATGTCCTCATATAAGGCTCCTGGAACCTGTCATAATTAGTAAACATACTTAATGGACCAAATTTGTGTAGTAACTCCATCCCAGTTCCCCATATTCTTTACAGTTCTCATATACAGCATCTACCAAATATAGATTAGGCTTAAGTTTGGAAACAAATACTCTCATAGAAAGCATTATGATCTGCCCACTAAGTTTTCTTTCCCTGATATTAATATAACGCTGTTACCAAAATTTTCAAAAGTTCTGCACTTCTACAACACTGTATACAAAAGTTAAAAGACATAAAATTGTACATCCTTTGAATAGAGAAGCCCACATAAAAGATGGCATCCCCTGGATTATTCAGATTATTCAGAATCAGACCCAAATATAATCATATGGGTTGCATCCCAAGATCTAGCTACTCTTCTTGTTTATTTTAATTTGTACCTACAGTACAAACCATTAAGTCCCCTTGGGATGAATTACAGTACAAACCATTAAGCCCCCTTGGGATGAATTTGAGCTACAATAAAACAAACTGAAGGACTCTTCCTCGGGGTTTGATAGGAAATACCCAAGCTCTATAAACACCTGGAATACAATATATCTGGAATGATAGCACAAATTTATCTTAGCCAGTTGAAGTTCTAGACCAGTGATACAGAGTGACCAAGCAGATGGGAATGCAAGGAGATGTAGCAAAATGCCCAAAATAACACAATTGACACAATTCGTAGTAGAACATCTGTTGAAGGTCACCAGCATTGCAAGGAGAAATTCCAGTGGATTGGCGCCATCCCTCTACAGAAAATTCTCAAAAAGAGACCTCCATTAGTGATGACCTTGAATTCAGAGTTTCTTTGAATGATTCCACAGTGAAGAGTTTCTAAACATTCTCCTATTCTGCAATGTTTCTGGATATATATGGTGGTGTCAATGCATGTTCACTGAACCAGTGCCACTTAAATCGCCTGGAATGAATGCTTATGCTGTGCAACCACATAATTATGACACTGGCAATTCTATACTTCTCTACATTGTAAGTTTGTGATTTAGTAACTTACTATTGTGCTAATTACGACTAGAGACGAATCCATCACAAAACACTATAGAGATAAAAAGTTTAAAATACAGTCGTCGACAGCAGGGTTCGAACCTGCGCGGGCGAAGCCCAACAGATTTCAAGTCTGTCTCCTTAACCACTCGGACATATCGACAACAACTTAACAATATTCTTAGACCATTTCAAGCTATGTTCTAATATGGCATGCACTGAATTACTTCCACGCACTTATAATCATTGGATATATATAAATAATAAATATCACAAGCTAACATATTGGGACTATCTTCTAACATGGCATGCATTGAATTACGGCGTGTGATAACTGGCACTCATATCGCCCTCTATCGGTGACAGAAAATTTCTCGGCGAGGCACAGTTCTACTCCTCATTATTTTTTTGGAATTTCGACGATCTAGGTCATCTTAAAATGGGCCAAAACTCCCAAGGGCATAGTTCCATGGCATAGTTTCACAGTAAATGGGGTGGAACTACGATTCCGTCGGTTTTTATAACCAGATCTAGGGAACAAATCGCCGAAAAAGCAGGGCGATTTGAGTGCCAATTATCCCACGCCTTGAATTACCTACACGCACTTATAATCATTGGATATATATAAATAATAAATATCACAAGCTAACATATTGGGACTTTTATAGGGTGGCCTCCAATAAATTTGAAGTCCAAATTCACCTTCCACTTGTAACGTTGTATGCATTAAATTACCTATACCTACTTATAATCATTGGATAAGCCCCAATCTACCTATACCTACTTATAATCATTAGATAAACCCCAATCCATGGGATTATGATCCTCTCTTCCTAGTAACCCTTTCATATTATTTTTTTTGTCATTCATTTACACAAGTCTCTTCTTGTGCGAAGGTTTGTAGCCTTTCAATGTTTCATGTGACTACGGTGATAGTTCTATTTTTGTTGACTAGATTGTTCTTCCACCCAACACTAAGGTTGGCCTCAATTTGTAGGTTTATTGTGTTGCTATGTGGTTAACAATGCTTATTGTATGGTGGTGTGGATTCCCACGGTTACAAAAAAAATAAAAATCCCTCCCTTCCTTTAAGCAATGTCTAGGTGCCTACTCACGACCCTTATTTCTTGATTAAAGCAACTCATCGAACTCTACAGAGGATGCCTTGTTTTGGAGGAGGAGAGCTTGGCATTTTGGAAAAAGGTATATATATAAAGTTTTTTCAATTGTCCAATAATTATGTAATTGTAGATTATTTATTTATCTCCAGTTTCATTGTCTTCTTGATGAAGCAATTTCCAGCACATTGTTTATGTTGATTTAGCATGTTTAAGAGTTGAAAGTCTTAATTCATTTGAAAAACATCTCGATGATAATAGAACATATTTAATGTTGTAAATATGCAATAATTAAAGTGATAGTCATATTAAATTTATGTTTGGAAAAGTATATCCGAAGTGTTTAAATTTATTGGATATGTTTAATATCTTTTCTCTTGAGTTGGCTAGTGTCTTGGGTTGAAGAGTTGATGAAAATTTATTCATTGTTTATTGTTTTAAATTAATGTTTCAAATTATCCTCAACGTTGAAGCACTATATTTGAAAAGCCTCCAATGTGATATCGAATTTTTGAATTTGCAATAAAATTCATAACCATAAAACTCTAAGAATATATACAAAATTCACAATAACTATATTTGAAAAGCCTCCAATGTGATATCGAATTTTTGAATTTGCAATAAAATTCATAACCATAAAACTCTAAGAATATATACAAAATTCACAATAGATTGATTCATGAACTACCTTTATTATTATGGAAATGTTGATCTCATACATGATATATGTTTTGTTTCAATTTCTTGTGTATGCCTCATTCGTGGTTCGATCTTTGATTGTTAGTGCAACCTATTTTATTTTCTATTTTCACTAAATAAGAGTTTGTATATCGCCAAATGAACAATTTTTCATAACTCTTATAATGATTGATCTCTCAATGTAATTTAGAATCATTCTACATTTCCTGTATTCCAAAATTAATTGTGTTGTTGAGGTTGTCTTTTATATTTATGTAGAAGGATTTTTTTTTTGTTAATTTGAAGGTGTTTGTTACATTTTCTTTATTCCAAAATTAATTGTGTGTTTTGAGGTTGTTTTTTATAATTATGTAGAAAGATTTTTTTTAAAGTTGAAGGCGTTTTTTAAGGGAGTGGTTCCTTTAACCATTTTTATCATTTGACCAAAGCCTTTTGAAAAATTTCATATGTCATGCTAACAACCTATTGCAAATCGCCATGCGTAATCCATTTTCCACTAATTGCAAATCAATGCATCTATGTTTTGATTGATATCATTGTAACCATAGAAGTGGTGCAAGCAAGAATCTAAAGGATCAAATGGAATGGCATAAATTATAAGTGAGACATTATTCTTTCATTGATTGACCAAGGTCAATCCATCAAAATGTAGATAGGTATCTAGGATTCAATACAGTCAAGTAAGGCATTGCTTGGAGGTTTAGAGAAGAGATTAGAACATAGGTAAATATTGCAAATGGGTGGGTATGATTATTCTACCCTAGATTCCAACCAAAATAACCAAGATATATGATGATGTTATGATTGAATCTAACAACTAAGAGAATCCATCATTCAATCAATCTTGTATCATGGTACACTTTTGATTGAATGCACAAACAACCTAGAAATCTTCCTCCTTCAGCCACATAAACACTTAAATCTACACCACATATGTCCATTAAAGTACTAGTCTAATCATGTAGCAATATTTTCTCAATGGCCAAAACCCTTGATAAAGTTCCAACATGAATGGAACTTGGATTATGTTGGAACTCTACTCATACACGAAAATATGATTGGATTCAACTTAAATTTATTACAAAAAATGGAATATGATTGCTACAAGTTTAACTTATTCATTCCATTAAGCACTAGCTCATAGAACCATTCAAATAATTAAACTCATTCTTTATTGCAACCCTGTATGGCCTACATGGGCTATAGGGCATGTTTTAATTGCAATTCATCATCCCACTATCACAACTATTAGGTTTAAGAAAGATGGGTGTCACATGTGTCTCCAAAATAAGCTCTAAAATTTCTCCATGATTCACTTGAGAGGAAAAATTAAAACCCATATCATGCGTGGAATAACATATATAAAATATGACTAGCAACTTGTGAAGCAATGGATAGTTATTAAGTTTAATGCCATGTTTATTAAGGTTAATATGTATTTACTAGCATACCCCTGAAGTGGGGGGAAGGGAAATTCAAAGTGAACCCAAATGGTTGCACTGCTCAAATAGGAGAGGTGTTTTCTTTTGGATGGTCTAGGAATAACCAATAAGGGATCCATCCGACATGTTCCATGCTTAGGATATAATTGACTCTTAATTGTTGCATCTTAGACATTTCATCAGTTGTTGGGACAACTCAATGAGAAGCCAAAAACAATTGGGTTAGAAGAGACCAGTAGGCCACAATGCATGGAAATCAAAGAAGACACTACCCACACGCATATGTGTTGTGATCGATGCTCATTGGTATACCCCACCATTCAATTGGTCCTTTAGATTTGAAAATTTTGGGTTATACTTTCATATGATTCCTTTACATTGAACAACAAGTTGGGAGTCTGACAATCCACATTGATCATTGACTAGTGGTTGTTGGTTGACATTCATTAGAAGATAAAGAAGGTTACACATTTTTTTTATGAAAACCATAGAAACTGAGCTATTACTATTATGTATAGATGATATATTATGGCATTTATAGAAAGTTTATAAAGAGAGATAAGTAAAAATATTTTAGAGGCATAGAAGTAAGGAGGTAGAGGGAATTAGTGACCTAGATCCCTCACAAAATTTGAACAAAAAATCATGATATATATTTATGGATGGTAGATCAACAGTTGTTGATCCTTCCATAGATCCTCCCTTTATCCTCCTTTAAATGCTAATTGTGTACCCCCACTGTAACCTTGTTGAGGCATGGAGGTAATATGTTTTATCCTTTCCTTTCTATGGATTATTTGGTGGATATACCATCAATGCATGTTTTGGGTAATCATCTTGGTTCTCATGAGATATATGATGTGCACAACTCTAGGTCCATGCTTTATCATGTTTATGGGTTTAGGAAAAAACCTGTTCTCCTAAAATTTGATAAAAAGGGTTATTTTTTATTCATTTAGATTGCATCAAGTATGAAAAAGAAGGAAGCTCTTAATTTCCTTCACCTAAAGCAACTTGAGCCAACATCATGAGATGAGCGGCCTATGAAATGAAAGTAAAATCATAATGCCATATATAATTTTATTGGTTAATGACATGGCTATATTTATGAAAATTCTAGTTTGGCATTTTGGTTAAGGATTCATATTCACAAATAAAAGTTGAGTTTGATTTATCCACAAGATTTGTGTCATTATAATTCTACATGATTCCACGGCTTGAATTCCTATGTGGAAATTAATTTGTTGAACACTCTAGTTTGAGGTTTTATTTAAGGACCCATATCCATAGGTAAGTGTAGCCTATAAGTGGAGCTCATTTTGGCTAAGAAATTCCTAGGCACCAATGTTACTTGACCATATCATTCGTACCATCTTGTCAAAATTTTTAAGTCTTCACGTCACATTTACCTCATCTGAATCAAAATAATAATACCAATTTCATCAGGTCTAAAACACTTTTGTCTCTCCATCTTGGATCTGGACTTGGATATAAGGATTCTCATATTTGTTCACAATATTGCATGGTACCATTATTATATCCCTTTGGTCCTTTGTCTTCAACACTATATAAAACAAACATATTAATATAATTGCTATCATCAACTGAATATTGTGCAGGGCATGAATCAAATCTAGACCTAGCCCTAGCTACCACATTACTCAACCACATTGCTAACATGCCCATGTCACGACTAGCACCCTTGTAGGTTAAATATCAAGGTGGGGATGGTTATATCTCTAACACATATTGATTTAATTGATAGCACTAAATCTAATTATCTAAATGATGGGAAAATCATAGTATTTTTTATTTTTATTTTTTTATTTTTATTTTTATTTTTATTTTTATTTTTATTTTTATTTTTTTTAATTTTATTTTTTCTTCTTCTGAATGAGTCTCTTGACATCAAAGATGGTCCATTCATGATTTTTTGTCCACTTTTTTTGAGTTGACATAACTTTGAGTTGAATGTGTCAAAGGATTTAACACATATCTAGAAATAAAGGAGCACATTTACTGTTGTTATCATCCATTGTAATAAACCATTTTTAGAGATGTTATATGTTTTAGAATTGTTTCCTAAGGGATATAGCTCGGTGGTATTGAAGTGCACTTGACCAATATTTATTTTCTTGGGATGCCTAGTGAAACACGTTGCAATGAAGTTAAGTATTTGGTGTTATATATTAATATTTCAGTTTCATTCCTAAGGCTGAAAGTTCACATAGGGTGGTTTGAGGTGAAATTTATGAATTTTCCATAAAGAACATTTTCCATAAATTTTTACAAGGTTGACGTAAGCATTAAAGCACTAAAACCTACATGTATTTTTGTAGCATTCATCCTCCACCAAAAAATAAAACAAGGTATGCCTTCTCCAATTAAGATTTAGTTGTTGCCATCATCCTTGTCAACTTTTGACTTGTTGAAAAGATTGTTGTCATTGATGATAACATGGGTAAAAGTCATGATGAAATCCTTAGAAAGAACTTGAACTATATTGATGTTTAATGCCATGATGAAGTAATGTTGGAATTGAAGCAACGTCTTGAAGAAAGCAAAGCGACACATGAAGCCTTGTCAAGTATCAATACATGATGTAAACCTAGCAAAAGCCTAAAATCCTTGTCATGATGTCAACATGAAGGTAATGTTGAAAGTATCATATGTCGTGGAGAAGCAATGTTGAGGTTTCCTTGAAGCATACACACAAACAAATAGGATGTAAACAAAGTCAACCCTCCATGTAATAAGAGTTCACACATGTAATAGAAAGTCAACCTACACAACAAGCTACAAACAACGACCTAACACAAGATGATTGATGATGTCTATTGATGATTGATGAATGCTAATAATGCTTTAGAGTTGTTGAAGTAAAAATTGGTTAACTTGTATGATATTGATTCACCCACCCTCTCAGTATCATTGTGTGTTCCAACATAACTGTATAGTCATCATGTTTGGATCATCTTAAGGAGGAATATTGTTGAAGATGATCATCCTCAACCTAATCTTGCAAAATTGCATACTCTTACTGACACTTGGTGAATATGTGATTAGGGAATACAAACACAACTAGGCATCAGAGTTGAGTTCCATGAGTTCTTGCGTGTGTGTTTGGGAATGTTCAACATGGGCACGCCATACATGGTCCCAATGTCAAGGGTTTTTAGCAGTTGACCTAATCTTGCAAAATTGCATAGTATCTTACTGAGTAAAACCCTAGTTTCTGAGATCACTGCACAAGACGAGCATCGAGGGATGGAACTATGAAAGATGTGCCCCTAGATGGAATGCATTGTCACAAGCCCAACGGAGTAAACGATTCGTCGATCCGATCCACTGTCATTGTTTTATGGTGAGTTGCAGGTCACCTAGTTAGGGCTTTTAGGGACACTTGGTTGATCTGTGATCAAGGCATAAAAACCCAATTGGGAATCAGAATTGAGTTCCACAAGCTCCGATGTGTGTGTTTTGGGCATGTTTGGCATGGACATACCATCCACTATCCCAAGGTCAAGGAGTGTCAGCAATTGACCTAATCTTGCAAAATTGCATAGTCTCTTACTTAGCAAAACCCTAGTTTCTGAGATCACTACACAAGATGAGCATTGGGCGGTGGACCCACATAAGAGAGGTGCTCTAGCTAGAATGCATTGTCATGAGCCTAATAGAGTTGATGGTTTGTCGATATGAGCCACTGGCATCTTTTTATGGCGAGTTGCAGGTCACTTACTTAGGCCTTTTAGGGACATTTGGTGAATCTGTGATCAAGGCATAAAACCAAACTGGGCATCGGAGTTGAGTTACGCGAGCTCATGCATGTGTGTTTGGGCATGTCAACATGGGCACACCACCCATGGTCCCAAGGTAGAGGAGTGTCAATAATTTCCTTAATATTGCAAAATTGCATAGTCTCTTATTGAGCAAAACCGTAGTTCCTCGGATCACTGCACAAGACGAGCATCGGGTGATGAACCCACGAGAGAGAGGTTCTCCTAGATGGAATGCATTGTTAAGAGCCCAATGGAGTTGACAGTTTGTTGATCTGATCCACTTTGTCGTTTTATGGCGAGTTTTAGGTCTCCTACTTAGGCCTTTTAAGGACACTTGGTGAATTTATGACCAGGGCATAAGAACCCAACCGAGTGTTGCAATTGAATTCCACAAGCTCCTACATGTGTGTTTGGGTATGTTTGACATGGTCACACCACCCATGGTCCCAATGTCAAGGAGTTTCAGCAATTGATCCAATCTTGAAAAATTGCATAGTCTCTTACTGAGCAAAACCCTAGTTCCTGAGATTGATACACAAGAAGAGCACATGGCGATGGACCCATGAAAGAGAGGTGCACCTAGGTGGAATGCATTTTCATGATCCCGATGGAGTTGATAGTTTGTCGATCCGAGCCACTATCGTTGTTTTATGGCGAGTTGTAGGTCACCTAATCAAGCATTTTAGGGACACTTGGTGAATATGTGATTAGGGCATAAAAACCCAACCGAGCAGCAAAGTTGACTTCCACAAGCTCATGTGTGTGTGTTTGGGCATGTTTGACATGGGAACACCATCCAGCGTTCCAAGTTCAAGGCGTTTTAGCATTTGACCTAATCTTGCAAAATATAGTCTCTTACTCAACAAAACCCTAGTCCCCAATACCACTGCACAAGACGAGCATCGGGAAATGGAACCACGGAAGAGAGGTTCCCTAACTGGAATGCATTGTCATGAGCCAAATGGATTCGATGGTTCATTGATCCGTTCCATTGTCGTTATTTTATGGTGAGTTGTAGGTCGCCTACTTAAGCCTTTTAGGGACACTTGGTGAACATGTGATCAGGGCATAAAGACCCAATCGAGCATCATATTTGAGTTTTGTGAGCTCCTACATGTGTGTTTGGGCATGTTTGACGTGGGAACACCACCCACAGTCCCAATTTCGAGGGGTTTCAACAATTTACCTAATCTTACAAAATTGTGTAGGTCTCTTATTGTTCGAAACCATAGTTCTTGAGATCACTACACAAGGCAAGCATCGAGTGATGGAGCCACGAGAGGGATTTTCCCCTAGCTGGAATGCATTGTCACAAGCCCAATGGAGTTGATGGTTTTCCGATCAGTTCCATTTTCATCGTTTTATGGCATGTTGCAGCTCCCCTACTTAAGCCTTTTAGGGACACTTGGTGAAACCGGACATCATATTTGAGTTTTACGTGCTGCTGCATGTGTGTTTGGGCATGTTAGACATGGGAACACCACACAAGGTCCCAATGTTGAAGGGTTTCAACATTTGATCTAATCTTACAAAATTGTGTAGTCCCTTATTGAGAAAAACCCTAGTTCTCGAGATCATTGCACAAGATGAGAACCAGGCAATGGACCCACATAAGAGATTTTCCCCTAGTTGGAATGAAAACTCTATGTGAAGGAGGTGGAATAAGATCCCCAAGAAATAGATATGAAAAAGGATGAAGAGTTGCAATGGAGAACATCACGTCCCTAACTGTATTATAATGATATTAAGGATATTGGTGCAAATTTAGAGAATTAAAAGGAAGAAATCATCAATTATGAGCTTGATAATGGAGTGTACCTAGATAACATGTCCATAAGGGAAATGGATTTAATTAATTAGTTTTATGTTTATAAGTGTGTAGGTACATAGGAAGGAAGAATCAACCTTGTTGTTGATACAAATGAAGAAGAAGTTAATGTTTTTGTTGTAAACTTGCAAAAGGAAATTTTGAAGGAGGGGGCAACATCTTATATGATGTAATTGAATAAGAAATCAAGAGATTTATAGAAAATCAAGAAAGAAATAAATCACAACATATGAATAGGTTGTAGAAAACAATGATGAATTTGAAGGGTTTCATATGCAATAGTCCAATTCGCAAGAGAATACAGAGAGGAGAATACGAAGGATATATTATTTTTGCTTGATTATTTAATTGTTTATGACTACAGATGTTGAGAAGGAAGAGCACCCTAATGAAGTACTAAAACTACTAGAGCACTTTACTAAAGCATGTACAAGTTATGTTGGGTTTTCATGCCTCCTGATGATATCTTTGGTTAATATTTTGTTTTAGAGGTTCAACAAAGTCATCAACCACCAAGATTAATTTTGGGTCAAGTAGCTTCAGAATGAATTTGATGGTGTGTGTGTCATAGCTTGCACGAGGGTTTCAAGGCATGTAGAGCTACATGTACAAAGCATGTTGGGTTTATATGTTGGGTAAAGCTACATGTACAAAGCATGGTTGGGTTTTTATACCCCTAATATATGTTGCAAAAACTACAAGATAACAACATAATTTAATACACCTATGTAATTTCATCCATCATCCATATAAATACTCAAACAAAAAAATTACAAATTCTTGAGCGTGTCATGACGGTGTCTTAAGACACCTGGTTCTTGTTTTATCCTTCATGTGTGTTATCTCTAGATTCTTTTTAGAACCTTGGACTGCAGAAGGATGGTATAGTTAGTATCATAATACATTAGATTGAAAATAAAAATTTCCATAAATAGCATAAATGAACTTGCATTAGAAAGAAATAATTGAAAATAACCTAAAATAATGTACCTTGTCTATCAAGATACTTCAACATGTCAACGTACCTTTAAATTATCATATAACCAAACCCTCTGGATCACCTTTGATACTGATGGTCTCCATTAGTTTCTCTTGCTCATAACCTGGTAGAAAGTATTGTACCCTCGAGGAGTTTCTTTTAGGCATCGTTTGTAATTGGATGTTTGTAGCAAGGATTAGGTTAGTAAAGTGATACACACTTGCACCAGATTTGTAATACATATAAACATATCCACCCTTCTTTCTTGCATTGCTATCTTGTGTCAAGTATTCTCATTTGACAAGCATCAAGCCAACTAGGAAGTTGTTTTGCTTAGCATTAGTTATGGATATATTAAGGGTTTTCTTTCCCTTTATGCAACGTGCTAACCAATAATCCACACCCCATTCATTACCTTTTGGGGCAACAAATTCATATATGTGCCTTGCAAAATATAACACACAATGCTTAACAATATAGACCCTTAATGTACTTAAAACATTTAATATGGAAATATGTACATGAGATCTTGACATTATAGATTTAAGATAAGGTTGTATCGTACCAGGTTGGACAAGATCTAAGACATGATCAAAATTTGGAGTAACCGAGGATTGGTATACCTCTAATGGGGTCAATTCAACAATTTCACGTTGATCAAGTGAAAGTGACACACAATCCCATGCATCAACCTAATCCAATGATTCACACCCATTCCAATCACCAATGCTGCATGGGGCGAAAAGTAAGCAAGTTTTCAGGTCCATATTTCAAATATGGGGTTGTTGAAGCTTCAAACTAGGTGAAAACCATGAGTCCAAGGCACACTATTGCATTCTCACACATGTGAACGATTAACCTTGACGACCTCCCAAAACAAATCTCCGCACATATCTTTTCCTTACTGATTCTAGTCGTACTCTTGATCCTTCTCCCATTACTAATGTGCACCACTTGACTATAGACTTGGCATCTCTAATATGTGAGAGTAATTCCTCCTCATCTCTTAGTATATAATAGAGTCAAGGGAGTCACATCACTCATCATGATCTTTACTTATTAAACACAAGTATTGCTATATTGTATTGGGGTTATTGGCATTGCTCTCTTGTAAGATTGAGGGAGATATTCTAGAGATAATAGAAGACTACTTTCCCGTGGACGTAGACCAATTGAGTGAACCTGTTGAAATATTGGAACTTCGAAGAATATTCTATTGTATTTTATTATTGTAATTTATTCAGAGATGTTGCATTCCTCCGCTGGGATGTCATTATTATATTTGATTATGTAAAGTCATTGAGGTAAATCCTCCTTTGTAAATCGGGGCAATAGACCCCCCTAGAGTCAAATGTAATGAGGTTTTTAAGTCCCTTAGAGGAGTCGGCCCAGTCAGCATTAATTGAGTGGTAAAGTTAGTTGAGGTCGACATGTCAAATTAAAGTAGAAGTGAATGTATAAATAGAGAGCTAGGCTCTCTCATTTATTCATTCATTCACACACACACTCACTTGTGTATTGCACATAGGAGAGAGAGAGAGAGAGAGAGAGAGACGAAGGAGAAGGAGCACTTTTTGTGGGATTTTCTCTTTGTACATTTTGGTCATCTATATTGAGCAAGTTTTGCTGGGTTTTCTACCCCATGAGGGTTTCCCCGGATAAATTTGTGTCTCTTGTGTTTATGTTGTGCTTGTTATTGTTTCAGTGATCCTGTCTATGCTATTGTTGTGAAATTGAATTGAATACTGATGTTATTTATCTTAGCATATTGAATCTTAACATGGTATTAGAGATAGCATGAAAGAAGGCAATGTATGGCATTTACAACGCTTGTTTCACTTGCGACAATTTGAAAGCTAGGGCTTTGTATAGCAAAAACTAGTCATCTTGGAATTTTCTCTATAAATCACGTTTGGCGAAGGTTCAGGATCTAAAAATTGGACAGGAAGAATATGAAATGTTCATGTACCTTGTGTCTGAGTTTCAACCTCATATTCGTTTTACTTTGTGAGATGTGATCCGTACAAGTTAGGGTTTCTGCCTCTTCCAGAATGCATCCCTAAACAAGTGACCTAGGTAAAAAGGTCATATCTCTGGCTAAGAAGCTCAAAATGGAATTCCGTAAAAAGTGACAGTTAGGGAATGAACTTTAATTTCACAGGTCCGAGTATCAGAGGCCGAAGTTGAAACAGTGACACGTGTTACGCCGTACAAATTAGCTATGTTGTTTCATCCCATAAACAGGTCATGTTGGGAAACTTAACATATCTCTCTCATGGAGAATCCAATGAATCTCAAATATATGGGGTTGGAAATATGACAGATTAGGCTACCACAGGCTGAATTTTCCGACCCTGAGGATCTGAAATTTCAAAGATACACTAGAAATAATAAGGCACATTTGAAATAGCTCAACGGAGGAAATCAAAGAAGAGGAAGAAGAAGCTCTCACTTAGGGTTTTCAATTTTTTAGGTATGGAAGGACTTGGTACAATGTTGGAGACACCTCATGCAACATTGGAAACTTTGAAAATGGATTTGGAATCCCTTCATCATATATATTAATCTTCCATCAAATGTTGTGGGAGGAAGGAGATTGAAAATTAGGGTTTTTTGGGTTCTACAAGTAAGAAGAAACCCTAGCAAAGTTGGGAGACTCACATGGAAGCAATGAAAGAGGTTTGAACGACATTGGTATTATATCATCCTAGCACCATGAATCTATATAATATGTTTACAAGTGATCTACCTTGGACAATTAGAGTTTTACCCTTATAGAGAAGACTACAAGCAATCTCGACAGGTATGACTTGAGGAGATGTAGGTATGTTTTGAAATCTGTTTTATTTATCTGATGATTAAGTTGATGATATGTTCGTATTCACATTATTGAGGTTAGTACAATCATGATTAATTTTATATTTTTCTGATCACCTTAGTAAAAGTATGAATGCATGTGAATGATAGAAGACATTCATTGATTAAGGGTTATGCTACTTATGATTGTACTAATGCACTTGTGGTGTTGTATGAGGATGATGTTGTCTTCTAACATGAAAGGTACATGAAGAAAGACAAATCAAGTTCTAGATCAAGAATATATGACCATGATGACATGAAAACAAAGACTCGTCCATAGTCTTTGATCACATAGAAGCTCTACTTACGAAGTATGTATGATTTGGTTCTACTATGCTTAACTTATGAGATATGCAGGTTACTAGCACGAGGTCTCTATATCATTGAAGAGAACATAGAAGATATTGTTTGGGTATGTTAGACATAACTAGCAAGCATGCTAATATAGGTATGTTTTCCTATATCGAGTTAGAATCATACTTTGTGGTTGACAATGATTATTCCTGAAAATGGAGTTTAGCTAATCACGGCTTTATGCATATTGTGTAAATCTTAGTTTTAATGATTATGACCGTACGTGTTTAAGATTATTTATGTTTTTAAGATTATTGATATTATACTAATGAATGTGTGATTATGTATGAGATCTTGAGGATGACACAATGATGAAACTAGTGCACACTTAAGCATGCATAGTGGTATAGGATGGATAGAAGTTCAAAGACATATAATCATGATGCTATCATAAAGGGAAAATCGAGATCAAGAGGGAGGCAACCACACAAACATAAACAATAAGTATTTGAGTTGTTATTTGAATTACTTCTTGAATCTTTGAATAGTTAATGATATTGCTCGTAATAGTTGTATGCATATTTGTATTCCTAGAATCAAGAAATATATCATGCATAGTGTAAGCATTCATATAGCATTGAACAATATACTACTAATATGCATATGATGGGTAAGTTGGACAAACATTCCATTGTTGCTTGTCTAGAATGAAACCTCTTTGCTAACATGCTGGGAGTTGTGCATGCTCTTGATAGTATGTTCTAGTAGAGATGGAAGGCATCTAGATAGCCACTGTATGCATACATAATATGGAAAAGTGTTGTGCCAAAGTATTGGTCAAGATAGTTGCATAACTATGTGAGTCATATCAGTATGCATAATAGGTTATCATTGAAATGTCAACATGATTTGATGATTATGAAGTGTTACTAATTGAATTTGATTTGTATGAAAGATCGTGTGCTATGATCTACAAAAGAAGGATGATGAACACTTGCTCCAAAGAACAAGTGATGACCGCTCAACAAGAAAACTTACAAATCAAACATACTATAGAAGTAAAAAGTAAGTCTCGTGACTAGAAAAACTTCCAGAGATAGATTACACCCATGGATGATTCCCAAGATTTGAAATAAAATCACATGATTGAAGAAGGCTTTGTACAGGTTCAACAGGTACCTAGGATCGATAGTCATTTGATGAGCTTGATGATCACCACGGGTGATGCAGATTTCAACCTTTGCTACAAGGTTGAAGATGGTTGCTATCTATAGATGACATGCTTCTCTCAGATGGATGCAAGAAGGAACTCACCATAGAGTTCAAGTGATATTGAGGCTCATATCAGTAGACCCATATGAAGGGAGATGGCATGGATAGATATGCAGAAGATCACTCAATGTAGAGTGTGAATGATGTTTAGTCACAGAGGGAGGACAATACTTAGATGTAGAAAACTCCACTTTGGAGGGAGTAGATCTCAGAGTTAAAGAATCTTGGCATGATTCTTGTGATTAGATATGTGGCTGAGATCAGATGAGATTTTTCATTAGCCAAGGAAAATGTGAAGCAGAGATCTGGGATGATGGATAGTGGTTTCTACAGTTTACAGATAGATGATTGGTTCGTTGATGTATCTGACGAATACCAGACCAGATATATGCTTTGCTGTGAACACCCTGAGTCAGTATCTAGTTAAGCCTAGACGTGTTCACTTAGTAGATGCAAAGCATGTGATGAGGTACCTGAAAGGTACGATAGAATTTGGTCTATACTATGTTGGAGATCATGACTACAGATTGTATGGTTATATAGATGCAGATTGGGTCGGAAGTGTCTCAGACAGGAAGAGCACCTCAGGTGGATGTTATTGTCTAGGATCTGCCATGATCTCATGGTTTAGTAGGAAGCAGTCAAGTGTTTCTCTCAGCACAAGTTGAAACAGAGTATATAGCAGCTTGTTCTGCTAATTTGTGAAGCCATATGGATCCGAAAGTTGATGTTAGGTCTATTTGACCTGGAGTTGGATACCACAGTGATTATATGTGACAACCAGAGTTGTATAAATATGACGGAGAACCCACCATTCCATGACAAGTCAAAGCACATAGAAATACAATATTTTTACATATGAGATATGGTACAGAAGGGAGCTATAAAGCTACAGTATGTGAGCACTGATGAGCAAGTTGCTGATGTGCTAACTAAGCCTCTGTCTCGAGTAAAGTTTGAGTACTTCCGTGACAAGCTTGGTGTGGTTCGAAAGGGGGAGCAATGATGATGATGTTGTAGTGGGATTGTATCATCCCTGGACACATGTCCTAAAGGGATCCGTAGACTCTTGTCTCCGAGAATGTGATGATGATGATGTTGTGTTGGTAAATCCTAGATTTGATCTAGGTCACATCTAGTATGAAAAAGGACTGGCTATGTGGTGGTAAATCCTAGATTTGATCTAGGTCACATCCAGTATGAAAAAGGATTCGCTCTGTTGATCCGGATTTATGCAGGAACGCAACAGAATACACAAATACCCATAAAAACAAAGATGCAACAGAAATAACACTTCATTTCATTAATCAAAGAACTAAAACTTGTTTACATACATGATGGAAATAAACTAGCTAGAGTGCTGGTAGCTTATCTCTAAGAAGAGATGTGGCGGCTACATGCCTCTGAACTATGTGTTACAATGAGGCTCAAAGGCCTATATATGATTGAGAAATAAGGGAAACCCTACACATCCAAAAACCTAACCTTAAGAGGTGAAACGCCAAAATATGGGCCCCATTGGGTAACTTGGTACATCAATTTCCCGGGGTCGTAACTTTGGCATACTACCTCCGTTTGATGCCCATGATACATCATTAGAAAGATATATTCAAGGAATACATCCAGAAACAACAAATATTGGGTCCGGGTCCGAAACAGACTCATATTTGTCGGACCATCATATGCTGAAAAAACGTCGTTTAGGGCCTCAAAATGGCTCCGGAAGTTTAGGACCTGAAAACTGCCAAAAATAGTAAATTGTGCTACAATTAAGGAAACTGAAAAACTGAAGAAACAATGGTGGGGGTCCAAGTGGAATAGGCGGGTGGCCACCAATATCCTCCTGGATCATATGTGGTGGTAAATCCTAGATTTGATCTAGGTCACATCCAATATGAAAACTGATTGGCTCTGTGGTGGTAAATCCTAGATTTGATCTAGGTCACATCCAATATGAAAAATGATTGGCTCTGTGGTGGTAAATCCTAGATTTGATCTAGGTCACATCCAGTATGAAAAAAGGACTGGCACTGTGGTTCAGATTGCATCATCCCTGAACATAAGTTCAGAACGGATCCAGAGACTTTGTTTCCATGAGGTTGGGATTGCATCATCCCTGAACATTAGTTCAGGATAGATCCGGAGACTTTGTCTTCGTGAGGTTGGGATTACATCGTCCCTGAACATTAGTTTAGTTCAGAATGGATCCAGAGACTCTGTCTTTGAGAGGATAAGATTGTATCATCCTTGGACTTATGTCCTAAAGTGAAAGGGATCGATCATCCCATAATTGGATCATGTGTGTTGCAGGTTATATTGCTGCAGATGATGTTGCTAATCGAAAGATCAAGATGTTGTTGCTATAGATGATCGAGCGATCGAGTGCTGCAGAAGATGAAGACTTGGCACTATATAAGATGATGCTCCAGTACTGAAGATGTTCCAGTAACTATTCCAGTTGTTGATGCTATTGAAGAAAACTTCCAGTGATTTATAGATGTATCACCTTGATGTTGTTGATGATGCTCTCTCTCCTTGCTCCTACAGTTGATGTTCATGTTGTCAGTAGAATACCCTTCTCGTTAGGGGGGAGTGTTGAAATATTGTAACTTCGAAGAATATTCTATTGTATTTTATTATTGTAATTTATTCAGAGATGTTTTATTCCTCCGTCGGGATGTCATTATTGTATTTGATTATGTAAATTCATTGAGGTAAATCCTCCTTTGTAAGTCGGGGCAATAGATCCCCCTAGAGTCAAATGTAATGGGGTTTGTAAGTCCCCTAAAGGAGTCGGCCCTGTCAGCATTAATTGAGTGGTAAAGTTAGTTGAGGCCGACATGTCAAATTAAAGTAGAAGTGAATGTATAAATAAAGAGCTAGGCTCTCTCATTAATTCATTCATTCATTTACACACACACTCACTTGTGTATTGCGCATAGGGGAGAAAGAGAGATATCTGCGAAGGAGAAGGAGCACTTGTTTGGGGATTTTCTCTTTGTACTTTTTGGTCATCTATATTGAGGAAGTTTTGCTGGGTTTTCCACCCCATGAAGGTTTCCCCAGATAAATTTGTGTCTTTTGTGTTTATGTTGTGCTTGTTACTCTTTCAGTGATCGTCTATATGCTATTGTTGTGAAATTGAATTGAATACTGATGTTATCTATTTTAGCATATTGAATCTTAAAATAACCACGTATATCTGGTGTACTCTTTTATCTTGTTCTCTTTATGTACTTATTGTTGAGATATTATTGTTTTGCATAGATAGGTAAGCTAGTCAGCTTGCTTATAATCCGGTATATCACTCCAAGACAAATCATCTCGATCTTGATGCTCATTACATTTGAGGTCTCGTTGTAGATGGTGTTCTTTTTCTTGAGTATTGTCCTACAGAGCAGCAAGCAGCCGATATCTTCACCAAATCCTTAACAGCCACGAAGTATGTGCATCTTCGTTCCTTACTTGGTATGAGGGAAGTTGTCATCAAGGGGGAGCAGTAATCACTCCTTCCTTCTTTTGTTAGTGGGTTTTTCTCCATCCATTATTAAGGGGAAGTGTTGGAATATTATATATTCCTTGGAAGGTAATAATGTCTTTGTATTATGTCGGAAGATATCCACAATCTTATGTAGAAGAGTAATACATTATATTCCATATTCATTATGGTAAAGTATACTCTTGATATTCATTATTATATAAAGAGATGTTAGTATGGAGAATTATATTATCCCACATGTAATATGTGAGAGTAATTTCTCCTCATCTCTTAGTATATAATAGAGTCAAGGGAGTCGCATCACTCATCATGATCTTTACTTATTCAACACAAGTATTGCTATATTGTATTGGGGTTATTGGCATTGTTCTCTTGTAAGCTTGAGGGAGATATTCTGGAGATAATAAAAGACTACCTTCCCGTGAACGTAACCCAATTGGATGAACCATGTATATCGGGTGTACTCTTTTCTCTTACTCTCTTTCTATACTTATTGTTGATATATTATTATTTTACATAAAATACTTTTATATATTTACAAAGATACCTAGATCTTAGGTTAATACAAACCTTATCACCTAAATGATTCCTCATAAACCACATGATAAATATTACCTATTGTAAAATACTATTTAATTAAAATGTTCTTCTACTTTTACAATCTACAATGAATTATAACTAAAAAAGAATGACATCACAAAGCATTATTAGTGTCCATTAATACAACTTTCTAGGATGTACACCATGCGGTTAACTTTGAAGTTTTGTTTTTCATTAATTAGTAGAGATTGTGTTTTAATTAGTATAATACTATTTTACTTTAGGCACATCGGGGGGTGGTGGCGCAGTTGGTTAGCGCGTAGGTCTCATAGCTTCACTGAGTAATCCTGAGGTCGAGAGTTCGAGCCTCTCTCACCCCATTGGTTTTTGAATTCCCGAGGTCAAAAGTTCGAATTCCTGAACCCCATTGGTGGTTTTTGAATTCCGGTCAAAAGTTCGAATTATTCCTGAAAACCGAGCCTCTCCCACGCCATTGATTTTGAATTGATTTCTGTTAACATGATTATCGGGATGAATTCCTAAGGTGTGGATCGTAAACATCATATCTTATTCTGCATTTCTTGATGACTTGTAAGTGGGGTCGGTTGCTATAGGGATCTGTGTATTAGCAGTGTGGAAATTATACCAACAAGTTATAGATTTATCTAGATTTTGGATTGTTGCTTTTTTTTATGCGTTTAAACTTTGTTAGTTTGCTGCAATTCCTTAAATGCCAACAGCTTTTATCAACCAAAAGGGAGATTATTATTTTTTAATCTTTTTTAAATGTCCCCAAAAGGGAGATTATTATTTTTTAAACTTTTTTAAATGTCACATTCCAAGTAAGACCACCAATTGTTGTATAATATGCAATAATGAATTCAAGATATGGAATCTATATTGACAACAATCCAACATTCAGTGAAACCGTAATCTGCAATCAACCTTAATGCTCCATGGAACCTGTAGTAAACATGTGTGTTTGGGTATGTTTGACATGGTCACACCATCCATGGTCCCAATGTCAAGGAGTTTCAACAATTGATCCAATCTTGAAAAATTGCATAGTCTCTTATTGAGCAAAACCCTAGTTCCTGAGATCAATACACAAGAAGAGCACATGGCGATGGACCCATGAAAGAGAGATGCCCCTAGGTGGAATGCATTTTCATGATCCCGATGGAGTCGATAGTTTGTCAATCCGAGCCACTATTGTTGTTTTATGGCGAGTTGTAGGTCACCTACTTAAGCCTTTTAGGGACACTTGGTGAATATGTGACCAGGGCATAAAAACCCAACCGAGCATCAAAGTTGACTTCCACAAGATCATGTGTGTGTGTTTGGGCATGTTTGACATGGGAATGCCATCCAGAGTCCCAAGGTCAAGGAGTTTTAGCAATTGACCTAATCTTGCAAAATATAGTCTCTTACTCAACAAAACCCTAGTCCCCAATATCACTGTACAAGACGAGCACCGGGAAATGGAACCACGAAAGAGAGGTTCCCTAACTGGAATGCATTGTCATGAGCCAAATGGATTCGACGGTTCATCGATCTATGCCACTGTCGTCATTTTATGGTGAGTTGTAGGTTGCCTACTTAATCCTTTTAGGGACACTTGGTGAATATGTGATCAGGCCATAAAGACCCAATCAAGCATCATATTTGAGTTTCGTGAGCTCCTGCATGTGTTTTTGGGCATGTTTGACATGGGAACACCACCCACGGTCCCAATGTCGAGGGGTTTCAACAATTTACCTAATCTTACAAAATTGTGTAGTCTCTTATTGAGCGAAACCATAGTTCTTGTGATCACTACATAAGACAAGCATTGAGTGATGGAGCCACAAAAGGGAGTTTCCCCTAGCTGGAATGCATTGTCACAAGCCCAATGGAGTTTATGGTTTTCCGATCAGTTCCATTTTCATCGTTTTATGGCATGTTGCAGGTCCCCTACTTAAGCCTTTTAGGGACACTTGGTGAATTTGTCATCAGGGCATAAAAACCCAACCGAGCATCATATTTGAGTTTTGCGAGCTGCTGCATGTGTGTTTGGGCATGTTAGACATGGGAATACCACACAAGGTCCCAATGTTGAAGGGTTTCAACATTTGATCTGATCTTGCAAAATTGTGTGGTCCCTTATTGAGCAAAACCCTAGTTGTCGAGATCATTGCACAAGATGAGAACCAAGCGATGGACCCACGCAAGAGAGTTTCCCCTAGTTGGAATGAAAAAACTATGTGAAGTAGGTGGAATAAGATCCCCAAGAAATAGATATGAAAAAGGATGAAGAGTTGCAATGGAGAACATCATGTCCATAAGTGTACTATAATGATATTAAGGATATTGGTGAAAATTTAGAGAATTAAAAGGAAGAAATCATCAATTATGAGCTTGATAATGGAGTGTACCTAGATAACATGCCCATAAGGGAAATGGATTTAATTAATTAGTTTTATGTTTATAAATGTGTAGGTATATAGGAAGGAAGAATCAACCTTGTTGTTGATACAAATGAAGAAGAAGTCAATGGTTTTGTTGCAAACTTGCAAAAGGAAATTTCGAAGGAGGGGGAAACATCTTATATGATGTAATTGAATAAGAAATCAAGAGATTTATAGAAAATCAAGAAAGGAAATAAATCACAACATATGAATAGGTTGTAGAAAACAATGATGAAATTGAAGGGTTTCATATGCAATAGTTGCAAATGCAATAGTCCAATTCGCAAGAGAATAAAGAGAGGAGAATATGAAGGATATACTATTTTTTCTTGATTATTTAATTGTTTATGACTACAGATGTTGAGAAGGAAGTGTTAGGATATTCCTATACACCATCCTAGTCCCACTTGTATTTTGATCATTTACATTTTGAGTCATGCATGCACCTTTAGGGTTTGCATGCATTCTAGGGTTTGCATGCATCCCAGTCATCAGTCCAACACCTAGCCCTCAGTTAGCCAGCCCCCAGGAGCTTCTCACTATTCAGCTTTAGCCCTCCAGTTGCTTAATGCGCCCTTTTTCCTTGATTTTAGGGAGTAACTCGCCCTTCTTCACCTACTAGTCCAGTTGTCACTCAGTTACACTCAATTACACTTAGTTACACTCAGTTACAGTCAGTTCCAGTCAGTTACACTCAGTTACAGTCAGTTACACTTAGTTACACTCAGTTACACCTACCAGACTCAGTTTGACTGATGGTTGACAGTTACTTGAGCATTGATGACTCCACTGATGATGATGAAGACTTCCAGTTGTGCTCTGATGATCATGAGGACACCTAGTTGTACTCTGATGACACTCCATTGATCTTATGATCACTCTGAGAGGCTAATTCGAATTGCCACCTCGGGCATTCGAATCCTATCTACCATTGTACTATTTATTTGTCCATATTGTGATTAATTAATTAGTGTGTGTGAAGTATTATTGCTTCTATCCGAGTTCTACTGTACCATATTATTCTGTTGCTCATTATACTGTATTGATCACTCTTCTTCTATTTTCCTGCTTAATCATAATTACTCTTGTAGGTATACATCATCTCTTAGATCTGCTGTGAGGATTTTCACATGGTATCAGAGCATGTTGAGAGTATTGTTTATCTCCATTCTTGAGAGTTTTTTGCAGGTTATTATCCAGATTTCGAGTGCAGCAGTTGTAGCAGTTTCTGCATTTTTGCAGCAGTAGCAGTTGCAATTATTCTATATTGTTTTTGCAGGTCCTCTACAGCTTCAATGTATTCATATTTAGAAGGACTTCCTCTTCTTTCTCCATTCAACTATGATGAATGGAAACCAAAAATGATAGCATATTTGAAGAGCCATGATCTCTTTGATTGTTATTTTGAAAGAGAGTTCGAATCCTCTGAAGAGAATATTGATTGGTTGAATAAAGGTGACATGGCCCTTGGAAGAATGATGTCTGCTTTTCTTGAATACATGTTATACCAAATCATTTATGATGTTGAAACTCCAAAAGAGCTATGGGCCCATCTGGATGAAAGATTCGGCAAAAAAAATGAAGGATTTGGTCCAAACCCCTTCAAAAGCAAGCAAAGTGATGCATTCGCTCCTCTTGATGGTCTCTCAGATCATGAACCAGTATCATCTCATATTGAATTTGTTGACAAAGAACTTGCAGATTCTCCACTCATGCTCAAACTTTCTTCTCTTTCTGTGCCAGCTCACACTCTAGATATTGCAGAAGGTCCTAAATCCTTTCTTGCACCAGAGTCTGTTGGTTTGCGTCATGATCACATGATTATTTCGGAGGTCAAAACAACTATTGAAGGTAATGCATTCGATCCTCTCCAGCTATCTCCTCTTTTATGCTACTATATGATCATAATTCCATGCTTTCAGAAGGTCATTGAAGAATATGGCCATTGCCATTCGCTTGGGATAATTTCTCATGCATCTACTGGTTTTGATCTCACCTCTCATGGTTCAAAGGAGATCTCAAGAAACCATGATTCAAGTCTTGTATCTAATTTGGGTTCTAAGCAATTACTGCTTGGGAAAATTTCTCATGCATATGATAGTTTTGATCTCACCCCTGCTGGTTCAAAGGAGATCTCAAGAAGCTGTCTTTTAAGTCTTAAATCTGATTTTGATTTCAAGCAAACATGTAATAGTTATTTTTGGCATAATCTCACCCATGGTGGTTCGAAGGAGAAGACAAAAGACTATATACACTTTCACAGATTTGATCCTACCTCAGTTGATTCAAATCACAGGTTCAAGGATCATTCTCATACTGTTGGATTTGTTCTCATCACATTCGATCTAAAGAGCAAGTACAAGCACATGCTTTTTGAGCATGATCCACTTCTTTCCAAGAAGAAGATACCTCCAGACATATGACCAAGCATCACACATGCTTGAGTTTGGAGCATTTATTTTTGTGTGTGCCTTACAGTCTGTTTTTTTGAGGAGGGGGTATGTTTCCCATGAAATTTTCCCACTTCCTTGGTTTATTGACTGTTATTATTCATTGTATTGGGTGACCTTTGGTCTTAGTTACCAGGGCCCAGGATGGATTAAGGGGGGGGGTGTTAGGATATTCCTATACTCCATCCTAGTCCCACCAGTATTTTGATCATTTACATTTTCAGTCATGCATGCACCTTTAGGGTTTGCATGCATTCTAGGGTTTGCATGCATCCCAGTCATTATTCCAACACCTAGCCCTCAGTTATCTAGCCCCCAGGAGCTTCCCACTATTCAGTTTTATCGCTCCAGTTGCTTAAAGCACCCTTCTTCCTTGGTTTTAGGGAGCAACTCTCCCTTATTCACCTACTAGTCCAGTTGTCACTCAGTTACACTCAATTACACTCAGTTACACTCAATTACACTTAGTTACAGTTAGTTACACTCAGTTACAGTCAGTTACAGTCAGTTACACTGAGTTACACTGAGTTACACCTACCAGACTCAGTTTGACTGATGGTTGACAGTTACTTGAGCATTGATGACTCCACTGATGATGATGAAGACTTCCAGTTGTGCTCCGATGACACTCCATTGATCTTATGATCACTCTGAGAGGCTAATTCGAATTGCCACCTTGGTCATTCGAATCCTCTCTACCATTGTACTATTTATTTGTCCATATTGTGATTAATTAATTAGTGTGTGTGAAGTATTATTGCTTCTATCCAAGTTCTACTATACCATATTATTCTGTTGCTCATTATACTGTAGTGATCACTCTTCTTCTATTTTCCTGCTTAATCATAATTACTCTTGTGAGGTATACATCATCTCTTATATCTGTTGTGAGGATTTTCACATGGTATCAGAGCATGTTGAGAGTATTGTTTATCTCCATTCTTGAGAGTTTTTTGCAGGTTATTATCCATATTTTAAGTGCAGCAGTTGTAGCAGTTTCTGCATTTTTGCAGCAGTAGTAGTTGCAGTTATTCTATATTGTTTTTGTAGGTCCTCTACAGCTTCAATGTATTCATATTTAGAAGGACTTCCTCTTCTTTCTCCATTCAACTATGATGAATGGAAACAAAAAATGATAGCATATTTGAAGAGCCATGATCTCTTTGATTGTTATTTTAAAAGAGAGTTCGAATCCTCTGAAGCGAATATTGATTGGTTGAATAAAGGTGACATGGCCCTTGGAAGAATGATGTCTGCTTTGCCTGAATACATGTTATACCAAATCATTTATGATGTTGAAACTCCAAAAGAGCTATGGGCCCATCTAGATGAAAGATTTGACAAACAAAATGAAGGATTTGGTCCAAACCCCTTCAAAAGCAAGCAAAGTGATGCATTCTCTCCTCTTGATGGTCTCTCAGATCATGAACCAGTATCATCTCATATTGAAGTTGTTGACAAAGAACTTGTAGATTCTCCACTCATGCTCAAACTTTCTTCTCTTTTTGTGCCAGCTCACACTCTAGATATTGCAGAAGGTCCTAAATCCTCTCTTGCACCAGAGTTTGTTGGTTTGCATCATGATCACATGATTATTTCGGAGGTCAAAACAACTATTGAAGGTAATGCATTCGCTCCTCTCCAGCTATCTCCTCTTTTATACTACTATATGATCATAATTCCATGCTTTCAAAAGGTCATTGAAGAATATGGCCATTGCCATTCGCTTGGGATAATTTCTCATGCATCTACTAGTTTTGATCTCACCTCTCATGGTTCAAAGGAGATCTCAAGAAACCATGATTCAAGTCTTGTATCTAATTTGGGTTCTAAGCAATTACTGCTTGGGAAAATTTCTCATGCATATGATAGTTTTGATCTCACCCTTGCTGGTTCAAAGGAGATCTCAAGAAGCTGTCTTTTAAGTCTTAAATCTGATTTTGATTTCAAGCAAACATGTAATAGTTATTTTTGGCATAATCTCACCCATGCTGGTTTGAAGGAGAAGACAAAAGACTATATACACTTTCACAGATTTGATCCTACCTCAGCTGATTCGAATCACAGGTTCAAGAATCATTCTCATACTGTTGGATTTGTTCTCATCACATTCGATCTAAAGAGCAAGTACAAGCACATGCTTTTTGAGCATGATCCACTTCTTCCCAAGAAGAAGATACCTCCAGACATATGACCAAGCATCACACCTACTTGAGTTTGGAGCATTTATTTTTGTGCGTGCCTTATAGTCTGTTTTTTTGAGGAGGGGGTATGTTTCCCATGAAATTTTCCCACTTCCTTGGTTTATTGACTGTTATTATTCATTGTATTGGGTGACCTTTGGTCTTAGTTACCAGGGCCCAGGATGGATTAAGGGGGGGTGTTAGGATATTCCTATACTCCATCCTAGTCCCACCAGTATTTTGATCATTTACATTTTCAGTCATGCATGCACCTTTAGGGTTTGCATGCATTCTAGGGTTTGCATGCATTTTGCATGCATCCCAGTCATCAGTCCAACACCTAGCCCTCAGTTAGCCAGCCCCTAGGAGCTTCTCACTATTCAGTTTTATCGCTCCAGTTGCTTAATGCGCCCTTCTTCCTTGATTTTAGGGAGCAACTCGCCCTTCTTCACCTACTAGTCCAGTTGTCACTCAGTTACACTCAATTACACTTAGTTACACTCAGTTACACTCAGTTATAGTTAGTTACACTCAATTACACTTAGTTACAGTCAGTTACACTCAATTACACTCAGTTACACCTACCAGACTCAGTTTGACTGATGGTTGACAGTTACTTGAGCATTGATGACTCCACTGATGATGATGAAGACTTCCAGTTGTGCTCTGATGATCATGAGGACACCTAGTTGTGCTCCGATGACACTCCATTGATCTTATGATCACTCTGAGAGGCTAATTCTAATTGCCACCTTGGGTATTCGAATCCTCTCTACCATTGTACTATTTATTTGTCCATATTGTGATTAATTAATTAGTGTGTGTGAAGTATTATTGCTTCTATCCGAGTTCTACTATACCATATTATTCTGTTGCTCATTATACTGTATTGATCACTCTTCCTCTATTTTCCCGCTTAATCATAATTACTCTTGTGAGGTATACATCATCTCTTAGATCTGCTGTGAGGATTTTCACAGGAAGGGCACTCTAATGAAGTACTAAAACTACTAGAGCACTCTACTAAAGCATGTACAAGTTATGTTGGGTTTTCATGCCTCCTGATGAGATCTTTGGTTAATATTTTGTTTTAGAGGTTCAACAAAGTCATCAACCACCAAGATTAATTTTGGGTCAAGTAGCTTCAAAATGAATTTGATGGTGTGTGTGTCATAGCTTGCACGAGGGTTTCAAGACATGTAGAGCTACATGTACAAAGCATGTTGGGTTTTTATGTTGGGTAAAGCTACATGTACAAAGCATGGTTGGGTTTTTATACCCCTAATATATGTTGCAAAAAATATGAGATAACAACATAATTTAATCCATCTATGCAATTTCATCCATCATCCATATAAATACTCGAACAAAAAAATTACAAATTCTGGAGCATGTCATGGCGGTGTCTTAAGACACCTGGTTCTTGTTTTCTCCTTCATGTGTGCTATCTCTAGATTCTTTTTAGAACCTTGGACTGCAGAAGGATGGTATAGTTAGTATCATAATACATTAGATTGAAAATAAAAAATTTGCATAAATAACATAAATGAACTTGCATTAGAAAGAAATCATTGAAAATAACCTAAAATAATGTACCTTGTCTATCAACATACTTCAACATGTCATCGTACCTTTAAATTATCATATAACCAAACCCTCTGGATCACCTTTGATACTGATGGTCTCCATTAGTTTCTCATGCTCATCATCTGGTAGAAAGTATCGTACCCTCGAGGAGTTTCTTTTAGGCATCGTTTGTAATTGGATGTTTGTAGCAAGGATTAGGTTAGTAAAGTGATACACACTTGCACCATATTTGTAATCCATATAAACATATCCACCCTTCTTTCTTGCATTGCTATCTTGTGTCAAGTATTCTTATTTGACAAGCATCAAGCCAACTAGGAACTTGTTTTGCTTAGCATTAGTTTAGGACATATTAAGGGTTTTCTTTCCCTTTATACAACGTGCTAACCAATAATCCCCACCCCATTCATTACCTTTTGGGGCAACAAATTCATATATGTGCCTTGCAAAATATAACGACAATGCTTAACAATATAGACCCTTAATGTACTTAAAACATTTAATATGGAAATCTATACATGTGATCTTGACATTATAGATTTAAGATAATTGGTTGTACCGTACTAGGTTGTACAAGATCTAAGACATTATCAAAATTTGGAGAAACATAGGATTGGTCTACCTCCAATGGGGTCAATTCAATAATTCCACGTTGATCAAGTGAAAGTGACACACGATCCCATGCATCAACCTAATCTGATGATTCACACCCATTCTAATTACCAATGTTGCATGGGGCAAAAAGTAAGCAAGTTTTCAGGTCCATATTTCAAATGCGGGGTTGTCGAAGCTTCAAACTAGGTGAAAACCATGAGTCCCAGGCACACTCTTGCATTCTGACACATGTGAACGATTAACCTTGACCACCTCCCAAAACAAATATTCGCACATCTCTTTTCCTTACTGATTCCACTCGTACTCTTGATCCTTCGCCCATTACTAACATGCACCACTTGACTATAGACTTGGCATCTCGAATAGGGGAATTTGTAGATGATTTCACTTCCTCCCTACATAGGGTTTTTTTGACACATGCTTTGGCTCCATCATGCTCTCCTTTTCCATGTCTAGTCTCAAAATAGTTCCATGTATGAGGCACTTTCTATTTTTTGTGAAATGAACACAACCATTGAAATATGTGGATGTTTTTGAACTGAATAGCACATCCATCAGACCGAATCAAATGCCGCTCCATTTGTATGTTTCTCTCCTTCAACTAATCACAGAACATGTGGAAGCAATGTTGTACATAATGTAATTCATGACACCTATAATCACTTATGTAGAGCATATATTCCTCCAATATTTCTTGTTTATATTCAATATTATCTGGACCATGCCTATATGTGATGCAGGCCATCAAGAAAACTTGGTCAAAATGGTAATATTGACTTTGAATCTCATTTTGGGGTTGGAGGGTGTAGTTCTCGAAAAAATCAATCATTGAGAGTATAGTACCAAGGGAAATATAACTCTGCAAATTCTAAACTGCTCATCCTGCCATCAAGCTAGGTGGACATTCTAAACATATTGTTGTGTCCTTTCAAAAAATCCTTGATGAAATGGATGACTTGTACCTGTTGGAAAAAAATGATCTCAGCATTAGTTATGTTTATAGGTAAATTTTGACTAAAAAATGAAATTTAAAGTTAGAGACAGTTACTCACTTGTGATGTCACCAATTGTATCCTTTTCCTTTCTTTTCTAAATCTTGCATCATAAGTGTTGTATTTGAAACTTTTCATGTCAGCCATCATTTTCCCAAAATTGTGATCTTCACTCTCATGAATGCACTAGATCAATAAAGCCATTTTGCCACACCTGGAGGATGTCCCATCTAAACAAGTTTTTGCATAATATGTTTGCCCCTCTTCCTTATTACACATAATGCTATGAATGAAGTCTCTTGATGAATTCAGTGGTATTAATATTGATAAATCCTAAACATGGTTAGTATGCAAAACACACCGAATATATACAAATGTTTCATAATAATAAGCATATTCTACATGGTATTTATAACAACAAGTGTTACAAAGTGTGTTTATCCTAACATACCAAGGTTTGCACTTCTAAAAATATATTTGTCCCAAGTTCAATTCCTTGTGTTCATTCTTGAATATCTCATATAATTATGTTTGCGTTCTGTCAAGAAGGTGTTTAATGTGTGGTTCATGGTCTCTAGAATCCATTCTCATTTTTAGTACATCCTTTTGGTTTGAAGAAGGCCTAATGTTATCATGCCAAAAACTCTGCACTAGTCCCTTAACTGCATCGATTAGTTTCCTGACCGAACGTGGAAACCTACTAATGAAGGCCCAAAAATCCGTCTGGTCGATTGTGTCAAGATGTTCTCTTCTTATATAATTTACCTACGTAGTGTCTCGAAATTCAACTAAACAATTTTGGATGTAGGATTCAACAAATGAAGATTTATTGTGTTCTTGTTTACAATTGCTTGTGACAATACATGACGAGCTACATTACAATCTTTAGAATGACTTTTCTTACCAATTGTCCTAAAAGCATCTACTAGGATTTTAACAATATGACTATGTGGGAAAGATTTATTTATTACCTTCATGCCTAATTGTTTTCTAACAACAATAAAATGCCTACATTTCCACAAAGATAAAAGTAACCTACATTTGTCAGCATCACATTTTGAATGAAAGTAATTATTAATTATTTGTCGATTCTGATAAGCAATAGTACGTTTAGATAACTCACCTTTAAGAGAACTAATGACACTTTCATCCACCTAGATACATTTTGGAGTTCTTCGACGTAGTGGGGTCAGTTGAGGTCATGGAGTATCATTTGTAGCGTGGAACACTTCATCAATAGGTCATGATGATTCAACATGAGCTTGTGGTTGTTCATCCCCTTGTTGGTAGCTAGATAGAGGAGTCCGGACATCTTGATGGGTTGTCTAAAAAACATTTACTTGTTCAACAATAGGATGAAACTCATGGGTGGTATCAACAACATTCACTTGTTCTTCATCCGAATGCTCTTCATGATTTAAACCTAAAATTTCATCATTTACATAACCAAATTAGGCCAAAAGTCCCCACATTTTCTCCTCGGACATATCATCTTCAAATGGTGGTATATTTGTTTGGAACCTGCTTGATGTTGCAATTACAACATCTCCCGATGAGCACCGATGCTTTACTTATTTAGTAGGGCCATGAGAGGATTCTTCATCCATTGTTCTTGAAAATGAGGGCTCCTTTGTTGTCTGTTTATGCTTATCTTGTTGTAAATTGGTGAAGAGACTTGTATCATTTGCTGTGCTTGGAATTGAAGCATGCCTTTGATTCACCATGCCTTCCCTTGCTTTTAAATTCTTGGATGATTTCAAGAGGCTTTTTTTCTTTCTTTCCAATCTTCTTGTTCTATTGCGTATATTTCCCATTGTCACAACAATTGATGCTAGTATCTTTTTTGGGAGCTTTATCAATTATAATCATATAAAACGAAAAACTTACAATCACTGTTTTCCTGACCGAATCCTGTAGAACGTGATTTTCGGGTAGAGTTAGAATAAGGTTGTGGTAGGACCAATTTTTTTTTATATATCTTCCATAACGCATGTGCGTTTCATTGATATCGCATGCTCATTTTACACAGATTAAATGCACGTTTTAAACATATCATGTACTCGATATATATCCCATCCATCCCATGCCTTAATGGTCAAGTTTTCTACCAAACAAGAATTTAGTTGACTAGGGTTTAAGGAAAAGACACTATGAGTGAGAATCGATATGTTAGAATTTAGTATATGGTTCAACGAAAAAGCATTCATTATTCTTGAAAATCATACTCCTCAATGATGGAAACTTTAAAAAAATGAATTTATGAACTTTACCTTTCCTTGCCCTCTTCATTAAGTAAGTCATTGGTCAAATGTTCTCACGTCTTTGTAAATCTCTTTTCTTCCAATCAACTTCTCATAACTCTATTTTCAAACTTGCTAGATTTAAAACTTTTGTGCATTACTCTTTTCATCTTAAGCCATGCAATTTCACTACCTAGGAATTTATATTACATCCATTAATTTTCTTTCATGAGGAATACCATGATAAAGATGAATGTTATTTTTACTCATAAGAATTAGCTCCACACTTTAAGTCAATCAAGCACTTGACACCAAGGTTCAAATGGTGTTGGCGTGAATAGATAAAAAAAGCTTCTTTACAACTCACAATCTTTCATGATATGGGGTTTAAAAAACCTTACATCCTTTGGATATGGGGTCAAAAGTTAAGAGGACATGTGTTTGATCTCAATGATTACATGATGAGGATGACCCCACTGAACTAGATGTGTTGCAACGGACGATGAGCACCTAAAGGGGTTATGATACCACAAGAGGGGAAACATAAGGGGATCTAAGGGAATGCCAATATGCATAACCACCTTTCCATCACATTCATATTCCCTTTATAATGCTAATATTGAACCTAACCCATAGTTTAAAGAGAGACGAGAGAAGTGGATATAACCAATTCATAGACCTAGATAACCACTTCCACATAATAATAAATGGTCCCCCCTATAGTCTGAGATCTAAGAAGAGCTGGAATATGTCTCTTTTGTCATCCTTCATTCATGAAAATAAAGATAATTTGAATGGGAAGAGAGATGGTTTTTGAAAAAGTGTAGAGGAGAGGAAAATGAGTTTTACCTTGGAAAAAGAGGTAGCCATACTTAGGAAGTGAACAACCATGAAAGGAAGCCATTAGAACCTTGTGAAGAGCCAAAAATAATAAAAATTATGTTGAAGCTAATGGACAACAACTTGGACATTTCTATTCCCACACTAAATACCATTGGAGGGAGGGACTTATGTGGAAAAGTGAGCAAAGAATGAAGAATTCTCCTTGGATTGCATGGGGTAGGTATTGTGGATGCCAAATAACTAGTTTGATTTAAGAGCTTGAACGTGAGATACTTGGTTAGTATTCTACTTGCATTTGAGAAGGATAAATTGCCTTGAGAATTCTCTATTATCTTCTTCGCTGTAGTGATATCATAACCTAGCTAGAGGGTGGCATCTAAAACACATTACCTATGATTTGGTGGAAAATTGCTCTATGTTTGCCAATTACTTGGTATTTAGATTTTGGAAAATATAAGTACCTCTTAACTGCTCTAAAAACTCTTTTCATGTTATGAGTATAATTTTCTATTCTTAATTATGGTGAGATGCTTTGTAGTTTCCTCTAGGTCCGTAGAACTTGTATTTGCAAACTACTTGATAACTTGGTTGTCCTCATAATTGATTTATTTCTATTGAATCTTAATTGTAATCATTACATAATCAAGATTTAAAAAATTATGTGTGAGACAATGTGTTTTCTAAAGTAATATATCTTGGGAAGAAAATTTGTTATGTATAAATTCCCTTGCGATATGATTAATGGGCCTATAACTTGAAATTACATGCCTTGTTGTGAGGCTTGTTGGTAATCTCCTTGTTGCGCTGAAGAGGCACATTCTATAGTCCAGAAGGGGGATGTGTAACTCCTTTCGTGCTCATCCTAGAGCTGACATGTGTCCTTTTTAAAAATAATAAAATATTATAAAAATAACATGTTGGCTAAAATTAGATTTAAACATTTATAACATCGTATATATAAAACTACACAAATTAGATAATTGGAACACTTCCTCAACATTTGCACTTTAAAAAGGGGTTTGCACCTTAGAAATTTGATCCCTCTTGGTGCTTGGTAGATCCCCTTTAAGATGGATCTATGTTGGTGGTATAAACAATAAGAATTCTTGTCAAGAACATATCGTGTGTTTTCTTCCTTTCTTTGTTTTTCTTTTTTTGTATAATATCCATAATGTTTATATGCATAACTATGAGTAGCAATCAACCTATAAAGGCTACAAGGGTTGGAGGGACACGACTTACTAAATGCCAATCCAAGATATTGGCTTTACAGGGTTTCCATGCCAAATTTTGATAATTTGAGAGCCCCATGTTTTGCAAACTCTAGTTTGGGCATGCCCCTCAAAGGCCAGTAGTGCAAGGAAGCCCAAATCAGCCTAAAGCTTTCTATATTTCCCATCAACATATTGATTAACACATTTTAATAAAACAAGAGTCTAAGCAAATAAAGGTTCTCAATTTTTCTGAGTCAAGTTCAATGTGGACAAGTTAATGGCCTTCTGTTATGTTCACTTGGTGCATGGAGGATTCTTCCTCTATATATTCTTTAATGCACCTCATACTCTAATTAGAGTGTGGATGTGAATTCACCAACTATGAGATTTGTAAGATAAGACCATAATAGTATGGACTTGAGTACAATCTCAATCTCTACTTTGAAATTTTCCATTGCCTATAGCCATATTTCTTCGAAAATGAGGCTATATATTGAGGCAGTTCACAATATTTCTTACAACAATATACACAAATTCCTATCTTTTTGGACATTTTTACATATGCCAATTACTAATTGATCAGCAACACGATTTTCATACTCATCTACTACAAAGGTAATAAGAATATTTGAGTTGCATTATGTTGGATTATGTGCTAATAGTGCATGTACAGTGTGCATATCGGGTGCACAATATATTTATATCACGTGTGATGTGCACACATCAATTACACGATGTGTTCCCCATCTTGCATGGAAAATATATGGCCAAGTTCAGAATTACCGAGCCTAGTGCTTAATAACGCACATGCGACCTTGTTTTTCATAACTACAAAACTTGGGTTGCACCTAAAAGGTCCCCCAACTTTGTGCAAATGCTTGAAACACATTCTTATATTATCAATTATCAAATTATCAAAATGTGAAATTTGTTAGATTGGAGAGATTCCTAGCGTAATGAAGAAAATCATTAATGAAGAAAATATTGATTGAATATTAAATTTAGATGGAAAATAATGAAATTATAAAGGTTGAGAAACATGAAATTGTTATTAATCATATGAGCTCAAGTGATGTTGGGAGAAAGATGCCATGTCTTTGTTATTAGGGGATCTATGAAAATGTCACTTTGTAAAATATAGATAATATTAAAAATATTATTATTTTAAAGAGAAACCATGATTGGATAAAAATTATCTTTGTGAAACATAGTTAAAATAAGAACTAACTTTCATGAGCTATATAGTGAAATAGGGCTAAAAGGATTTGTCATCTTTGTGCGACTCAGTGTTGAAAATGAAAAAACACATTCTCTTAGATTGTGGTGGGTACATCCACACTAAAAATAAGTTACAAATTTTTTGTTAGAATACCAAATTATTTCATTGGATGTTAACCACCATCATCATCATATTACATAAAAAACAATTTTTTTTGTACATTATTTAAAATATTGTTTTAAAAAAAATTATTTTAATTTGGAAAAAATATGTTTCCAAAATGAAATGATGTTAATTTAATAATTGAATTTTGAAAACGTAAAAGTTTTAGCTGGATTTTCCTCAAGTATAGAGACAACTGTGTAAAAGGCTTCAGTGAAAGAAACAGTAATAAAGCACAACTCAACGCTTTACAATTGTAGTACAGAAATAGATAAGATAAGGGTGGCCAAGCCTCAGCCCCGTTATATCAACTTTTATGTTAAGAGAAATTTTAAATTTTTATTGTTTATATATTTGATTGAGATGTTTAAATTTTTTTTTCAATGGAAAAATCATTTTCTTGCTATTTTAAAGGAATCAAGAAAGTTTGAAATACAATTATTACAATGGGATTAAATAAAAGCATTATGTTATTTACAAGAATTGAATTTGAGTGGGGAGACTTGAGGAGCAACAATCTTTCTTCCCAACTACCCAAACTATTAAAATATTTAATTATATTGAAATCAGTTCTAAATTTCTATTATTTATTTATTTAATTGATTGAGATATTTAATTAACTTAAAACCATGGGGTTGATTGCTCAATAATATCTGAAGTAATGGATATTAATTTAACGAAATAAATATAGCTATTATTTTTTATTTCTTTTGGTTTTCCCCTTTTTTGATGTTTGAGGTTTACGAGGAAGGTATTTCATCATAAAAGTTAAAGTTTATATTTTAAATTTTCTAAAGTTTATGTTTTAAATTAAGTTTAAGTTGTATTTAAAAGATCAGTTAATGGAGTTTAATTTTATTGGTTATGGAATAGAATATTGAGTTTATTTAAATTGATTGTGGGATGAATTGTTATTCTCATTAAATTCTAATTTGAATAAATTATATATAAATATTGATTTTATAATAAAAATATTTTTATAATATCTTAAAGAAATTTAAATTTAACCTTATTCTAATATTAATAATTAGATATTGATAATGAATTCATAATAAAAATAATTGCGGATATTGTTATAATGAATTAATTTTGAACTTAAATTCAATCTTATTCTAATATGAATAATTAGATATTGATAATGAATTCATAATGAAAATAATTGCGAATATTATTATAATGAATTAATTTTGATTATTGTTAAAAGTTAAGAATTTAATATGATTAGTGGGATGGAGTGATATGCTTTCCTTTCATTTAGATATTCTAAATGAATATTGATATCGAGTTTATAATGAGTGTTGTTAAAACTTTAAAGATTTAATTAGATTAGTTGTGAGATTGAGTATTATTTTAATTTATTTAATATAATGAGAATGAAAGATTTATAACCAGCGTAGATCCATCTCAAATCTGGATCTATCAAGCACCGAGAGGGATCCAATTTCTTGAGTTGTAATTTTTTTTGTTTTATCTTAAATTTTTTACACATTAAGAAAAAATTACCCCTCAAGAAATTGGATCCCTCTCTTTTAATTTTTTAATTATTTTTTATTTTTATTTTTGATAAGTTATGAGCGAACATGAAATTTTTAATTACTTTTGATTTTGGACAAACTTACATGTTACTATCACTATTATTTTTTGCCGACATGTTCCTAATGTTATAACGTTATATCACATTACATGATCTCCCTCATAATATTCACTATATCACTATTATTTTTTGGTGACTTGTTACTAACGTTATAACTTTATATCAGGTTATATCACACGTTATAGGATCTCCCCCATACTGGGTTGTAAGCACCTCGTTTACACTCGGTGCAATAAGAATATTATTATAATATAATAATAATATAATAGTATAATGAGAATTATAACTTAACTTATAATATAATAATAATATAATAGTATAATGAGAATTATAATATAATGCAAATTAGAATTATTATATAATGAAGATATTGCTATAATGATTATGAGATTGAAAAACTTATAATTATAACGAAAATATTACTATAATGATTGTGATGATTGTAAGAATGAAAAACTTATAATAAAATTGTAATGGCTTAATGCTCTAAAAAGAGAGATTTGATTTTTAATATTTGGATTAAACAATTAAATTTTGAAAATTTATTTTAAAAATCAAATTTTAATTATTTAAACATTCTAGAATATAAATAATATTCAATTTCAAATTGCTTAACCATTAATCCTTCTCCAATATTTTTCAGGTAAATACATTTTTACTTTCTTATTAAAATAATTATTAATAACTAAATATCTTCTTTCAAGACTATCAAATATAAATAACATTCAATTTCATACTTCCCTACCATTAATCCTTCTCCATTAAATACTTTTTTACTTTCTTATTAAAATAATATTAATAACTAAATATTCCTCTCACAATATTGTTGTTTTTTAAAGTTAGAAATATAAAATTATAGTGAATAAAAATATTATATATAAGTTTATTCCTGTATTTTATTCATTCATATTATGATACTTCCCTACCATTAATCATTCTCTATTAAACACTTTTTTATTTTTTTATTAAAATAATATTAATAACTAAATGTCCCTCTCACAATCTTTTCCTTTCACAATATTGTTTTTTCTTTAAAGATAGAGATGTAAAATTATGGTGAATAAAAATATCATATATAATTTTATTCCCGTATTTTATTCATATTAGAATTTTCTGTGACATATTTATTTTTACTTATCGAATCCTTTGCTATTATGTATTATTTTTGACCATAAGAAAGTTTGACGAGTTAAAGTGGGTCATGCGCGGTTCTTTATAAATCTCCCAATATGCCAATCATTTTTCCCCGCTCATATTTAAACACAATTTAATTTCATGTATATTTCCTATTATAGACAGTACACAATTTAATTTCATGTATATTTTCTATTATAAACCGTACACAATTACAAAAAAAATATGATGATTTTGCCATGAGAAAATATTACAAAAATGAAACATTAAAATTCACCTTGAAGATTGCCTTGCCTCTACAGTGAATTCTCGTGTTTCATCACTGTTTATATATGACTTTTCAGTACCCTACATGGATTTGTTTTCGCAGAAACCCCATCCAGACGAAAATTTACAAATGAGAGACAGTGAGCATTGGAGGTAACCTTGTTAAGACTATTACTTTGTACAGACACCAGATAATTGATAGACTAAATAACAGAAGAAAACTGAAGCTTCTTTATATGAGCGCAATTCATTATGGTATGACAGTGGTACAACTTATCCTCGTCAACCAGTGCCTCCACCCCGACTTAATAGAGACTAAACCCTGGGCTTGAGGCACCCATTCTCCATTTGAACCAATGACTTAATAGAGACTAAACCCTACACAGACTAAACCCTGGGCTCGAGCTACCCATTCTCCACCTTCACCATGAGGTTTGAACCAATGACTTAATAAAAACTAAACCCTACACATACGAAACCCTCAAACCAATTGACCTACACCACAAACCAACTGACATACACCTCATGGCTTGTTGTTACCACTTCAATTTCAACAAATTTCTCAAAATGTATTCTTAGCTTGTTGTTACCACTTTAATTTCAACAAATTTCTCAAAATGTACTTATGATTCCATACGTAAACAGGCCTTACTAGAATTATGAGCAAGCAGAGAGGAAAAACCCAAAAACACTACAGTGGCTACCACTTTTCAATAAGTTTCTCAAAATGTACTTCTGATACCATAGTTGTACTTCTGATATCATACGTAGAGAGGTCATTCTAAAATTATGAGCAGTACTATTGCTGGGTCTCAGGCTATGCCCTTCTAGTACTACACTTAGCTTCTTGCTTGCTCAAGTAAATCATAACCTCACCTGACCGAGTGTGAAGGGTCGGGATGACCCCTCTATTATTATTATCTCAGGTAAACAATAACCTGACCTGACTGAGCTGGAAAGGTTGGGATGACCCTTCTGCTACCTCAGATAAGTGCCAACCTGACGAAAATTTACAAATGAGAGACAGTGAGCATTGGAGGTAACCTTGTTAAGACTATTACTTTGTACAGACACCAGATAATTGATAGACTAAATAGCAGAAGAAAACTGAAACTTCTTTATATGAGCGCAATTCATTATGGTATGACAGTGGTACAACTTATCCTCGTCAGCCAGTGCCTCCACCTTGACTTAATAGAGACTAAACCCTGGGCTCGAGGCACCCATTCTCCATTTGAACCAATGACTTAATAGAGACTAAACCCTACACAGACTAAACCCTGGGCTCGAGCTACCCATTCTCCACCTTCACCATGAGGTTTGAACCAATGACTTAATAAAAACTAAACCCTACACATATGAAACCCTCAAACCAACTGACCTACACCACAAACCAACTGACATACACCTCATGGCTTGTTGTTACCACTTCAATTTCAACAAATTTCTCAAAATGTATTCTTAGCTTGTTGTTACCACTTTAATTTCAACAAATTTCTCAAAATGTACTTATGATTCCATACGTAAACAGGCCTTACTAGAATTATGAGCAAGCAGAGAGGAAAAACCCAAAAACACTACAGTGGCTACCACTTTTCAATAAGTTTCTCAAAATGTACTTCTGATACCATAGTTGTACTTCTGATATCATACGTAGAGAGGTCATTCTAAAATTATGAGCAGTACTATTGCTGGGTCTCAGGCTATGCCCTTCTAGTACTACACTTAGCTTCTTGCTTGCTCAAGTAAATCATAACCTCACCTGACCGAGTTTGAAGGGTCGGGATGACCCCTCTATTATTATTATCTCAGGTAAACAATAACCTGACCTGACTGAGCTGGAAAGGTTGGGATGACCCTTCTGCTACCTCAGATAAGTGCCAACCTGACGAAAATTTACAAATGAGAGACAGTGAGCATTGGAGGTAACCTTGTTAAGACTATTACTTTGTACAGACACCAAATAATTGATAGACTAAATAGCAGAAGAAAACTGAAACTTCTTTATATGAGCGCAATTCATTATGGTATGACAGTGGTACAACTTATCCTCGTCAGCCAGTGCCTCCACCCTGACTTAATAAAGACTAAACCCTGGGCTCGAGGCACCCATTCTCCATTTGAACCAATGACTTAATAGAGACTAAACCCTACACAGACTAAACCCTGGGCTCGAGCTACCCATTCTCCACCTTCACCATGAGGTTTGAACCAATGACTTAATAAAAACTAAACCCTACACATACGAAACCCTCAAACCAACTGACCTACACCACAAACCAACTGACATACACCTCATGGCTTGTTGTTACCACTTCAATTTCAACAAATTTCTCAAAATGTATTCTTAGCTTGTTGTTACCACTTTAATTTCAACAAATTTCTCAAAATGTACTTATGATTCCATACGTAAACAGGCCTTACTAGAATTATGAGCAAGCAGAGAGGAAAAACCCAAAAACACTACAGCGGCTACCACTTTTCAATAAGTTTCTCAAAATGTACTTCTGATACCATAGTTGTACTTCTGATATCATACGTAGAGAGGTCATTCTAAAATTATGAGCAGTACTATTGCTGGGTCTCAGGCTATGCCCTTCTGGTACTACACTTAGCTTCTTGCTTGCTCAAGTAAATCATAACCTCACCTGACCGAGTTTGAAGGGTCGGGATGACCCCTCTATTATTATTATCTCAGGTAAACAATAACCTGACCTGAATGAGCTGGAAAGGTTGGGATGACCCTTCTGCTACCTCAGATAAGTGCCAACCTGACACGACTGAGCTAGAAGGGTTGGGATGACCCTTCTGCTACATCTGTTAACTGATAACCTGACTTGACTAAGTTGGAAGGATTGAGATGAGGGAAGTGCTAAAAAATGACAGAGCTAAAAATGGTTGGATAGCCCCTATCAAACTCTTGTTGGCTCACAGAAGTGATAACATGACTTGACTAAGCTAGAAGTGTTAGGATGACCCTTCTGCTATATCAGATAAGAGATAACCTGACCCAACTGAGCTAGAAGGTTTGGGATGACCCTTTTACTATCTTAGAATAAGTTAATAACCTTAACTGAGTGACCTAGAATGTCTGGGATGACCCTTCAGCTAAATCAGTTAGTGATAAACTGTCCTGCCTCTGTGTAAGTGTAATAATCTAAAATAAAGACTCTCTGCAAGTGCAATACACTTATTACACTAAAAGAAGAAAAAATTGAGATCTTTTAATGAAAAATTGAAATAAAAATAGCTATAATAAAAATATATCATAACATTTAATAAATCAACATAAATCCAAATACATCCTAATATTTAATAAATTAACATAAAGCCAAGTCTATTAATCATTTTAAGTAAGATAGTTATAATAAAGATATATTATAATATTTAATAAACCAACATAAAACCAAATCCATGAATCATTTTAAATAGGAACAGATTTGGATTTGGATTTAAATAGGAAAAAGATTTAGATTTGGATTTAAAGCCAAATCCATGAATCATTTTAAATAGGAACATATTTGGATTTGGATTTAATTTTTATATTATTTGGAGGATAGATCCATGGATCTAGATTTGTACGTTGATTTAATTTTCCATCCATTATTCTAAATATTATTTTAAATAGGAACAGATTTGGATTTAATTTTTATATTATTTGGGGATAGATCCATGAATCTAGATTTGTAAGTTGATTTAATTTTTATAAGTTTTTAGAGGACAGATCCATTGTTGAAATAGTGGATCTAGCTCAAGTAATTAATAGACTCACACTTTTTCTCTTCTTCCAAATCCATGAATCATTTTAAATAGGAACAGATTTGGATTTGGATTTAAACAGGAACAGATTTAGATTTAGAGGATAGATCCATGGATCTAGATTTGTACGTTGATTTAATTTTCCATCAACCATTTTAAATAGGAAATGATTTGGATTTGGATTTAATTTATATTTGTAGGTTGATATACTTTTCTATCAATCATTTTAAATAGGAAATGATTTGGATTTAATTTTTATATTATTTGGAGGATAGATCCATGGATCTAGATTAGATTTGTAAGTTGATTTAATTTTTATAAGTTTTTAGAGGACATATCCATTCTTGAAATAGTGGATTTAACTCAAGTAATTAATAGATTCACATTTTTGCTTTTCTTTAACTACATCAATAAGTGTTTATATTTTAGAATTTGAGGTGGACTAGCAAGTATGTTTTTTTTTTTCCTAGATTGCAGGAAGATGAAACAAGTGTATTGTCAAGATTGCAGGAAGAAGAAACAAGTGTATTGTCAGGATTGATTACAGGAAGATGAAACAAGTGTACTATCCCGATTGATTTTATGGTCTTGTTTGTTCCAAATTGGAAATAAAAAATTATAAAAAAAATTATAAAAATAACACATGGATAGACTAACACTTTTGCTCTTTCTTTAACTACATCAATAGGTGTTTATATTTTAGTATTTTAGAATTTGTGGTGGACTATCAAGTATGTTTTTTCTTGTTTTTCCTAGATTATAGGAGGATGAAACAAGTCTACTGTATCGATTGATTTTAGTTTGTTCCAAATTAGAAATAAACATTTATAATTTTTTTTTATAAAAATAATACATGGATGATGCTGCTTTTTCCTGTACTCTAATGTATTTATCAAAAAAAGAAAAGTACCAAGTCCTTTAAAAAGGTTCCTACAAGGTTGCTTCTGTTGCATGATGATTATTTAGCGATAAAGCAACATAATGAAAAGCATGTATGCTAACAAGGCTTCGTTGGAGATTCTGCAGACAACACTTATGCTTAAAGGAATCTTCGGACAACCTTGGCATACTTAGCTTAATTAAGCTAACACATACACCTCTTTTTTTTGAAACAGGTTCCTAAAGGTCAAAGTCAAGGACATCTCCTAGATGAAGACTATGGCAGGCATTAAGTTAACCCCCAAAATACCCCAAGGGTTGATGTAAAGGAAAGTGGGGGGAATTTTTAAGGCCCTAGGAAAAAATCCAATGGTGGAAGAAAACCCAAGTGATCCCCAACTATAGTACCGAGGGTCTAACATAACTGAAATTTTGTAATGATGAAAAGTAGAAGAGATATTCGAGGGTTTTTATGACAGTAATTAATAGAGGTCGTATCACAAGGTGGTGGATAGGCTATCGTGATAAATTTTTGGCTCTTGCTGTCCTCAGATACTTCTCGAGGGTTTCGAGATATTCATTCACTGGGTTTGGGAGGAGGAAAAGTTCTCGGCCACCATGGCTGAGAGGCTCTAATACTAAGCAATAAATTCGAGGACCCAAGTCTCCATCAAAACCATGCCATGGAACCTACTCGGTGAAACACGATAGTCGTTGGAACTATTTTCCCCACAACGCTGGCGCACGAGATTTCATTGAGTGCTTGGTTAAAAAGTGTAGCAATTCCATACCCGAGATTTTATTTTTGAAGGTAAGAACAATAGTTTATAACTTAGTCAAAAAAATGCAGCCAAGGCATACGTTTTCTGTTGAAGAAACTAAAGTGTGAGATTGATCTGCAGGTGGAAATTAGACGGAACTCTAGAGTGAGCTTCTCCCATGCGATGGTATCAATCAGACAACCAGGTATGCCATGGCTGTCCCTGGAGTCCCACGGTGTGAGGGTTTAGTCCAAAGTGCTGCAAGGAAGACTATGATTTAAAACGATACTAGATGATTGTATGTTTTGACAATGAACTTCCAGTTTTAAAAGGTTTTGTATGATAGTTTTAGAAACTGAAAAAAATGTAGGGTTTTCTCAGATTTGGCAAGATTTTGTTTTGGATCCGCGAAGTATCTCTCAACTTCTGCGTTGATATATATATATTATTATTATTTTTTTTTGAAATGAGCTGCGAAGCATCCCTTAGCTTCGACGTTAGTATTTTATGGCTCATCCTAGGGATTTTTACTTCTACAAACTTAAATTTGTTTATGAATTTTATCCTGCAACCACATTACATTTGATTGAAAGAAACTAGAAAGTATTATCTCTGCGAAAAAGAATAATTTTCACATTCTGAAGGTGAAAATTAATAAAAAATAAAATTGTTTTTCCTTGTCTGGAAGTGCTTTTCTTAACCTAAATCGGTGGTAAGAAAAAAAACAAAAACAAAGCAATAGATTAAAATGTTAGTTCTGTATTCGTAATAGATAGTAAAAAAAGAGAAACGGGTTTAGAAAAGATGTCCATGATAATGGTGAAGTTACTCTCAGGCGTTACCAAACTTCTGAGTAATTATTAAGAGGTAAAGTCCAAATGGTAAATGAGTTTTCACAAATAGTTTATAGAAAAGAAGGTAAAGTCCAAACCGGTAAACGAGTTTTCACAAATAGTTTAAAGAAAAGAAGGTAAGGCCCTGAATGTGAAAGATGGGTTCTAAATAGTAAAATGGAATTAAAATAATACTACCAAAAAGTGATAACTGGATAAATCCTTAAATCTGATTCAAGACATTACAAGGTCTTAAGCGAAAACCATGTTCTCGAAAATTAAAAGATTTCTTTATGAATGTAGCATGATTCTAATCTTAATACAGTAAAGAAAGGAAAACAAATGAAATACTATGCTTTTATTTATGATTTATAAACAAAGCTGAGTGCTTGAATGTATTAATTATTAAGTAAGTAAATAAATTCCTAACACAAGATTTTGTATTTGAAGTATTAGTTACTCAAACTAAGGTATACAAAGTCTTTATTATATCAATCTATAAGTATATTCATTTGACTGCTAAAAGGATCTGCATGTAAATAAAGAAAAACTAGCAGCTAAAGCTACAAAAATTGGACTCCATAAATTAGAATTAGTTCGTAAAACCCTAAGGCTTATCAATCCCTGTTTAATAATAAATTCCAGTTTAACTGTACAAAGTAATAAGCCCATTTGAATTAAAATTGCTAACAGAAATATAATGAAAACATGATACCAAAGTGGGAAACAAAGATGACTCTGTCGTTCCTCCCAACCAAATTCCTAGAGCAATCAAGCTCTAGAACCCCCGAGCTCGTCGGCTGAACTACCTAAGCAAAAATACCCAATGCTCCATCTCTTGCATTGTAGCTTTCAATCCCTGTCCAATGCTAGCCTCCTGCTGCTCATGGACTTTACAATTTGTAGTATTTGCCTAGGTCTTGGCCATTAATGAGCCTCCTGCTCTTCAGCACTCAACTGGAAGTGGAGGCCTGATTTTTAGGGATGATGCCTCCTGCATCCTTAACAGTATTTGGCACTTGTCTTTTTCCTCAAGTAGTTCAATAGACACTCTTCAACAGCTAGATCCATCCTTGTCTCCTGCTTTATTATATTAATTAAAAATAATATCTTCAATACAATTTGTTTCATTTTGACTTCTTAGTCAAAATAATAAAATAATAATTGTTCTTAATTTTCTTTTACCAGCAGAAATAATAAAAATGTTTATTATTTTGGGGGTGTTACATACACCTCCCCTCAGAAGGTAACACCGTCCTCGGTGTCACATTAATTATTCATTCTTCATAAGCTCTTCTTGGAACCAGTTTGTATATGCCTCTCGCATATAGCTTTCTCGCTCCCAAGTAGCTTCTTCCGGACTAAGGTGCTCCCATTGCACCTTGACTTGTCCGATGATATGTTTCCGGAGAGTGATTTCTCTCTTTTGAGAATGCGTTCCAGTCCCACCTGGAACTCTCCTTCCGGTTCCACTTGGATTACATTCCAATCAATTATGTGTGAGGCATCATGAATATATCTTTTCAGAATTGAAACATGGAATACATTATGCACCCTAATATTAGGTGGCAGGGCTAGTTGGTATGCTACTGGACCTATTCTTACCAAAATTTCAAATGGCCCGCAAAACCGGGGAGCCAATTTGGAATACTTACCTATCCTTAAGGTACTTTTCTTAGGCTTTACCTTTATGTAAACATGGTCACCCACCTAGAACTCTTTAGGAGTTCGTTTTAAATCAGCATAACTTTGTTGTCTGTCTTGGGCAGCTTTTAAATTTTGTTGTACCTGTTGCACAGTCAGTTCCATTTCCCTTAATATTTCAGGTCCTAACATTAGCCTATCTATTGGGATACTCCATGAGATTGGGGTATTGCACCTTCGTCCATATAACACTTCAAATGGACTCCTACTCCAGAAAATTGAAAATTATTATTATACGCAAATTCTACTAAATGCAAATAGTCTTCCCACTTACCGGGTGTGTTCATAACATATATCCTTAGCATGTCTTCCAAAATTTGGTTGACTCTTTCAGTCTGCCCATCCGTTTGTGGATGGTATGCAATGCTAAAATTCAACTGAGTTCCCAAACCTTTAAACAATGCTTTCCAAAAATTACTTGTAAATTTTGCGTCTCTATCCGAGACTATCACCTTTGGTATGCCATGTAGCCTGAATATCTCCTTCATAAAAATATCTACAATGTTAACAGCTTTATATGTAGACTTCACTGGAATAAAGTGAGCAGCTTTGCTTAATTTGTCTACTACAACCATGATCGAATCATGTTGTCTGAAATTTCTTGGTAAGCCAGTTATAAAATCCATGCTGATCATTTCCCATTTCTATTTCGTAACGGGTAATGGCTGCAGTAATCCAGCTGGATTTTGGTGTTCAGCCTTGACTTGCTGGCATTCTAAACAGCGTGCTAAGTATTATGCTATTTCCTTTTTCATATTTGGCCAGTAAAAATCCTTTTTAGCCATGGTAATCATCTTTTCATACCCTGGGTGCCCTGAACAGGGTTGTTTATGTAATTCATTTAAAATGGTTAACTTAATTTCTATACAATTGGGTTTGTAAAGTCTGCTTTTAAACAACAGTAAACCTCTTCCGTTAACACGAAAATCAGTCCTTAACTGATCTCTTTCATTTTCAGCGGTTTTCCATTTTAAAATCTGGTATTCTTTATCAAAGTTTTCCACATTTAAAATCTGTTTTTCCAGATCAGATTCGTAATTACTGCTTGCATACAACAAGTTTGCATGACGGCTTAAAGCGTCTGCAACCTTGTTTTCTTTACCCTTTATATGTTTTATTTCAAAGTCGTATCCACTTAAAAAGGACAACCACTGGGCTTATCTAGCGTTTAAATTATGTTGGCCAAATAAATATTTTAAGCTTACATTATCAGACATAAGTAAAAATCTTCTTCCGATTAAGTAGTGTCGCCACATTTTTAAGGCGTGAATAATTGCCGCAAGTTCCAAATCATGAGTAGCATAGTTTTTCTCATGATCCTTTAATTTCCGGGATTTGTAGGCTATAACATGGTTTTCCCGAGTTAATACTCCGCCTAATCTTTCGTTACATGCATCAGTGCATACGACAAAATCTTTTAATGGATCGGAAATTTTTAATATAGGAGCAATAGTTAAAAGATGTTTTAGTTTATTAAAACTTTCCATACACTTTTCGTTCCAATCAAATCTTTTCCCTTTCTTTTGTAGCGAGGTTATGGGGTAGGCTATTTTTGAAAACCCCTTAATGAATCTCCTGTTAAGATTTAATATGCTAAGATAGAAAATAGCAGCATTACATTCCATTTCACAATAATAGCATATACAGGATCACTGAAGAAACAACAAGCACAGCATAAACACAAGAGACAGAGATTTATCCTGGGAAACCCTCATGGGGTAGAAAACCCAGCAAAGCTTCCTCAATATAGATGACCAGCAATATACAAAGATGAAACCCTGAGACATGATCTCCTCCTCCATAATAGCAGACCTCTCCTCCACAAGTGCGTTATCCTCAAGTGTGTGAGTGTGTATAATGAGGAACACACCTCCTCTATTTATACACTACTCTGATATGTATTTTACACAAGTACACGTAGGCTCGTATTTAACCAATGGGTTAAATACCCCACTACAACTGACTGGGCCGACCCCTCTAGGGTGGTCTAATAACCCTTTGACCCACATAACACATACAGGGCCGACCCCCACTAGGGAAGTCTAATAACCCGAGTTACCACATTCCGACGGAGGAATAAACATCTCCGGATATACAATAAGATCTTCACGGAGGAATGAAACATCTCCAGAATAATAAAGTACAAATATAATATTCTTTGAAGTTACAATATCTCAACACTCCCCCTTAACGAGAAGGATATTATAACAACATCTGCACGAGCAAGGAGTCATCAACATCATACATGATACATCTATAAATCATTGGAAGCTTTCTCAACATCATCAGTAACTCAAGCAGTTACTGGAACATCTTCAATACTGAAACATCGACATCTTCAGTATTGAGTCTTTATCTTCTGTAGCACTTGAACAGCTACAACAATATCATCATCTGGATCCTCACGATTATCGTCATCACACGATCATCAGCATCGTCATCTCATGATCATCAGCATCGTCATCACACGTTCATCAGCATCGTCATCACACGATCATCAACATCGTCATCACACGATCATCAGCATCGTCATCACACGATCATCAGCATCGTCATCACACGATTATCAGCATCGTCATCACACGATCATCAACATCGTCATCACACGATCATCAGCATCGTCATCGCACGATTATCATCATCGTCATCACACGATCATCAACATCGTCATCACACGATTATCAGCATCGTCATCACACGATCATCAGCATCGTCATCAATACAAGTATCCACATCATTAGTACAAGTATTCATGCCAATACAAGTATAGATATCATCAATACAAGTATCCATAACAATACAAGTATCCACATCATTAGTACAAGTATTCATGCCAATACAAGTATACATATCATCAATACAAGTATCCATACTGATACAAGTAACCATGTCATCAATACATGTATCCTACCGATACAAGTAACCACATCATCAATACAAGTATCCATACCGATACAAGTAACCACGTCATCAATACAAGTATCCTACCGATACAAGTAACCACGTCATCAATACAAGTATCCTACCGATACAAGTAACCACATCATCAATACAAAATCACTTTCTCGAAGACCATTCGTCTACGGATCAATTCAGGGACCAAAGTCCGGGGATGATACAATCCCCACTTCTCGGAGACCACACGTCTACGGATCAATTCAGGGACCGAAGTCCGGGGATGATACAATCCCCACTTCTCGGAGACCACACGTCTACGGATCAATTCAGGGACCGAAGTCCGGGGATGATACAATCCCCACTTCTCGGAGACCACACGTCTACGGATCAATTCAGGGACCGAAGTCCGGGGATGATACAATCCCCACTTCTCGGAGACCACACGTCTACGGATCAATTCAGGGACCGAAGTCCGGGGATGATACAATCCCCACTTCTCGGAGACCACACATCTACGGATAAATTCAGGGACCGAAGTTCGGGGATGATACAATCCCCACTTCTCGGAGACCACACGTCTACGGCTCTCTTTAGGACTGAAAGTCCAGGGATGATCCAATCCCCTCAACTGTCCACTAAGGACTTCATTCTCGGAGACCTCACGTCTACGGATCTCTTTAGGACTGAAAGTCCAGGGATGATCCAATCCCCTCAACTGTCCACTAAGGACTTCATTCTCGGAGACCTCACATCTACGGCTCTCTTTAGGACTGAAAGTCCAGGGATGATCCAATCCCCTCAACTGTCCACTAAGGACTTCATTCTCGGAGACCTCACGTCTACGGCTCTCTTTAGGACTGAAAGTCCAGGGATGATCCAATCCCCTCAACTGTCCACTAAGGACTTCATTCTCGGAGACCTCACGTCTACGGATCTCTTTAGGACTGAAAGTACAGGGATGATCCAATCCCCTCAACTGTCCACTAAGTACTTCATTCTCGGAGACCTCACGTCTACGGCTCTCTTTAGGACTGAAAGTCCAGGGATGATCCAATCCCCTCAACTGTCCACTAAGGACTTCATTCTCAGAGACCTAATGTCTACGGCTCTCTTTAGGACTGAAAGTCCAGGGATGATCCAATCCCTCTTCTTTCTCGGAGACACCTGTCTACGGCTCACTTTAGAACATGTGTTCAAGGATGATACAATCCCCACATGTATTCTGATCAATACAAGTACAAGTATCCTCAACCATACAAGTACATTAATCAATACATGTATCATCAAAAGTATGTATTCTTACCAATACATCTTATCATCAAAAGCATGTATTCTCACCAATACATCTATCATCAAAAGCATGTATTCTTACCAATACATCTATCATCAAAAGCATGTATAAGTAAAACTAAGTATTCTAAGTATAAGAGTCCTAAATCTAAATATTTCTAAGTATCTAGGTGTAGAGAACAGGTTACCTCATCATCGACCTTGTTGTTCGATGAGACAATCTCATCATCAGTGACTATACTACTCCCCCTTTCGAGGAGGGTCCTTTTGAACTACACCAAGCTTGTCTCGGAAGTATTCAAATTTCACTCGAGACAGAGGTTTGGTTGGTAACTTCTTCACTTGAGGTAGAGGTTTGGTTAGTACAACGGTAACCTGTTACAAATTCAAACTTTATAGTTCCTTTCCGCGTCATATCTTGTTAGTTCCCTATGATATTTGACTTATCATGGAACACTAGATTCTATGTCATCTTGATACAACTCTATTTATCACATAGGATCACAGTTGGTTCTATCTCTAAGTCAAACAATCCTGAAGTCAAACTTCTTCACAACTAGTAGAGCAAGCAGCCATATATTCCGCTTGTGTTGAGAGCCACACTAGACTGCTTCCAGCTAAACCACGAGATCATGGCTAATCCCAGACAATAACATCCTCTCGATGTGTTCTTCCTGTCTGATACACTTTCTTCCCAATCAGCATCTGAGTAGCCATCTGAGGTCATGATCTTCAAGATAGCATAGATCAAATTCTATCGTGTCCTTTATGTGCCTCATCACATGCTTTGCAACTATCAGGTAAACACATCTAGTTTCCACTAGATACTGACTCAAGGTGTTCACAACAAAGCATATATCTAACCTAGTATATGTTAGATACATCAAAGACCCAATAATTTGTCTGTACAGAGTTATATCCACTAACTCTAATGAGTCATCTGCTAAGAACTTCAAGTTGGAATTCATGAGGGTGGCCATTCCAACACATCAATTCCTTTTAATATTTCTCAGCATACTTTCCCTGGTTGAGAAAGATTCCTTCTAAGCCTTGCCATACTTCCAGACTTAGGAAGTAATGCATCAATCTGAGATCTTTCATTTTTCATTTCTGCAGCCATCTTCTTCTTTCTTTTCATGATCTGTTTCTCATTCCCTATAAGAAAGATATCATAATAATAGTATGATCCATAGCCTTAAGGTAAAGGTTAGGAACAACTTTACTTTTGGTAAAGCCCAAGCTTATCAAGAAACTGTCAATTCTCCCTTTGTGACTGAACATCATTCACACTCTGCATTGAATGATTTTCTGCATATCTATCTGTGCCATCTCTCGATAGATGGGTCTACTGATATGAGCCTCAATATTATTCGAAATCTGTGGTGAGTTCCTTCTTGCATCCATGTCATCTATGTATAAAAACCATATTCAACCTTGTAGCAAAGGTTGAGATCCACATCACCCGTGGTGATCATTAAGCTCATCAATTGATTATCGATCCTAGGTACCCATACAGAACCTGAATCACACTTCTTCTTTGATTACACCATTAAGAGAATGGTTTTATCTATCCACTTGGAACAAACATCTCATCATGATTCTCTTTCTCTTTTCTAAGAGAATCTTCTAGCCACAAGCCTTCTATAGTGTGTTTGATTTGTAAATCCTTTTGTTGAACATCCATCGCTTGTTCATCATTCATCATGATTTTTCCTACAAATCAAAATTAGGTACATGATTAGTAATACTTCATAATCATCAAATCACATTGACATGATAACCTATTATGCATACAGATATCATTTACATAGTTATGCAACTATCTTGACCAATACTTTGGCACAACACTTTCCCATATCCTGTATGCATACAGTGGCTATCTAGATGCCTTCCATCTCTGCCAGAACATACTATCGAGAGTGTGCACAACTCTCAGCATGTCAGCAAAGATGTTTCATTCTAGACAAGCAACAATGGAATGTTTGTCCAACTTACCAATCATATGCATGTTAGTAGTATACTGTTCAATGTTCTATGAATATTTACACTCAGCATGATATATTATAGGAATACAAATATGCATACAACCTATTACAGGCAATATCATTTACTATTTCAAATAACAACTCAAATACTTATCTTTTATGTTTGTGTGGTTGCCTCCCGCTTGATCTTCTGTATGTCTTTTGAACTTCTATTCATTCTGTACCACTGTGCATGTTCAAGTGTCATCCTCATGATCTCATACACAAACATACACCCATTAGTATGTTCTAAATGTTATCAAAACATTATAGTTCTAAATAATCTTGAGAATGTATAGTCATGATTATAGTTAATAAACATTAGTATTCAAGATTTCAGGGAAGTCTTCTTTTACTCATGCATATCATCACTCAAGATAAAAGACATAATATGCATAATCCCTTGATTACTAACTTTATGAATAAGCATAACCAATCATACCAAGTATACTTATATAAGGGATCCTAACACAAGGTAAGATTCATGGGAAACATACCTGGGTTAGTATACCTACTTAGTTATGTACAACATACCTAAACAATCTCTTCAATGATTTAGAGATCCTGAGCTAGAACCTGCATGTCTCATAGGTTAAGCATAATATAACAAAGTCATACATACCTCGTAAGTAGAACAAAGATTATGGATGAGTCTTTGTCTTCATGTTTTCATGGTCATGGAACCTGATTTGTCTTTTATGATGTACCTGTATCTTGTTAGCAGACAACATCAACCTCACACGACATCATAATGCATTAGTACAATCATATAGCCCTAATCAATGAATGTCTTTGATCATTCACATGCATTCATACTGTTACTAGGGTGATAAGACAATTCTAACATTAATCAAGATTGTACTAATAAAACACATCATTAGATTTCAAGACATACCTGAGCCTCCTTAAGTCATACCTGTCGAGACTTCGTGTAGTCTTCTTATGTAAGGCCTTAGCCTCAACTCCCCCTGAAACTTGATCTGAAGCTTGATTAGGGTTTTCTAGAGAAACCCTAAAAATTCAATCTTTGACTTTCACACTTCTGAATGGATGAAAGAATATGTCTTGCTGAGTTGATCAAACTAGCATACTTCAATTTTGGAATTTCCAAAATTTGACCCCTCAAAATTGCCTTTGAAACTTCTGGATCTTCTGGACAGGATCCCGAACTAGGGTTTGATGAATCCCACCCTTCTGCCCAAACAAAAGGTTCGATCCAAGGCTCTAAACTCTTATTTTTATTAGGAGCTTCCAGCCGTGGTTACAGACTTAAAAAATTCCAACTTTTGCTGAAGCCCTAATTTTCCATCTTTCCGATCAAAATCCCGAACTGGGGTTTGATCAAACCCGGTCTTCCACCCAACCAAAAAATTTGATCTTGGTCTCTAAATTTTGATTTTCCTGAGTAACATTCAGCCGTGGACTCCGATTCCAAAAATTCTAACTTTCTCCGAAACCCTAAATTCTGGAAGCCATGAATAAAGGTGCTCCAAAAATAATTATGTTTTGACAGAAATATGCACCTGATTGTTTCTGATATAAATCTGAAATTTTTGCTCCACAGGGTCTAAAACCCTTTTTTTTGAAGTATCCTGACCTTTCATCTTTCCATCCTGATAGGTCTGACCTCAATTGGGTTTTCTGAGAGAAAGTTATGCCAAGTGTCGCAACGTGACTTGTTTATGGGATAAAACAGGAGAGCGAACTTGTACAGCATGCCACGTGTCACTGTTTGAACTTCGGCCTCTGAAAACTTTTCTTGAGATATCTCAACCTGTTATCTTTCTATCCTGACAGGTCTGACCTCAATTGAACTCTCTGAGAGAGAGTTATGCCAAGTGTCGCAACGTGACCTGTTTATGGGATAAAACAGGAGAGCGCACTTGTACGGCGTGACACGTGTCACTGGTTCACCTTCGGTCTCTGAAAACATTTCCTGAGATAGTACAGTCTGTGTACTACCTATCACTTTTTACGAAATTTCATTTGGATCTTCCTAGCCCAAGTTATGACCTTTTTGCCAAGGTCACCTGATTTTGACTGAGATCTAGAAGAGGCAGAAACCCTAACTTGTACTGATCATAACTCACAAAGTACAATGAATCTGAGGGTTCCCTTTGGACACAAGGTACCTGGGGATGTTATATTCGACCTGTAAACTTTTCAGATCCTGAACCTTCGCCAAAATGGATTTATGGCGAAAGTTCCACGATGACTGGTTTTTGCTATGAAAAACCCTAACCTTCAAATTGTCATAAGTAAAGGAAGTGTCGTAAGTGCCATACCTTGCCTTCCTTCAGGTTAGCTCTGATACCATGTTAAGATTTAATATGCTAAGACAGAAAATAGCAGCATTACATTCCATTTCACAATAATAGCATATACAGGATCACTGAAGAAACAACAAGCACAACATAAACACAAGAGACAGAGATTTATCCTGGGAAACCCTCATGGGGTAGAAAACCCAGCAAAGCTTCCTCAATATAGATGACCAGCAATATACAAAGATGAAACCCTGAGACATGATCTCCTCCTCCATAATAGCAGACCTCTCCTCCACAAGTGCGTTATCCTCAAGTGTGTGAGTGTGTATAATGAGGAACACACCTCCTCTATTTATACACTACTCTGATATGTATTTTACACTAGTACACGTAGGCTCGTATTTAACCAATGGGTTAAATACCCCACTACAACTGACTGGGCCAACCCCTCTAGGGTGGTCTAATAACCCTTTGACCCACATAACACATACAGGGCCGACCCCCACTAGGGAAGTCTAATAACCCGAGTTACCACATTCCGACGGAGGAATAAACATCTCCGGATATACAATAAGATCTTCACGGAGGAATGAAACATCTCCGGAATAATAAAGTACAAATATAATATTCTTTGAAGTTACAATATCTCAACATCTCCGATAGTAGCCCGTCATCCCCATAAAAGATCTTATATTGGTTACATTTTTAGGGATTGGCCATTCCATGATAGCTTTAATTTTATCGGGGTCGACTGAGATTCCATCTTTAGACACTATGTGTTCGAGATAATGAATTCTGTCTTTATAAAAGTCACACTTGCTGAACTTAGCAACCAATTTTTGTTCTCTAAAAATTTTCAGCACTATTCTTAAATGTTCTTCGTGCTCCTGCTCGTTCTTTGAATAAATCAGTATGTCGTCAATGAAGACAACGACAAATTTATCCAAATAGTCATTAAAAATATTATTCATTAAACTCATAAAAGTTGCAGGTGCGTTTGTTAAGCCAAATGGAATTACAACGAACTCGTAATGACCATAACGAGTTCGAAAGGTTGTTTTGAAGATGTCTTCATCCTTGATCAGTACCTGATGGTAACCAGATCTTAGATCTATTTTTGAGAAGACGGTCGCCCCTTGGAGTTGATCAAGTAGGTTGTCAATCCGAGGCAAGGGGTATCAGTTCTTTATGGTCATTTTATTCAATTGCCTGTAATCTATGCATAACCTTAAGGTTCCGTCCTTTTTCTTTACAAATAACACTGGTGCTCCCCCAAGGGGAAACACTGGGCCGAAAATATTTCTTATCTAAAAGTTCTTGTAACTGAGTTTTTAACTCCGTGAGTTCAATTACATTCATTCTGTATGGGGCCTTAGAGGCTGGTACTGCTCCGGGTATTAGATCGATAGTGAAATCTATATCCCTTTTTGGAGGCAGTTCTTGAATTTCTTCTGAAAATATGTCTTTAAACTCTTGTAAAATTGGTATATCATCTAAATTTAGTTTACTTTCAGATTCACTGCTATCCATTATGTAACTAGAAAAAACCTTACACCCATTTCTTATAGATTTTTTTAATTGTAAAGCTGATATTTGTCTAAGGGTGGTTTTTCTAGGAATTCATGTTACTTTAACTATATTCCCTGAAGCATCTGTGCAAGTGAAAGTTTTATCAAGACAATTTAAAATAACTTTCTTTTCCTCTAACCAGTGCATTCCAATCAACAAATCATAAGAACCTAAAGGAAGAATATTCATATTTGCACTCATTTTTAATTCATTCATCATAAATTCACAATTTTTAACATGATTTGTGACCTTGCATTTAGTACCTATAGCTAGCTGTACCAACCACGATTTTTCAAAAATTTCAGGTACTAGATTACATAATTCTACAATTTTTGGGTGCTACATAACTTAAACTTGCACCGGATCAATTAATATAGAGATAGGATGATTCTTTAACAAACCTGGAATTTCAACCATGGATGTTTGCTGATCTGCCTGCCAATTTTCTAGTGCAGCGTTGATTCTAGGCATGCTCCTCGCCATGTCTCCAACAGTAATGGCTTCTTGCAGAGAGTGAACCTTATTAAAAGTTCTGTTTCTTTTAGGGCAGTCCTTAAAATAATGTGGGTCACCACATTCCCAACACTTTAATGGATCTTTCTGAGTAGCAGGCTTATTAAATGGTTCTCTTTCTCTTATAGCAGGAGGTTGGGGTTTGTAATTTTTGTGGTTGTTACCCTAATATCCCCTGTAATTACTTCCAGTATTTCGATGAAATTTATGATTATTATTTCTCTAGAAGTTATCCCTTTTCTTCACATTCCAGCTCGGCATACTTTCTCTTCTTTTTTTCTCTGTTCATAACAGTAGTTCGCCTTCCTCATGGTTTCTTCTAATGTCTTTGGGTTATCAAATTCAATTCGTTCCTTGAACGGGGTAGGCAAACAGCTGAGGAAGCACTGTATCTTTGGCTTTTCTTCAACTATATAAGGCACATAATGGAGTAGACTCAGAAATTTACTACTGAGTTCTTTCATATTCATGGTTCCTAATTTCAATTCGTAGAATTCCTTTTGCTTTTCTTCATAAAATTGCTTTGAAAGATATTTCTCTTTAAATAACTTTTTAAAGGTTTCCCAATTCACTCCCCGCTCCTTTATGCCTTTAACTTTCTTAATGTCCTTCCACCATATATCATCCTTTCCACTTAGGTTGTATATGGCCATTTTTTGCCTTAAGTTCATCAGAATAGTTGTATATCTGAAAATATTTCTTCATGCCTGATAACCAGGCTTCAGCTTCTTCACCTTTTTCCATTTCACCATTAAACATGGGGGGTTTGATTTTTCTTAAATTCCCCTGAAATATCCTCATACAGTCTGTACTTCCTCTTAACTTTATGCTGGACATTGCTTTCGATGGAATCTCCATGTTCTTGCTTTAAGGATTCATCACTGGATGTTTCAGTCCTATGGCTAGAAAAATCCAACTTTCTCCCCTTTTGTTTAGGGGGTGTAGCTGCCTTTCCTTCCTTATTTTTATCCTTCTCATTACTATGTATCTTGGCTAGTAAGATAGTATTCAGTTCCTCTTGAACCTTCATTATCACTTCATTTTCCTCCCTAACCTTTCTCAACTCTGCCCTTAATTCCTCAACATTATCTCTGCTTTCATTCAGCTGCACCGAAAGTCTGTTTCCTCCAGGACCTTCCGGTGGGGGTGTCTCTTCAGGCATCCTGAACTATGCCATTTATCCCTGTTAACATAGTTTGTTTCTTGACCCTGTAATTAGTAAGAGTAAAACACAAAATAAAAAATATCACTAGTTAAAAATCTTTTTATAACAGTGGAATTATTTTGGGCCGCTACAGGCCGAGTGCTGTAACACAGCTTTGATACCATATGTAATGCACCTCAAATTTCATAAAATAAAAAAAAAGATTTACTTCTTTGTTCTTGGCATAATTTTTTTTCTTTTCTTTTATCTAACATGCTCTAGGACTCCAAACACAAAAATTACTTTATGCACATACTCACATCATTGTACAAATGATAACTTCAAAAGCCAAAATACTTCATTCTAAAAGAAAGTTGATTGATCACTACGTTCTATGCTTGTGGTTGTCTTGGCTGTATATTAAAGCTTCAACCCTTTCTACTCCTAGAGATTGTTATGAGTTAACTCCAAGCTTAAGATTGTTGGATGATACTGCTTTTTCCTGTACTCTAATGTATTTATAAAAAAAACAAAAGTACCAAGTCCTTTAAAAAGGTTCCTACAAGGTTGCTTCTGCTGCATGATGATTATTTAGCCATAAAGCAACATAATGAAAAGCATGTATGCTAATAAGGCTTCATTGGAGATTCTGCGGACAACACTTATGCTTAAAGGAATCTTTGGACAACCTTGGCATACTTAGCTTAATTAAGCTAACACATACATGCACCTCAAATTTCATAAAATAAAAAAAAAGATTTACTTCTTTGTTCTTGGCATAATTTTTTTTTTCTTTCTTTTATCTAACATGCTCTAGGACTCCAAACACAGAAATTACTTTATGCACATACGCACATCATTGTACAAATTATAACTTCAAAAGCCAAAAGACTTCATTCTAAAAGAAAGTTGATTGATCACTACATTCTATGCTTGTGGTTGTCCTGGCTGTATATTAAAGCTTCAACCCTTTCTACTCCTAGAGATTGCTATGAGTTAACTCCAAGCTTAAGATTGTTGGATGATGCTGCTTTTTCCTGTACTCTAATGTATTTATCAAAAAAAAAAAAGTACCAAGTCCTTTAAAAAGGTTCCTACAAGGTTTGCTTTTGTTGCATGATGATTATTTAGCCATAAAGCAACATAATGAAAAAGCATGTATGCTAATAAGGCTTCGTTGGAGATTCTGCTGACAACACTTATGCTTAAAGAAATCTTCCGCAGCCTTGGCATACTTAGCATAATTAAGCTAACACATACACCTCTTTTTTTTGAAACAGGTTCCTAAAGGTCAAAGCCAAGGACATCTCCTAGATGAAGACTCAATGGCAGGCATTAAGTTAACCCCCCAAAATTACCCCAAGGGTTGATGTAAAGGAAAAGTGGGGGCGAAGTTTTAAGGCCCTAGGAAAAACTTCAATGGTGGAAGAAAACCCAAGTGATCCCCAAACTATAGTACCGAGGGTCTAACATAACTAAAAATTTGTAATGATGAAAAGTAGAAGAGACATTCGAGGGTTTTTTATGACAGTAATTAATAGAGGTCATATCACAAGGTGGAGGATAGGTTGTCGTGATAATTTTTTGGCTCTTGCTGTCCTCAGATACTTCTCGAGGGTTTCGAGCTATTCATTCACTGGGTTTGGGAGGAGGAAAAGTTCTCGGCCGCCATGGCTGAAAGGCTCTAATACTAAGCAATAAATTCGAGGACCCAAGTCTCCATCAAAACCATGCCATGGAACCTGCTCGGTAAAACATGATAGTCGTTGGAACTATTTTCCCCACAACGCTGGCACGTGAGATTTCACTGAGTCGTTGGTTAAAAAAGTGTAGCAATTCCATACCCGAGATTTTATTTTTGAAGGTAAGAACAATAGTTTATAACTTAGTCAAAAAAATGCAGCCAAGGCATACATTTTATGTTGAAGAAACTAAAGTGTGAGATTGATCTGCAGGTGGCAATTAGACGGTACTCTGGAGTGAGCTTCTCCCATGTGATGGTATCAATCAGACAACCAGGTATGCCATGGCCGTCCCTCGAGTCCCACGGTGTGAGGGTTTAGTCCAAAGTGCTGCAAGGAAGACTATGATTTAAAACGATACTAGATGATTGTATGTTTTGACAATGAACTTTCGGTTTTAAAAGGTTTTGTATGATAGTTTTAGAAACTGAAAAAAATGTAGGGTTTTCTCAGATTTGGCAAGATTTTGTTTTGGATCCGCGAAGTATCTCTCAACTTCTGCGTTGATATATATATTATTAATTTTTTTTTTTTTTGAAACGAGCTGCCAAGCATCCCTTAGCTTCGGCGTTAATATTTTATGGCTCATCCTGGGGTTTTTTACTTCTATAAACTTAAATTTGTTTATGAATTTTATCCTGCAACCACATTACATTTGATTGAAAGAAACTAGAAAGTATTATCTCTGCGAAAAAGAATAATTTTCATTATTTTACTTCTGTAAGGAAAGAAAAATAAGATGTAATGTTTTACACGAATCACGGAGTGACGGATGGCTATAGCCATATCCCTGAATCGATTTGCAAGGTTGAAAAGCTTAGTAAATTAATATATTCTTAGAGGCGCATTCTGAAGGTGAAAATTAATAAAAAAAAAAATTGTTTCCGTTTTCAAAGTTTTCAACTGTAAATTCTATGATAAAAGAAATAGTAAATACTTCTGTTTGACTTCATTCCTTGTCTAGAAGTGCTTTTCTTAACCTAAATCGGTGGTAAGAAAAAAACAAAAACAAAGCAATAGATTAAAATGTTAGTTCTGTATTCGTAATAGATAGTAAAAAAAGAGAAACGGGTTTAGAAAAGATGTCCATGATAATGGTGAAGTTACTCTCAGGTGTTACCAAACTTCTGAGTAATTATTAAGAGGTAAAGTCTAAACGGTAAATGAGTTTTCACAAATAGTTTATAGAAAAGAAGGTAAAGTCCAAACCGGTAAACGAGTTTTCACAAATAGTTTAAAGAAAAGAAGGTAAGGCCCTGAATGTGAAAGATGGGTTCTAAATAGTAAAATGGAATTAAAATAATACTACCAAAAAGTGATAACTGGATAAAGCCTTAAATCTGATTGAAGGCATTACAAGGTCTTAAGCGAAAACCATGTTCTCGAAAAATAAAATATTTCTTTATGAAGGTAGCACGATTCTAATCTTAATATAGTAAAGAAAGGAAAACAAATGAAATACTATGCTTTTATTTATGATTTATAAACAAAGATTTATAAACAAAGCTGAGTGCTTGAATGTATTAATTATTAAGTAAGTAAATAAATTCCTAACACAAGATTATGTATTTGAAGTATTAGTTACTCAAACTAAGGTATACAAAGTCTTTATTATATCTATCTATAAGTATATTCATTTGACTACTAAAAGGATCTGCGTGTAAATAAAGAAAAACTAGCAGCTAAAGCTACAAAAATTGGACTCCATAAATTAGAATTAGTTCGTAAAACCCTAAGGCTTATCAATCCCCGTTTAATAATAAATTCCAGTTTAACTGTACAAAGTAATAAGACCATTTGAATTAAAATTGCTAACATAAATATAATGAAAACCTGATACCAAAGTGGGAAACAAAGATGACTCTGCCGTTCCTCCCAACCAAATTCCTAGAGCAATCAAGCTCTAGAACCCCCGAGCTCGTCGGCTGAACTACCTGAGCAAAAATACCCAATGCTCCATCTCTTGCATTGTAGCTTTCAATCCCTGTCCAATGCTAGCCTCCTGCTGCTCATGGAATTTACAATTTGTAGTATTTGCCTAGGTCTTGGCCATTAATGAGCCTCCTGCTCTTCAGCACTCAACTGGGAGTGGAGGCCTAATTTTTAGGGATGATGCCTCCTGCATCCTTAACAGTATTTGGCACTTGTCTTTTTCCTCAAGTAGTTCAGTAGACACTCTTCAACAACTAGATCCATCCTTGTCTCCTGTTTTATTATATTAATTAAAAAGAATATCTTCAATACAATTTGTTTCATTTTGACTTCTTAGTCAAAATAATAAAATAATAATTGTTCTTAATTTTCTTTTACCAACAGAAATAATAAAAATGTTTATTATTTTGGGGGTGTTACATACACCTCCCCTTAGAAGGTAACACCGTCCTCGGTGTTACATTAATTATTCATTCTTCATAAGCTCTTCTTGGAACCAGTTTGGATATGCCTCCCGCATATCGCTTTCTAGCTCCCAAGTAGCTTCTTCTGGACTAAGGTGCTCCCATTGCACCTTGACTTGTCCGATGATATGTTTCCGGAGAGTGATTTCTCTCTTGTTGAGAATGCGTTCCGGTCCCACCTGGAACTCTCCTTCTGGTTCCACTTGGATTACATTCCAATCAATTATGTGTGAGGCATCATGAATATATCTTTTCAGAATTGAAACATGGAATACATTATGCACCCTAATATTAGGTGGCAGGGCTAGTTGGTATGCTACTGGACCTATTCTTGCCAAAATTTCAAATGGCCCACAAAACCGGGGTGCCAATTTGGAATACTTACCTAGCCTTAAGGAACTTTTCTTAGGCTTTACCTTTATGTAAACATGGTCACCCACCTGGAACTCTTTAGGAGTTCGTTTTAAATCAGCATAACTTTTTTGTCTGTCTTGGGCAGCTTTTAAATTTTGTTGTACCTATTGCACAGTCAGTTCCATTTCCCTTAATAGTTAAGGTCCTAACATTATCCTATCTATTGGGCTGCTCCATGAGATTGGAGTATTGCACCTTCGTCCATATAAAACTTCAAATGGACTCCTACCTGCAGAAAATTGAAAATTATTATTATACGCAAATTCTACTAAATGCAAATAGTCTTCCCACTTACCGGGTGTGTTCATAACATATATCCTTAGCATGTCTTCCAAAATTTGGTTGACTCTTTCAGTCTGCCCATCCGTTTGTGGATGGTATGCAGTGCTAAAATTCAACTGAGTTCCCAAACCTTTAAACAATGCTTTCCAAAAATTACTTGTAAATTTTGCATCTCTATCCGAGACTATCACCTTTGGTATGCCATGTAGCCTGAATATCTCCTTCATAAAAATATCTGCAATGTTAATAGCTTTATATGTAGACTTCACTGGAATAAAGTGAGCAGATTTGCTTAATTTGTCTACTACAACCATGATCGAATCATGTTGTCTGAAATTTCTTGGTAAGCCAGTTATAAAATCCATGCTGATCATTTCCCATTTCCATTTCGTAATGGGTAATGGCTGCAGGAATCCAGTTGGATGTTGGTGTTCAGCCTTGACTTGCTGGCATTCTAAACAATGTGCTAAGTATTATGCTATTTCCTTTTTCATGTTTGGCCAGTAAAAATCCTTTTTAGCCATGGTAATCATCTTTTGATACCCTGGGTGCCCTGAATAGGGTTGTTTATGTAATTCATTTAAAATGGTTAACTTAATTTCTATAGAATTGGGTATGTAAAGTCTGCTTTTAAATAGCAGTAAACCCCTTTCGTTAACACGAAAATCAGTCCTTAACTGATCTCTTTCATTTTCAGCGGTTTTCCTTTTTAAAATCTGGTATTCTTTATCAAAGTTTTCCACATTTAAAATCTGTTTTTCCAGATCAGATTCGTAATTACTGCTTGCATACAACAAGTTTGCATGACAGCTTAAAGCATCTGCAACCTTGTTTTCTTTACCCTTTATATGTTTTATTTCAAAGTCGTATCCACTTAAAAAGGACAGCCACCTGGCTTGTCTAGCGTTTAAATTATGTTGGTCAAATAAATATTTTAAGCTTACATTATCAGACATAAGTAAAAATATTCTTCCGATTAAGTAGTGTCACCACATTTTTAAGGCGTGAATAATTGCAGCAAGTTCCAAATCATGAGTAGCATAGTTTTTCTCATGATCCTTTAATTTCCGGGATTCGTAGGCTATAACATGGTTTTCCTGAGTTAATACTCTGCCTAATCCTTCGTTACATGCATCAGTGCATACGACAAAATCTTTTAATGGATCGGAAATTTTTAATATAGGAGTAGTAGTTAAAAGATGTTTTAGTTTATTAAAAATTTTCATACACTTTTCGTTCCAATCAAATCTTTTCCCTTTCTTTTGTAGCGAGGTTATGGGGTAGGCTATTTTTGAAAACCCCTCAATGAATCTCCGATAGTAGCCCGTCATCCCCATAAAAGATCTTATATCGGTTACAATTTTAGGGATTGGCCATTCCATGATAGATTTAATTTTATCGGGGTCAACCGAGATTCCATCTTTAGACACTACGTGTCCAAGATAATGAATTCTGTCTTTATAAAAGTCACACTTGATGAACTTAGCAACCAATTTTTGTTCTCTTAAAATTTTCAGCACTGTTCTTAAATGTTCTTCGTGCTCCTGCTCATTCTTTGAATAAATCAGTATGTCGTCAATGAGGACAACGAAAAATTTATCCAAATAGTCATTAAAAATATTATTCATTAAACTCATAAAAGATGCAGGTGTGTTTGTTAAGCCAAATGGAATTACAACGAACTCGTAATGACCATAATGAGTTCGAAAGGCTGTTTTGAAGATGTCTTCATCCTTGATCCGTACCTGATGGTAACCAGATCTTAGATCTATTTTTGAGAAGACGGTCGCCCCTTGGAGTTGATCGAATAGGTTGTCAATCCGAGGCAAGGGGTATCGGTTCTTTATGGTCATTTTATTCAATTACCTGTAATCTATGCATAACCTTAAGGTTCCGTCCTTTTTCATTACAAATAACACTGGTGCTCCCCAAGGGGAAACACTGGGCCGAACATATTTCTTCTCTAAAAGTTCTTGTAACTGAGTTTTTAACTCCGTGAGTTCAATTACATTCATTCTGTATGGGGCCTTAGAGGCTGGTATTGCTCCAGGTATTAGATCGATTGTGAAATCTATATCCCTTTTTGGAGGCAGTTCTTGAATTTCTTCTAGAAATATGTCTTTAAACTCTTGTAAAATTGGTATATCATCTAAATTTAGTTTACTTTCAAATTCACTGCTATCCATTATGTAAATAGCAAAAACCTTACACCCCTTTCTTACAGATCTTTTTAATTGTAAAGCTGATATTTGTCTAAGGGTGGTTTTTCTAGGAATTCATGTTACTTTAACTATATTCCATGAAGCATTTGTGCAAGTGAAAGTTTTATCAAGACAATTTAAAATAACTTTCTTTTCCTCTAGCCAGTCCATTCCAATCAACAAATCATAAGAACCTAAAGGCAGAATATTCAGATTTGCACTAATTTTTAATTCATTCATCATAAATTCACAATTTTTAACATGACTTGTGACCTTGCATTTAGTACCTATAGCTAGCTGTACCAACCACGATTTTTCAAAATTTTCAGGTACTAGATTACATAATTTTACAATTCTGGGTGCTACATAACTTAAACTTGCACCTGGATCGATTAATATAGAGATAGGATGATTCTTTAACATACTTTGAATTTCAACCATGTATGTTTGGTGATCTGCCTGCCGATTTTCTAGTGCAGCGTTGATTCTAGGCATGCTCCTCGCCATGTCTCCAACAGTAATGGCTTCTTGCAGAGAGTGAACCTTATTAAAAGTTTTGTTTCTTTTAGGGCAGTCCTTAAAATAATGTGGGTCACCACATTCCCAACACTTTAATGGATCTTTCTGAGCAGTAGGCTTATTAAAGGGTTCTCTTTCTCTTATAGCAAGAGGTTGGGGTTTGTAATTTCTGTGGTTGTTACCCTAATATCCCATGTAATTACTTCCAGTATTTCGATGAAATTTATGATTATTGTTTCTCTGGAAGTTACCCATTTTCTTCACATTCCAGCTCGGCATACTTTCTCTTCGTTTTTTGCTCTGTTCATAACAGTAGTTTGCCTTCCTCATGATTTATTCTAATGTCTTTGGGTGATCAAATTCAATTCATTCCTTGAACGGGGTAGGAAAACAGCTGAGGAAGTGCTGTATCTTTGGCTTTTCTTCAACTATATAAGGCACATAACGGAGTAGACTCAGAAATTTACTACTGAGTTCTTTCATATTCATGGTTCCTAATTTCAATTCGTAGAATTCCTTTTGCTTTTCTTCATAAAATTGCTTTGAAAGATATTTCTCTTTAAATAACATTTTAAAGGTTTCCCAATTCACTCCCCGCTACTTTATGCCTTTAACTTTCTTAATGTCCTTCCACCATATATTAGCCTTTCCACTTAGGTTGTATATGGCCATTTTTGCCTTAAGTTCATCAGAATAGTTGTATAGCTGAAAATATTTCTTCATGCCTGATAACTAGGCTTCAGCTTCTTCACCTTTTTCCATTTCGCCATTAAACATGGGGGGTTTGATTTTCTTAAATTCCCCTGAAATATCCTCATACGGTCTGTACTTCCTCTTACCTTTATGTTGGACATTGCTTTCGATGGAATATCCATGTTCTTGCTTTAAGGATTCATCACTGGATGTTTCAGTCCTATGGCTAGAAAAATCCAGCTTTCTCCCCTTTTGTTTAGGGGGTGTAGCTGCCTTTCCTTCCTTATTTTTATCCTTGTCATTACTCTGTATCTTGGCTAGTAAGATAGTCTTCAGTTCCTCTTGAGCCTTCATTATTCGTTCATTTTCCTCCCTAACCTTTCTCAACTCTGCCCTTAATTCCTCAACATTATCTCTGCTTTCATTCAGCTGCACCCAAAGTCTGTTTCCTCCAGGACCTTTCGGTGGGGGTGTTTCTTCAGGCATCCCGAACTATGGCATTTATCCCTTTTAACACAGTTTGTTTCTTGACCCTGTAATTAGTAAGAGTAAAACAAAAAATAAAAAATATCACTAGTTAAAAATCTTTTTATAACAGTGGAATTGTTTTGGGCTGCTACAGGCCGAGTGCTGTAACACAGCTTTGATACCATATGTAATGCACCTCAAATTTCATAAAATAAAAAAAAGATTTACTTCTTTGTTCTTGGCATAATTTTTTTCTTTTCTTTTATCTAACATGCTCTAGGACTCCAAACATAGAAATTACTTTATGCACATACGCACATCATTGTACAAATGATAACTTCAAAAGCCAAAAGACTTCATTCTAAAAGAAAGTTGATTGATCACTACGTTCTATGCTTGTGGTTGTCCTGGTTGTATATTAAAGCTTCAACCCTTTCTACTCCTAGAGATTGCTATGAGTTAACTCCAAGCTTAAGATTGTTGGATGATGCTGCTTTTTCCTGTACTCTAATGTATTTATCAAAAAAACAAAAGTACCAAGTCCTTTAAAAAGGTTCCTACAAGGTTGCTTCTGCTGCATGATGATTATTTAGCCATAAAGCAACATAATGAAAAGCATGTATGCTAATAAGGCATCATTGGAGATTCTGCGGACAACACTTATGCTTAAAGGAATATTCGGATATCCTTGGCATACTTAGCTTAATTAAGCTAACACATACACCTCTTTTTTTTGAAATAGGTTCCTAAAGGTCAAAGCCAAGGATATCTCCTAGATGAAGACTAAATGGCAGGCATTAAGTTAACCCCAAAAATACCCCAAGGGTTGATGTAAAGGAAAGTGGGGGGGAGTTTTAAGGCCCTAGGAAAAACTCCAATGGTGGAAGAAAAACCAAGTGATCCCCAACTATAGTACCGAGGGTCTAACATAACTAAAAATTTGTAATGATGAAAAGTAGAAAAGATATTCGAGGGTTTTTATGACAATAATTAATAGAGGCCGTATCACAAGGTGGAGGACAGGCTGTCGTAATAAATTTTCGGCTCTTGCTGTCTTGAGATACTTCTCGAGGGTTTCGAGCTATTCATTCACTGGGTCTGGGAGGAGGAAAAGTTCTCGGCCTCCATGGTTGAGAGGCTCTAATACTAAGCAATAAATTCGAGGACCTAAGTCTCCATCAAAACCATGCCATGGAACCTACTCGGTGAAACATTATAGTCGTTGGAACTATTTTCCCCACAACGCTGGCGCGCGAGATTTCACTGAGTGCTTGGTTAAAAAGTGCAGCAATTCGATACCCGAGATTTTATTTTTGAAGGTAAGAACAATAGTTTATAACTTAGTAAAAAAAATGCATCCAAGGCATACGTTTTCTGTTGAAGAAACTAAAGTGTGAGATTGATCTGCAAGTGCCAATTAGACGGTACTGTGGAGTGAGTTTCTCCCATGCGATGGTATCAATGCAGACAACCAGGTATGCCATGGCTGTCCCTGGAGTCCCACGATGTGAGGGTTTAGTCCAAAGTGCTGCAAGGAAGACTATGATTTAAAACGATATTAGATGATTGTATGTTTTGAAAATGAACTTCCGGTTTTAAAAGGTTTTGTATGATAGTTTTAGAAACTGAAAAAAAATGTAGGGTTTTCTCAGATTTGGCAAGATCTTGTTTTGGATCAAATTCTGAGTTGATATATATATATTATTTTTTTTTGAAACGAGCTGCGAAGAATCCCTTAGCTTCGACGTTAATATTTTTTGGCTCATCCTGGGGATTTTTACTTCTACAAACTTAAATTTGTTTATGAATTTTATCCTGCAACCACATTTCATTTGATTGAAAGAAACTAGAAAGTATTATCTCTGTGAAAAAGAATAATTTTCATTATTTTACTTCTGTAAGGAAAGAAAAATAGGATGTAATGTTTTACACAAATCATGGATGGCTATAGCCATATCCTTGAATTGATTTGCAAGGTTGAAAAGCTTAGTAAATTAATATATTCTTAGTAGCCCTGAAGGCGCATTCTGAAGGTGAAAATTAATAAAAAAAAAATTGTTTCCATCTTCAAAGATTTCAACTGTAAATTCTATGATAAAATAAATAGTAAATACTTCTGTTTGACTTCATTCCTTGTCTGGAAGTTCTTTTCTTAACTAGAGGATCTATTATCGTTACCCGAACCCTAACCCTAGCTAACTCCTTGATAAACAAACAAAAATCCAAATGTTTTATGAAAACAACCTCAGCCCTATCGGGTTCGTTCCTAAATCGGTGGTAAGAAAAAACAAAAACAAAGCAATAGATTAAAATGTTAGTTCTGTATTCGTGATAGATAGTAAAAAAAAAGAAACAGGTTTAGAAAAGATGTCCACGATAATGGTGAAGTTACTCTCAGGTGTTACCAAACTTCTGAGTAATTATTAAGAGGTAAAGTCCAAACGGTAAATGAGTTTTCACAAATAGTTTAAAGAAAAGAAGATAGAGTCCAAACCGGTAAACGAGTTTTCATAAATAGTTTAAAGAAAAGAAGATAGAGTTCAAACGGGTAAACGAGTTTTCATAAATAGTTTAAAGAAAAGAAGGTAAGGCCGTGAATGTGAAAGATGGGTTCTAAATAGTAAAATGGAATTAAAATAATACTACCAAAAAGTGATAACTGGATAAATCCTTAAATCTGATTCAAGGCATTACAAGGTCTTAAGCGAAAACCATGTTCTCGAAAATTAAAAGATTTGTTTCTGAAGGTAGCACAATTCTATTCTTAATACAGTAAAGAAAGGAAAACAAATGAAATACTATGCTTTTATTTATGATTTATAAATAAAGTTGAGTGCTTGAATGTATTAATTATTAAGTAAATAAATTCCTCACACAAGATTCTGTATTTGAAGTATTAGTTACTCAAACTAAGGTATATAGAGTCTTTATTATATCTATCTATAAGTATATTCATTTGAATGCTAAAAGGATATGCATGTAAATAAAGAAAAACTAGCAGCTAAAGCTACAACAATTGGACTCCATAAATTAGAATTAGTTCGTAAAACCCTAAGGCTTATCAATCCCTGTTTAATAATAAATTCCAGTTTAATTGTATAAAGTAATAAGCCCATTTGAATTAAAATTGATAACAGAAATAGAATGAAAACCTGATACCAGAGTGGGAAACAAGGATGACTCTGCCGTTCCTCCCAACCAAATTCCTAGAACAATCAAGCTCCAGAACCCCTGAGCTCGTCGGCTGAACTACCTGAGCAAAAATCCCCAATGCTCCATCTCTTGCATTGTAGCTTTCAATCCCTGTCCAATGCTAGCCTCCTGATGCTCAGGGACTTTACTATTTGTAGTATTTGCCTAGGTCTTGGCCATTAATGAGCCTCCTGCTCTTTAGCACTCAACTGGGAGTGGAGGCCTGATTTTTAGGGATGATGCCTGCTGCATCCTTAACAGTATTTGACACTTGTCTTTTTCCTCAAGTAGTTCAGCGGACACTCTTCAACAACTAGATCCATCCTTGTCTCCTTTTTTATTATACTAATTAAAAATAATATCTTCAATATAATTTGTTTCATTTTGACTTCTTAGTCAAAATAATAAAATAATAATTGTTCTTAATTTTCTTTTACTAGCAGAAATAATAATTTTTTTTATTATTTTGGGGGTGTTACAGATAACTTGTTAATGACAGTTAATTTGTGGCCTTGGTGAACACATGGCTGAGCTAGTTCTATAAAGTAAGGTTTGGGGCTTAAAAGTGTTACCCTTATGCTTACCGAGCCCATGTTCTCACCATGACTAAAGACACTTGCTCTACAAAGACTCATCAAGAGGCTACCCGGCTTGCAAGGTTTCATTTTGTGCCCTTATAAAAAAACACCAGCAGGAGGTACTTTTGTGTTGCTGCACTCTTATTACTCAATTGAGCCCTTACATTGCAAATACTTCAGCTTCTCTGATTTTCCTTTTCGGTTATCTTCTATTTTCTAGACATGGCATTCTTCCTTCAGGAAAAGCTAACTTACTGTCCTAAGTTTAAAGAAGTTCTGTTTCTCCACCCAAAGTATTATAGTCATTTCAATGGAATTCATGATGCATTGGATGCATTAGGAACCCTATTTAGGATTCTTTGATAATATACTTCATGATGTAACCAGGTGGGCTTAACCATGGCTTAAGCCTCCCTCAACCTCACTAGTGAAACAACGCCTTGAAAAACTGCAATGGTCAACCATCACAAGGGTGAAGAGTCTCAATCCACTTGTGAGTAAACCATTTCTCAGTAGAACCTAGCATATCACACAAGAGCATACATGCTCTCTACATAAGAACCACAAGAATCAAGCCCTGAATTAATTTTCCCTTAACAAGCCCTATCAGAATCCATGAAGTGCAATCTCCAAAGCATGGAAAACTAAAAAGGAGCATCTATAACAAGACCAAATCTAATGTAAGAGGGCAAAATGAAATTTATTAGGAGATGGGAAGGATAGGCAAAAGGAACAAGGACAGGTGCATCCAATGGATAATACACAATAACATTATTCCTCTAGTAAGCAAGGCCAACGCCATGGATACCATGGCTCTTCATTAGACGTATGCAAAATACCACTAATCTATGTAATCCCGATCTGGTATATACTATATATGTAATAGTTGTTTATGCTAGGTGCAATAAGTGTACCTGTTAGCTTGAAGCAGGGAACCGTTCTGGGTTCCACCAATAACTCGGGAAGGAAGTAGTACAACAAGCACAGAGAATACACTTGTACATCCCATCCAACTTAGCCCGCTCGTCCTTTCTCTGCAAGAAATCCTTCCCATTAGGCGGGGGGGTCTTCCTCTTGAGCCAGGGTTCAATGGCTTTATATTGATTATAGAAATTGGTCATATCTATGACCAGGTCCTTCACTACCCACATGTGGGGCAAGGGGATAATAGTGGAAGGATTATTAGAGTTGGTATTGATCTTCGTAAGGCAGGATAACCTGTTAACCCCATTGATGTTCATGGAACACGAACTGCAGATTCCTTCCCTGCAAGAACGTCTGGAGGAGAGAGTGGGATCGATGTCGCTCTTGATTTTGATCAAGGCGTCCAGCACCATGGGGCCACTCTCGTTCGTGTTGATCTGGTAATCCTGGAGGCGGGGCTTCTCTGAGCGGTCTGGATTCCATTTGTAGACGGAGAACGTCTTTGTTTTCTCAGGATTGGGCTTCGTGAAAAGATGGTGGGGTCTAATCGTGTTTCCTGCATTTATGGGTTTCATAGCTTTTCTGAAGATTGCGGCCATTGTTCTGGTTGTTGTTATCCATAAACGGTGGCTTTTAAATGAAATAGGTGATCTCACGGCTGTGTCGACCTCTGTTTGGGAATGGACACAGAAACGTTTCGTGCGCTCCACGTGCATAATGCATGCAAAATAGATTGACGTGCCAATAGAAAAAGTAAAGTCCTACCATCCTCAAATGCCATCTTAGAATAGATTGACGTGCCAATAGCAAAAGTAAAGTCCTACAATCCTGAAATGGTATCATGGACTCTTGTATTTTATTAGTTTTTTTTTTTCAATTTAAATACCTGTACCTATTTTCCAACCTCCAATGTCGATGGCTTCAACGATCACATGAAATAATGGATGAATTTTGTTACTAGCACAGCCACAAGTAAAGTGGTTGGTGAATAATGATAGGTAAATCTTATTTAAATCTTAATTACGATGTATTTGAGTATAACAGGATATGACGACCATGAAATGAATCCTCACCGTACACTTGTTACACTCGACTTAATCTTGTTGATCTACTCAAGGAAGTCCAAAATCTCAAATAAGTGATAGGATAGTTGACATTTGTGGCGGTTAAGTCACCTTTTCAATTTCTGGTTGTTAAGAGTTGAAAGTAAGAATCACCTAGACAAGAATTAATCTGATCTATAGGATATCTAGAATTTGAATGGGTAAATCATTCTTCCATTCAGCATTGGGATTAACTCTAAACTAAATTATATAATAATACATGTTGGATGATATGGATACCTTGTATGTACACGAAGATTTACCATAACTAAATATGGGATGAATTGGATTTACCATAACTACATATGGGATGAATTGGATGAAGGTTGAGGTGTATTTTAAGGACATAAATATATTTATGTTTAGAAAAAGTTTGAATTAAAGGATTGTTTTCTGGTTGTAGTTTGGATTAAATTAGTTATTAAAGTTTGGAAATCTAAAACATAAAAAATAAAGATTTAATTAAAATAAATACAAAATGAGAAATAAACTATTGTTTATGGTTATATTTTGGATTAAATTATATTAAAGTTTTGAAAACTAAAAAAATTAAATAAAATAAATACAAAATGAAAAATATAATATTTAATAAAAATGTTTATTATGTCCGTGACATATTGCAACGATTTTGCATATATTAGTTTATTGGCATGGAATTTAAATTTTTTTTTTACTCTTTGCAATGTTAAACTTTGAAAATGCATGTGTATTGCTCCTCGTAATTTGGAGTGTGGAAACCATTCACACCTATCTCTAGTGTGTCAGTGGATGTAAATGCTATATTGTACTTGTCAGTGTACAATCCATAATTTGTTTTCTTCGTTGCCACTTGCCACCACTGTGATTGAGATGTTCGTACCAGAGCTTCATCCAACTCATGTGACAGTCTGCTCTTGCCGACACGACTACCTGAGAACTCAAACATACAAGAAAATGAACTATATGAGCATTGGTCAAAGACGGCGAAGTGAGACATAGACAGTTCAATTTCCGCTGACATCATGGCGCAAGGTTGGTCCTGATAAGGGGCCTCTTACTTAACAATAACATACAACAACACACAGGGTGATCACAAAGACTAGATGTGAACTGAATGCTAGAAGCTGGCTTCTATTACTTGAATCAATTACAATGTTTAACTACAAAGCAAATAAACAAGTCGGCCTTAGCCTGTTACAATATACATAAATGAAACTTTGTCTCTCATTGTGTTTCTTAACTGTGTGTGATTTTCCTCCCTCTCACGGTCTCTCCTGAATGAAAGAAATCAATGAGAAATGGATGAAAGATCCCCTCCTCTATGCCTTTGCACTACTCTTCTACTATGCTCTGCTTCTCTTCCTGAGGCTCACTCCATTCCCCGAGACGTCTTTCCTTTGTCCGCTGAATTCTCCTTGATCCTACAGACCTGCAGTTGTCAGGGCCCCTGGACATGTTGCACAACCTCCACCTATGGTGACATCTGGTGTGATCCCAACCACCTTCATAACTTCCTTTAACTTCCTCAACAACCACTAACGACTGCTAAGTACATCGTCTTGACTCTCACGCTTCTCTGACTCTGCTACAGTTGTCGGCCCATCACATGCCTCGACCATACTGCACTTCAGCTCCCTCGACCTTACTTGTCGGATTCACTTAGTCTCTACGGCTGTCATTCCACCCCATCCTCCATGCTTGGCCTTCACCGCTTTCGTTGGCTTCGTCGTTCGACCATATGTCCACTTGCGACTCCTTCGATCTCTGCTCTTATCGTTTGTCGACCTTAGACTTGTTGAATCTCGACCTTTCTCCTCTCGACCGCACTTTTACAGCTTCTGCTCGACTTCCTAACTTCGAATTCCAGTTTACTTCGCACCAATGGTCGTCGGCATCTCCCCTGGTTGGTTTTTCTTCTGTCGATCAACTTCGACTGTTTCTCCTAGGCCCCAAAGCTCCTGCATCAGAATCCCCATGTGAAAAAGAACTCAAGTGCTCCGTCAGTCTCCTATATTCTTCTTCAAAAATCCATGTCGCCTCCTGCAACTCATCATTCTTCCATCGGACTAGGTATTCTTTCTTCCGTGAACTTCGTGTGCGTCCAACTTCACGTTCCTCCAATACTTCGGCGATTTCCTCCTTGTCGTGTCGATATGGAATTTGCACTTTCCAGTTGATAATCGACACTTCCGCGCTATGGCTTGTTGAACCTTCCTTGTACTTGTACAGATCTGAGACATTGAACGTAGGAGATATGTTCAATTCCTTCGACAACTCCAACACATAAGCATTGTTCGAAATCTTCTTTAGGATCTTACATGGTCCAATCTTCTTCAGCTTCAACTTGTTATATGTTCTTACCGGAAAAAACTGTTTCCTCAAGTGTGCATAGACTAAGTCTTGCTCGCTAAATGACTGTAGCCTCTTATTTCTATTGGCTCTCAACTTGTAAGTCGCGTTGCTCCTTTCAATGCACTTGCACACATCTTCATGCACTTCTTTCATATGCTCCATGAATGTTTCTACATCCGCACTCTTTCTGATTTTCGTCGGTATCTCGACCAAATCTAGCACTCCATGTGGGATTCGACCTTGAGCAATTTGGAATGGGTTCATACTCGTCGACCGATTGACAGAGTTGTTATATGTGAATTCTACTTGCGCCAACACGTTCTCCCACTGCTTGGGTCTGTCGGTCATCAAACATCTCAGAAGGTTTCCCAAACTTATGTTCACCACCTCGGTCTGTCCATCTGTCTGCGGATGATATGCCGAGCTGAATTGTAACTTAATGTCCATCTTCTTCCACAGGGTTCTCCATAAATGACCCATAAACTTGGTATCTCTGTCCGACATTACACTCTTCGGCAACCCATGCAATTTGACTATCTCCTTGAAGAATAGTACAACAATGCTTGTGGCGTCACTTGTCTTCTGACATGGCATAAAGTGTGCCATTTTTGAAAATCTGTTGACTACCATGAAGGTTGAGTCGTTATCTTGTTGTGTCTTCGACAATCCTAGCACAAAATCTATGCTCAGGTGCTCCCATGGGGTATTCAGTACTGGTAATGGTGCATACAACCCCGTATTCTGACTTCTTTGTTTTTCCAGCTGGAAAGTTCGACACCGTCGTACCCACTTACCGACATCTGTCATCATTCTTAGCCATAATACTTTACTTTGACCAACGCCTTGGTCTTGTCGATGCAAAAATGACTTGCTAATCCGCTACTATGCAGTTCTTGGATTAGGTTCTCTATCATGGATCCTCTAGGAATACATAATTGTTGTCCCTTGAATAGCTATCCCTCTTGATTAAAATAATCCAAGTATGGCGTCCTGTTGACACTCCACGGTTCGTGACTATCCTTCCATGCTTTCACAAAATCTTCATCGGTCTCATACTGTGTCTTCACCGACTCTATTCATGTCGCCTAAACTGTCATCGTTCAACAATGCAACTCTTCAACTCAGCGCGTCGGCAACCTTGTTCGATTTGCCCGACTTATGTCGCAACATGAAGGTATACCCTTGCAGGAATTCAAACCACTTCATGTGCCGCTGGTTTAACTTCGACTGAGTATTCAAGTACCTCAGTGCTTGGTGATCTGTGTATACCACAAATTCCTTGGGAAACAAATAATGCCTCCACTTCTTCAACACTTGGACAATAGCATAGAACTCGTGGTCATAGAACGAATATTTCCGCTTTGTATCGTCCAACTTTTCGCTGAAGAATGCAATTGGTCAGCCCTCTTGGCTCAACACTTCTCTAATTTCCATTCCACTCGTGTCACAGTCGACTTGGAAAAATTTGTCGAAATTTGGAGCGCTAAGACTAGGCTCTCTGTCACCTTCTGCTTCAACTTGTCAAAAGCTTTCTGGGCAACTTCTGTCCACTTAAACTCCCCTTTCTTCATGCACTCTGTCAATGGTGCACATATCTAACTGAATCTTCTGATGCACTTTCTATAGAAACTAGCAAATCCATGGAAACTTCGCACTCCTGTCGTGCTTGTTGGTTCTGGCCATTCCAATATTGCCTTTACCTTCTCCGGGTCCATCACTAACCCTTTAACCGAGATTACAAATCCCAAGTACACCAACTCTTCCTTCATAAAGAAGCATTTCTGCAGGTTCATCATCAGCTTCTCTTCTTGCAGCTTCTACAATACTTGTCGAATGTGCTTGAAGTGGTTGACCTTCGTTTGACTAAATATCAGGATGTCGTCTAGATACACTACGACGAACTTTGCCAAGAATGGTTTTAGTACCTCGTTCATCAACCGCATGAACGTACTGGGTGCATTAGTCAATTTGAATGGCATGATTAACAACTCATACTGTCCTTCCTTCATCTTGAAGGTTGTCTTCCATTCATCACCTTCTCTGACCCTAATATGGCGATATCCACTTTTCAAGTCGATCTTGGTGAAGTATCTCACTCCACTCAAGCAATCCATCAAGTCATCCATCCTAGGCAATGGAGACCTGTACTTGATCGTGATCTTGTTGATAGCTCTAGAGTCGGTACACATCCTCCATTCTCCACCCTTCTTCGGTGCTAGTACAACTGGTACCGCACACGGGCTCAGACTTTCCCTGATCAATCCTTTGTCCAACAACCCCTGGACTTGTCAATTGAATTCCTGACCCTCTGCTAGAGTCATTCTATGTGGTGTCTTGTTTGGAAAATTCGATCCTGTAATCAAGTTAATTTGATGGGATATTCTTCTCGTCGCTGGCAATCCCATTGGTGCCCTCGTTGACAATTATGCTCTGAAACTCGTCAAGCATCTCTTCTACTTCGACTAGAATATCCTCCATTGTCGACCTCTTGACACATGGTCCTTTTGGAATGATGGTGAAACATCCCGACTGTTTATCCTCCTCTGCGAGGAATTCCTTGGATGAGCACATCAGCACTTACTTCTCCCAATAGTTGCTTTCGCCCTGCTTGCAGTCGGCTTGGTTCTCCTACTTTGGGTTCAACATCCTCCGCATGCCATTTTTACACACTATGACTGTGTTGGCTCTACCATCATAGATCATCTTCCGATCATATTGCCATGGTATCCCCAACAACAGATGACAAGGGTCCATTGGGATTACGTCGCACAGTACACTGTCTTCAAGCTTTCCAACCTTAAAAGTTTATTAGGAACTATCTGGTTACCTTCACATGATATCCTTTCTGTAACCAGGATATCTTGTATGGATTTGGGTGTTGCTGACATCTCAAACCCAACTTGTCGATGATCTTTGTCGACATAAGATTCTCCTTACTGGCACCATCGACTATGGTATTGTAATACCTGTCGCCGATCAGCACTCTAGTTGGAAAGATGGCCTTTCGCTGTGTTGGCTCCTCCTTGTCGCGTCGGTCATCCTGAACCAATGTTCTCCCGACCGTCATGTTTCAACCTTTTCCTCTACCCTCTTGACCACTGTCGGATGTCGATTATGTCCTCTCATCGACTTTCTCATCTCGTCGATGTCTGGGTCTTGACTCTTCTGCCATGTGTAGGTTCTCTGGGCATTCATAAGCTTTGTGTCCTACACCCCGACACTTATAAAAGACTACAATTGGTCTGTCAGCTCCTTTATTTTCTGTTGGACCAGTTCGACCATTTGCACCCCGATCGCGGGTCTCTCGACCGTCCCGTCGGTTTCCCTGCGCTTTCTCTCTGGTCGTTGACCCCTTCGCACTTCAGTTGTCTTCTACGTTTTCTATCTTGGTTCTATTACTTTGTCCCTTTGTAGAAACAATCTTCACACCTCAACTAGTCATCCTCCCTCTGGTCGACGCGGTTTTCCTCGACAGTTTGTCTTCTTCCTTCAGAGCTAGTTGGTAGGATTCACCGACCGCTCTAATCCTTGACAGGCTCAATTCGTCCTGTATGGCATACTTCAATCCATTTACATATCTCACGACAGCTTCTTCGCCTTCGTCGGTTTGACCGGATATTATTGAAAGTATATATAACTCTTCCGTGTACTCCTTCACGGTCATCTCTTTCTGTCGAAAGTTTTGCAACTTCCTGAACAAGGAAATCACATAGTCGTTGGGCAAGAACTTCCCTTTCATCTTGGCAACCATCCTGTCCCAAGACTTGATTTTCTCCTTGCCTTTCTTGACTCTGTCAGCCTGTACATTGTCCCACCACAATGAGGCATGACCCTTCAACCTCAGACATGCAGTTTTTAACCCGTTTAGGATCCTCTATCTCCTCTATGTCGAAGTATTTCTCCATCTCTCTGAACTAGTCTGTCAAGTCTTCCGGATCCAAACTTCCTGAATAGGTACGCACATCTATATTTTTTTGACCTCTCATCTTTGACAGTAGCTTGATCAATTTATCTTCTGGTTCTTCCTCCACTGCTTCCCGTGCTTCCACTTCCTCGACTTCCTTGTCGCTATGGTCAAGCGCGTCGGGAATGCAACCATGTCTCTGGATTTCTTTGATCGCTGCGACCTCATTGGTCAAAATTCTCATTGTTCGCATGCACTTGTTGAACATTTCACGATCAATTGTGACTGCTGCGCCACATGCTCTTTGTCCTACACCTCAGACATTAATGCTTCTGTGATCCATTTTCAACCTCTGCTGAAAATACCACTCGTCCAATTGCAACCGGACTTCACAACTTGCGCACAAATCTACCCAACCCCAGCTGGAGTTGTTCACGCACTCGAAGACTCTTCCCACTCCCAGGATTCTGCTGCTCTAATACCAACTGGCGCAAGGTTGGTCCCGACAAGGGGCCTCTTGCTTAACAATAACACACAACAACACATAGGGTGCTCACAAAGACTAGATGTGAAATGAATGCCAGAAGCTGGCTTCTATTACTTGAATCAATTACAATGTTTAACTACAAAGCAAATAAACAAGTTGGCCTTAGCCTGTTACAATATACATAAATGAAACTTTGTCTCTCAGTGTGTTTCTTGACTGTGTGCAATTTTCCTCCCTCTCATGGTCTTTGCTGAATGAAAGAACTCAATGAGCAATGGATGAACGATCCCCTCCTTTGTGCCTTCACACTACTCTTCTACTTTGCTTTGCTGCTCTTCCCGAGGTTCACTCCGTTCCCTAAGATGTCCTTCCTCTGTCCGTCGAATTCTCCATGATCCTGCAGACCTGCAGTTGTTAGCGCCCCTAGACGTGTTGCACAATCTCCACCTATGGTGACATCTAGCGTGATCCCAACCACCTTCATAACTTCCTTTAAATTCCTCAACAACCACTTGGACATGCTGCACAACCTCCAACTGTGGTGACATTTGGTGTGATCCCAACCACCTTCATAACTTCCTTTAACTTCCTCAACAACCAAAAATGGATGTTGAGTACGTCGTCTTAAATCCTATGCTTCTCTAAATCTGCTACAATTGTCGGCCCCATCACATGCCTCGACCATACTACACTTCATCACCCTCGACCTTACTTGTCGGCTTCACTTAGTCTCTACGACTGCCAGTCCACCCCATCCTTCATGCTTGGCCTTTGTCGCTTTCATCGGTGTCTTCGTTCGACCATATGTCGACCTGTGACTCCTTCGATCTTTGCTCCTGTCGTTTGTTGACCTTAGACTTGTTGACTCTCGACCTTTCTCCCGTCCATCGCAATTCGATAGCTTTTGCTTGACTTCCTGGCTTCGACTGCCAGTTTACTTTGCACCAGTGGTCGTCGGCACCTACCCTGGTCATTTTTGCTTTTGTCGATCAATTTCGATTGTTTTTCCTAGGCCCCGATGCTCCTACATCACATCATCGAGCCCGTCGACGTTAGCTTCCCTACAGGCTCCCCGCGTCTAGTTTTTAAATGGATTCCTCTTTTCACCCCCATGAAAGACAGTGAAGCGAGAGGTAGATAGTTCAGTTTCCGCTGAGATCATCGGGTCGGGCCGACATTAGCTTCCCTGCGGGACCCCCACCTTTGTTTTTTAAATGCAAGCCTCGTTTTCCCTTATCTTCCTGCTCCATCATTCTGTAAGAGAGACTATTAATGGAAGCTCCCAGAGATAGAAATGATGATGGCAATGGAGAGATATTTGGTGATTGTGATGACAATGCGGTGAAAGAAGTGCATTATAGAAGTGTCAGAAAGATGCCCAAACGTAAGTGGTTGGCACCTTTGACACCGATGAGGAGGCTGCAAGAGCATATGACAATGTCACAAGAAATTTGAGGGGATCCAATGCCAAGATGAACTTTTCATCTCCCTCCCTCCATCTCGACAACCTCCAAAATCAGAGTTGCACGACCATTACAACTCCTTCGCTTCCCTCTACGCTTGCTAATAATCGTAGAAAGAATAATAAGACGTATGCGAGTTCCAACATCCTTGAACAAGTGAAACCTTAAACATGTGTTTACTTGAATGAGGGACTATGAATGGAGGGAGTGGGAAATCACAACATGAGTCGTATTACGGCGCCTACATCTCCCATTTCCATTCCCCACAATCTTGTGGACTACGCTACTCTTCTACAATAGCTACCAATGGGGATGTCGTTGTTGGGGGGAGATTGTGGGATATCAGATGATGAAGAGACATAGAGACCATGATTGAATGAGAGTAGGTGTAATGAACAATATGATTTATGTGGCCACGCAATCAAGCGTTGGCGATTCGTCTTCGTCTTAAAGCGTGGTAGACACACAAATCTCTCCCCCACCTCCTACAAAGGAAAACATCACGTCACGATCAAAGCTCAGATCTTGGTGGTCTCTCCTTCCAATTGCAAGAGGGAGTAGTACTGTGTCCCAGGAACCTTATGATCTACGTACACCACCACGTTTGTTACACTTACACCGCCACGTCCTTTTGTAAAATCCCAAATCACAAACATCATCCAATTTTTCCAACATTTTTGTATGACATTCAATATGAACCAGACGTTGGAACCACAGACAACACCAGATAGGAGAAGCCCCCATATACGAAGCATTGCATGGTTCATCACAATAAGTACAGTAATAATATGTTTCAGGAATGTCCTCTATTTCATTCCATATTTCAGTGCAATGATGTAGTAGTTGTTGAGAACCAACTTGAGCAACACATTTACAATCTCTGGATGCCTTCTTAGAGCAGGATAGATGTGCGACCACCCCAAAAATAATACAGGATCGAATCGAAGAATTTGAAATCGCCATAGGACCAAGGGACTGTGGTGGCATAAATGACTTCAAACATACACCACAAGTGGAAGGTTGTCCACAATAACCAAAATATTGGTTCCACAAATGGTAAGCCTCAAGGGTTCTCAACTTTGGTTTTGACTTTCGATACGCTCTTTTTACAAATTTGATTGGAGTCCAGTGAAGATAAATATTTCTTTTCCATTGCAAGATAACATAGGAAATAACTAAAACCCCCACAAACATAATGAGTAGCCACACCGGTGCAAATAAACTGGACTTGTAAAAACTTGATTGTGAGAACTCGGGGACTCTGACAAATGCCTTGATGCTTTCCATTTAAGATTATTTATATTTGTAGTCTCAATGCATGGATCTAGGCTAAAATCCAAGAAAAAGTACCCTACATATGATGAAAGTCGTAGAGACATTAAAATAGACATATGGGCTGTAAAAACCTCGATGAAAGAGCTTTTTAGTGCTAGAAAATGTGCAAAGAATCCACAAAGGATAATCGGAAATGTGCAAAGAATAAAAAAAGGCTAATCGAGGCCCGAGGCCATGGATTCTGTGTAGTCTCAATGCATGGATCTAGGCTAAAATCCAAGAAAAAGTACCCTACATATGATGAAAGTCGTAGAGACATTAAAATAGACATATGGGCTGTAAAAACCTCGATGAAAGAGCTTTTTAGTGCTAGAAAATGTGCAAAGAATCCACAAAGGATAATCGGAAATGTGCAAAGAATAAAAAAAGGCTAATCGAGGCCCGAGGCCATGGATTCTGTAGGGATAGTAGAAACTCGAGAAACTTCTATAATATATATATTAAGCCACTTGTGGCTAAGGTTCCACTCAAGAAGTGCTTGACCGCTACATTCATTGCAAATCAACCCGAAAAAACACTTATGTGCAAAATACATTGTTGGTACACTGTTGTTGATGCCCCGAAAATCGCAGCACCTACAGTTAGGGATTCTCCCTAGTAAGCAAGCCCAATTAGATCGCTCACCGTTTTGTGTGGGGAATCCATCCGGTTAACGACCCGGCTATCGTATGTGATTTAAAGATTAACTTTCACTGGTTGTGGCCCGATCCACCGTCTATGGATTTTATGTTTTGAAGATGATATGCAAGTGTCCTATCTAAATGCATGTGATTAAAGCAAATCTTATCTAAAACTATCTAAGATAATTAATCTATCCCTGCATAGAGCAAATATGAAACATGAGCAATATGCTGGAAATATACCCGAGAATCTCACAGATAGCTGTTCAATAATATAGATACATTTACAGCAGAACATAAAGGATATCAAAGATAGCTTTGATAGAATTAAAACATTCCATTACTCATTTAACACATAATTGTTTGCACAGGAAATGAAAGCATTCATAACAAAGAATTAATTCAGAATAGTTAGTAACGATCTCACGGTATATGCATGAATGGTGCATAAATAATAACACAGAAATTCAACACATCCCCAAGCAAAAAACGCAGTGCTAGCTTTTCCCAATAAAATGGAGCTTTCTTTATTAATGCAACAAAGTAGTTCACGTACAAGACAAATCAGTCCTTTAACCTGCCAAAAATTCTTCCCCTTCTATTCTATTCCTCTATTTATAACTTTACAAAAATGTCTTTCCCCAACCCTAACCCTAGGGAAGCCCAAAAGTTTGTCTTCTAGTTCTCATATAAGACAAAATTAGTTTCCAGCTGTTTTTAAAATGTTTATACAATAAATTAGCTTGCAGTTGTCTTTTAGAATTTACAATAAAAAACAAATTAACATTCAGCTGGCCTGTCCACTTCAGCTGGCATGTCCACTTCAGCTAGCCTGTCCACTTTAGCAATGCAACTAGTCCACATGCCAGCTTCTCGTATAATAAAGTTGCCTCGCACAGACACCATCATTTTTAGTGAGATCTCATGCTTAGACAGTTCTGTTTTAATGTTTGCTACGCTTGCTATTGTCGCCTGGGTGATGTCCTCCAGAAAATAAGCATGAATAAAAGCTTTCCCAATAAAACAGTGGAGGTCTTCTGGTGTCAAGACATCTATCTTCCTTAGGCATTTTATTTCTATATTCAGTTCGCTCTGCAGCTCCGACAAATGCTGATCTTTGTGAGGAAAATCATGTATGGTCTGAGGTAAAACCATATGGCATTTCTCAAGGGTTTCCTAGATATTTAAGTAGAAGTTGATACATTTCCTGATGGTTTTCTGGATTCCACTACTTATTTTTGTAGCACAGTCTCTACAAAACTCAAGGAGTCCTAAATCCAGTTGTGAATCCTCTTCAGACTTGAGAGGTAGGTTTCCTAGGAATCCTGATTTTCCTTTTCTCCATTCAAGTTGTCTATTGATTTCCTCCAAGTGGCATGCATACTTTTTCTTGAGTCTCAGTGCATCAACATCAATTACTTTCATCCTTGTAATCATTCTCTTCATCTTATAGACCTCTTCTGTGATCAACTCTAGTGACTAATGAATTTTCCTCAGTATATCACATGCTTGTTCATGGAACGGGGTTAAGTCCTGCTTCTTCTCATCTGCAACCTTTAGTTTCTCTAACAGAGACTCCTTTTCTTTCGTCATCCTTTCGAACTGAGGCTTATAGAACTCGATCTACTGTATACTATTGGCCTCATGTTGTTCTAACTCTTTTATGCGAGTTTCTAATTCTTTCTTCTCGCTTTCCGCGGTTACTAGTTGCACATTTAGTGCATCATTTTCATATTCGAGCTTTTGGGTCTGCTTCGCTATTTGTCCCTTTTTAACTTGAAGCTCACTATACTTCCTTTTCAACTCATTACCTCGATGTATTTCTTTCAACAGATTATCCTTCACTTTAAAGAGCTTGTCCTTATATTTTTTCACTTCTTCTACCAGCAGATCTACATTATTGGCACTTGCCTGAGCCGAGACCACACGAGATGTTGCTGTGAACTGAGGGTCTCTATTAGTCCCTTGAAATATCGAAACTTCTGTTACTGTGACTTCATCTTGGTCGTCTTTAGTTTTCATCCTCTTTATCGATCTTCTCATGATAGCCTTCTTGTTCTTATCGAAAAAAATGGAATCCATCTTTGCCACTTGGCGTTGCTTTGAGGGAGTGAATGGGGTGAGAGCGAGCTCCTGAGTTGAGACATGTCCTTCAATGGTTGTCTCTGGCGGGTTTGTCGTTGATACATCTATGCCCATATCTTGTGCGCCTGAGCTCCCTTGTTCCACAACTTCCTTGGACTTCTCTGCTTCCTCTTTTTGCCTTTGCAATTCCGCTGCTTCCTTTTCCACTCTCTCCTTTATTTCCTGCAACTTTTCAGCCTCTTCTTTCTTTATCCTTTCGGCTTCTTCTTTCTGTAGTCTATCAACTTCTTCTTTCTGCAGTCTCTCAGCTTGCTCCTGCTGAATTTTGGCAGCTTTTGCATCCTAACGTTGTTTCTCTTCATGTTCCTTTTGAAGCCTCTCTGCTTCTTCCCTATGCTTCTCTGCTAGCTCCTTTTAAAGCCTTTGATTTTCTTCCTCTTTGAGTCTATCTATCTCTTCTTTATTCTTCTTTTCAACTTCCTCTTTTTGTTTTAGCCCAGCTCCTATGGAATCTTTGGAACTGGAACCGGCTCCGCTTTTGGGGTGATAGCGCTTGCCTAACTTGGTCATGTTTTTGGCACTTAGAAAGAACTCTTCATCTTTGTCAAAAAGGTGCGTGTAATCAAAAGTGACCTTGTAGTTAATAGAGTGAGCAACAAATTTGCCTTCGGGATCATGCCTTCTGAAAATATTTGTTCCAAGATGGAAGGCTTATAAGTCCTGAGCAAATTCTATACCATCTCTCGCCTTGGGGAGCTGGTATGCTCCAATGGTAAAAGGCATCGGCGAGTAATCTGTGGCATACCGGGGCAATAGGGACGGGGGTTGACTCCCTCCACACATTCTGATGTATGTTCCCTCCGAAGAGAAGTAGTAATCTCCGAATGCTTCTATGATTGGCATAGCATTCTCTGATAGGAAATTTGGTTCTGCCTTGAAGAGTAATGGATATAGGGGCATGATGAACTTTTCACAAATCTGAGTGTAGTGGCTTGCATACTTGTGTGCCCACGTCATCTGATAAGCCACATGGCGGGGAGACTCTTTGCTCTTCCAGATGCATCCCAAATCAGGGAAAGGGTGCTTGATGAATAAACAATCCACCAGATAAGAGGACATGAAGAAATCAGCTTTATTTTGTGTCAATCCTCCCTGTGTAGCAGTTATATGTGAAGCCATGCTATATGAGATGATATTAGCCTAGTTGAATATTGTACCATGTGTGGCCACATGGAACATCACCTGCACCCAACTGAGTTTATATATTTTTCCATTTGCCACACTGAAAAATCGGCTCAACATGAGGGCGATGAGCCTATACGGAGTCCTCAGGTGCTGACTCTCGTATTCTCTGCTGGCCCTTGACCTAATCTATCTTTCGGTGATTGTCATCTTCTTGGCACAGTCTAAAGGATCCATTTTGAGTCCTGATATCCACTCATCATTCAGTAGGGCCTTAGGGTAGGGCAATTTGTATGCTGTCATGATATGATCTAGTGCGAAAGATGCAAGGCCCATCCCGGTGACATCTGTGATGAATCTGGTGTTAGTATTCACTTGGGGTAGTATCCAACCAATAACCTCCGAGCATGGGAACAACTTCGGGCGAGTGGCCTCTTTGTGGATACCAAACCCTTTGATGTTCTTATAAACCATTATCTCTTCCAAGGAGGCTTCAGGGAAGTTTTGGTTTTCTACAACTCTGTATAGTTCACCCCATTGATATTCTGGGGTAGCTCCTGTGATAGCTTTCGTGTCACTGAACATTGTTTCAAGTGAGGTGTCTAAAAGTATTTCTATGTCTGAGTCTGAATCGGCTAGTTTAGCTTTCTTTCTGGCAGACTGCTTGTGCATATCATACCTGTGACGACACTGAAGGGACCAATGAGGAATCCTAATGAATAGTGCAATATTTATGATGCAAAATAAGTAGAACAAAACTCAATGTGAGTGCCAACTTCCATTTAAAACTGCCCATTAAGGCAGAAAACTCAGGAAGACGAACATTTACACAAAATTCTCCCATGCAGTAGTTCAATGAGTGCGATTTAAACAAAAAACAAGTGCCGTTGATGATCATTCAACATTATCTCATCACAATAATCAATGAGCAAGAGAGCGCTATCGGCATTATTTTAGAATTTAAAAATGCGAAGTAATTATGCCGTGGAATAAGACAAGATTTAAAGCAAACCATGCAATTTAACATCTGTGCAATTCTATCTTTTGAGGAACCATTAAAAGTGACGGATGAAGCCTTTTTTACGAAAACAAAACAGCCATGTGCAGCTAAAATTTAACTGAAACTTATGTCGAGAGAAGCTGACAGAAGCAAGTGTGTGTGTGTGAAAAGAAATAGAGCACAGTGACTGTGTGAAACTCGTTTATTACAAGACACTTCTAGTACTTGAAGATAAAGCAACTTATGTTTGGCTAAAAGGATCAATATGGTCGTCGGGGGCTTCGAGGATTTGGTGAGGCTTAGCAATAGAAATCCTGCGGATTGAACCTGGTCTAAAACAAAATCTTAGGACGAAAGATTCTAGAAATGGTGCTAGTTTCCAGACTTTGATGAAAATCAAAGCGAAAGACTGTGACAGGCCCAAGTTAGTCATGAGGTTTATGTCAACAGGGATTCTGGGCTTGGAAGAATAATCCATGGGTAAAACCTGTTGGACGCATCGCTTAAAGATGAGGAAGGTCGACCTTAAAAGACTTTACCTTCTAACACTTCCATAAACAACTTAAAACAAAACAAATGTTGAACCCGAAAGTCAAGCAGACCAAGCAAATAGAACAGATTCGAGAACCTACCTGTCAGTACTTGAGAGTCTTATTGCGCAAGTTTGCGTGTGTTCTGACTGTTGACAACCTGGTGCTTTTCCTATGGCATTTGATGGTGCTCCTCTAGTTGCAAATGGTGGGAAAAGAACCAAAAACCCCATTACATATATACGTCTCAGCATTTAAGACATATGGGTTGGTAGCTGGGCAATTAAAGTGCACGGGGCTCGATGGACCGAAAAAAAATGAATATGCATGGGCTCACTTAAAGTTTCCACTTGCCCGCACTCGCGTCTTCCCAAACAAACGGTGTAGATGGCCTGCGCGGAACGGTGGGTCGATGATATAAATTTAGCTACCGCGCAATGGTCGACGAGTTTGAGCTTTAAAACTACGGTAAGAACGCCGTGATGAGGATCGACGAAAAGACGAACAAAACTACACAATGATTGGCGGGGTTGGTGGTAAATGCTGCGAAATGGTCGGCCGGACCAGGCTCAAGAGCGAGCGATTGATCGGAAAAGAAAAAAACAAGATTGACGCAACAGTCGGAAAAATAGTGTTAAACACTGCGACCAGAACACGAGGTAGGGCCCAAAAATAAGTGCCCGATCGACAAAAAAGAGCCAGAACACTGCGCAACAGTTGGAAAAAATTAAGCCAGAAGGTTGAAACCAATCGGCGAGAAGTAGGCCAAAATAATGGCACAACGGTCGGCGAAGATAAGACAAGGATCGACGCAATGGTGGACGAAAGGTAAGTTAAAAACTGCGACCGGTCAACGAGGTTAGCCTTAAAGGCTGTGACCACTCTAACAACAAAAACCACTGGTCGACGAAAAATAGACTAAAAAGCTGCGACCGGTTTTTTTGGAGAAAAAAATGAAGTTTTGCCTTAGCCAAAAACAACTTTTCTTGGAGAAAAATGACAACTTAAAGGGTAAAAAACCAAGCTTTCAAGAGACCACAAAAACTCTCTAAAAACAAAAGGGGGGGCCCTATAATTTTCAACAAATTATGGGGATCAGGTTGCAGTAGCAACAATTGCATATACATTATGTTGGTTGATGGTTCATACACGGAGCCATACATGAAATCTACAAAAACCTGACTGTCTGCTAGGAATAATTTCAAAGTATTTTCCATCCAAAATTGCGGTTGAAAATTTGTTGAATACACCATATTTTATGTCGACATCGTTTCCAAAGCCAATCTGAATATTTGTATAGGAAAATGCTGAGTGTCGAGTAATTTAAATTTGAACCAAATATCCGACCATAAATATTTAAAACATAGCAAATACCATCTAATACTTCAAAGTTTTGTTAGAAGCCGTAAAAAACTACAGAAATTGACAAAGAGTAAATGTTAACTCCAGAATTTTTGCAGTAATTCTATGAGATCCATAATTTTTAATAATAAGACTTTAACTTTTAAATGTCGAACGAATCTCATGAACACTTTCCACATCCGTTACACTTACCCCACCACGTTTGTTACACGTACACCATATAATTCCATTGTTTTCCCTACGTATAATAATTTCTCTCCTTGAATAATTGAAATTTGAGATTTCTTTACACTTGATTAAATAATTCCTTAATATATTAAACCTATTTCATAAATCTGAGGATTTGTCGAGGATTTGATTCATATATAAAATGGAATGGAACACTTCATATGTGGCTTGGTCGTTACACCAGCTTGGGGAAGTGATTCGGCAGAAGAATCCCTGTCACTTCCTGATTGTTCAAGTGCCATAAAAACTAAAAGAATTTCACCAATCAAATTGGTTAGATAACAGAGAATTCATCCATGGGCCTGGCTTGATTTGAATAACATGCTTGGAAATGGCTGCAGTAATTCATTTTCACCAGTTACTCCAACTCTTTTTTGACCTCGTCCATCAAGGCAATTTGGTCATGCATGTTAACGTCTAAGTTTTCAATTTGGGACTCCAAGTAGGCTATGTTGTTTTCATTGTAATGTGCTTCCTCAGTCAAGGTGGCAATTTTATGATGCACTCCCCCAACCCATTCTTGGAAAAACCAAAATATTCTTTTAAAATCCTCTAGATATCCTATGAAGCTCGTGTAAATCTCACGCCAGGAGGGCATGGTTTCTCCGTTTAATACTAGAAGAGAAGAAGAAATCCGAGCTCAAGAAAGGTTCCCACCTTACTGAGTACCAGACAGAGTTGAATGTTTGAATGTATATGAGAACAAACAAAGAGATTTGATTTATAAATCAAAAGAGCAGACTTAGACTTGTTCTCCCATCCCATAGAAGATAAGACATAGGGGGAAGGGGAATTATCCCACTTAAAGGCGACAAGACCAAATGTAGACAGGTCTCGACAGAGGACTTCTTCCTCGGGAATATTTGTAGGTTGAAAATTTCCCCAATTATATGCTTTATCCATCAAATTTGTCTGGTATCCCTTTTCAACCATCAAATCCTTGCTTGTGCTAGTCTTAACCATGTGTAAGGAGAATGGAAATGCATCGCCAGTGGCCTTAAAGCCTCAATTACTATGAAAACCAAATGCAATTAATCTTTCGCATATGTACTCCTATGGAGTCCACCGCATATCTCCACACATGCTGTACCTCGGAGAAGGTGTCTTGAGGGGGCTTCCCAAAAATTCCCTATCTAGTTCTCATGCTCAAAGGAGTGACCATATTATTGCCTTGGTTTCTCCCTAGGACAATGACCCCCTTGATGATGCTTAACATGGAATCCACTTTCTTATGAGTGGTTGATTATCGTAGGCTATCATCCCTTGGTCTATCTTTATTCCACGATTTTCCATATCATCTGCTAACCCACTGTTTTCTCGCCTAAAATGGAAATACAAAGCTTGGGAGGGGGAGATTATGAATATTAGAGGAAATTTGAGGTCTAAAATGGACCTCCTAAGGAAAACAATAAAATAATAGTTTAAATATGAAATAATAGTTAAAATAATAAAATAATATTTATTAATTTTGAAGGAAGAAAGAAAAAAACTACTTTTTTGTTCGTATTTTCAACATATCTCCCAATGTTTTTACTCAAATTTCGAGTGGGATCACTCGGTGGATGCGAAATTAAATTCCGCATCCAACGAGTACCCACGCTGCATACTTTTGACGGACCCCACTGCATACTTTTGATGGACCCCGTTGCCCCAAAAACAAGAAATACCTGAAAAAACTTGACGATGTCCGAGTATTTCTTGTTTTTGGGGCAGTGGGGTCCGTCAAAAGTATGCAGGGTGAGTACTCGTTGGATGCAGAATTTAATTCCGCATCCAACGAGTGCTCCTGCTCGAAATTTGAGTAAAAATACATGGAGATATGTTGAAAATATGAACAAAAATAATAGTTTTTTATGACAAATATCTCAAGTCAACCATTATCGGTTGACTCATTTTATTGAAATTCTATTGGTTCTTGAATTCCAACTCATCAAAAAATTATGGTTGGCTCATTTTCTTATAAGGCCTATTTCAGACCTCAAATTTTCTCTAATTTATTTTCTTAATTCTTCCACAGTTAGAAGGATTATCCTTATAGGGACTTCACATTTTTTGGATTACAAGCCTATAATCGCCAAAGATGATGATTTTTGAGATGCTTAATTTTGATATGTTTTCCAATCCTTGCAGAAGAGCCAACAATTATTCCTCATTATTTGTTCTTCCCAAACCCCAAGCAAATGTTTTCACAACTTTCCCTTTAGGGTCCACAATAACCCCTCCCACTCCTGCCACCCCTTAGTGTGCACTATTAATGAACACTTATAAAAATAATTTTTTTAAAACCCCCTCCCAATACATCTTTCCAAATAAAAACATCCATATTTTCACTAGAATTCCTATATATCCATTTTTCTCGTAATATTTTAAAAACCCATGTTTTATTTCTATTACTAGTATGGTGACATGACACAACCGTTATAAGCCTTAGAATATTATAGAGTGAAATATGATATCTTGGTGGGAGTATATATTCAAGACGTGGAACAAACCCTTAATGTAACTTGGCTTCACACACAGTTGTTCCAATAGACTTCACACATAGAGCATACCTATTCAAATACAAGCATGACTTCACACATGGGAAAATTCACACAAATATCATATGTATGCAAACACTAGTTTGGCTACACACATATCAGACCCAAACCACCTTGACATGTAAAGTTATACCCATTCAAACCTTTAGATACATGATGAACTTCTCACCCATTAGTACCTAATTCTAACTTCTCCCTAATATTAATGGATTTTTATTATATTAAAAATACCCCCAGGCCCCTATATAGTAAGAAATATATTAATTCCATTTTTTAGAATTTTAAAGCTCACAATATGAACTCGCGTTGATATGATATTGCTTACTTAGTGAACCCCGTGATTGTATCATAAAAATCATTATTACATCATTTCATAATATATCAATATATATCCGTGTTAACCATGAATCTATGCAATTTTTTTAATCTAAATTTAAAGTCATAACAAAACTTCTCATTTTCCTAATAACCCAACAATGAAATATCAAAACATTTTAAATTTATTTTATTTTTTAAAATTTAACATCATTGTTTCAATCTCCCTAATGTTTTGTATTTTTATTTTTTATGAGCTAGTAGAGATTATATTAATATTAAAAAAATTGATTTACACATACTGAGAGAATCGAATCCATATTTAAGGTTGACTTCAAGGAAACCCGGACCAAATATTAAACATAAGTTTGGTATTTTATGTTCTAGCTATCAAACTAGTATTATGGATAATATTCAAAATGAACCTATTAATTGTTTCAGAGCTCTGAGTATTTCTCCTGTAATTAGAAGAGGAAAAAAAACTCAAAAAGACAGACTTTTGGAATCTATTTTTAAAATCTTGCATAATCTTCTCGAGGGTGATTTTCAAGTCCTCGATTTGCCTGAATGCCTAAGTGTTCTTCAGTTGTGAATTCCATGCCATTAGTTTCTCTGTAAATGATGTTCAAATTCCTTTCTATTCTCTTGTTCTGTACTTGAATTTTGTTGTTATGTTCTATAAGTTCCTCCATTAGTAGAACCAGTTCATTCATATCCTCTTTTGTAGCGAGGAGGACCTTTCCTAGCAAGGTTTTTATTTTCCAATAGAGGGATGCGGTCTTAAAGTGTTTGGTTTTCCTACCCTTGGTATTCCCTTCATCTAGTACATAAGCCTCCATATTTTCCTGTATCACCTTGTCCTTAGTACAATCTTGTTCCAATTTAACTCCTTCCTCATAATCTACTATCTCTCTTTGAATACGAGCATGGGTGAGACATAAGTAGTAAGTCTTAAGCTAATCAATATCCTAACAAATTCAACTTTCACTAGCAAGTGCTTTTCCCTTTCAAGGATCTCAGGAGAGGGGCGCTTTGGTCATGGTTGAAAGCATGTGAAAATTTAGCTTTGAATTAGGTTCAAAGGTATGAGCAACAAGTAGAATGAAGGAGTGTTGGATACAATGTTGGGAGAAGGGAGACTGGGGGGAATGATTGACATTGGTTATAGAGGAAAGATTGAAATATATATAGAGATTTCCTATTAGAGCAGACGGGGATTAGATTGCATGAACCACAAGGTTTTTTTTCTGGAGATTCATTAACATAGCTGATTTTTAACTAAGAATCAAAGTGGGTAAGAGTTGAGTTTGAGAGAGAGTTGTTATGAACTACCTTGGTGTGATGATTCCGTATAATGGGCCATTGAATTGAGTATACTCCTACATTAAACTTGTCCTTTTGTAGCTTACGCCTAAGTTCCATGATTGATGCACTGCCATGTTATGAGCTAGTTGTACTTATATATTTCCCTTTTCCATTACCAGGATTGAAACCATGTAAGAAGTAGGTTATTCCCTGATTGCACTAGTCGACCGCGTCATGGCTATTGCAATCAACTTCTTTGGAGGAACAAGTTCATGCCATGATTTTCCTTGGTGGATGCCTATATACTCGACTGTTCACACACTTAGATCGATTTTGTTGTAGACATGATAGTTTCATTATTGCATGAGGTGGCTAGGTGGTGGGCACTCTTCGTGGGAGTGGATAGGTGTCTCTATTGTTGTCCTCTCCTGGGAGCATGTCCCTGTACTGTCCTCCATTTGCATTAAAGTCACCCGATTTGTGGTATCCCCCTAATTCTTAACAAATACAATGTTACTTATTAGATTTCACAATTTTATCTATTGCAAATGCTACATATACATTTCTTCCTTCAACAAGAATAAAAAATGCACCAATATATAATAGCACAACCACTTAACTTGTGGCCGGTGAACACCGATAGATCATAAGTTAAGTGCCATGAACCTGTTGTCCATGCCTCAACTACCTGTTACCTTTTTTAGGTAAATGGGTTGTGTGTCACTACATGCTGTCTATCCATGAGCTACAAGTTATCCATGTATCAACTACCAATTATTTTTTATATTTCTTTTTTTTATAATTGTTTATTTAGAATTTTGAACGATGAGCATAAAATCAATTTGGACAGTACACTCGTCCTATCCTCCTTCAATCTAGGAAAATCATATATGGTAGTCCACCCCAAATTCTAAGATATAAACACCTATCAGTGTAATTATTTTTATTACATTATTGAAAATAATAAAAAATTTAGCCTTTAATTGTCTAATGGTTTAAAAAAAAATATATTGCCCAATTTTCCAATTAAAATTAAAAAAATGATATATATTAAATTAAATAAATATAAATACAATTACAAAATAAATTTATATTAAATTTTAAAATCCAATATTTTTAATATTGTAACATTTATAAACAAATCGATGATGATGGCCCCGGCACATATTTAAAAAAATTCAACGTTGGCCCCATGTAGCACATTAATTAATTTATAGGTATGGTTTTTGATGCTCCAATGGTTAGTGTCAATCATGTTTCAGTCCAGAAGCCCTCCCACATCGTCAATGCATGCGTCTAGTTTAACCATGGAAAATTTCAGTCCAAGCTAGCACATATTTAAAAAAATTCAACGTTGGCCCCATGTAGCACATTAATTAATCTATAGGTAGGGTTTTTGATGCTCCAATGGTTAGTGTCAATCATGTTTGAGTCCGGAAACCCTCCCACACCGTCAATGCATGCATCTAGTCTAACCATGCCAAATTTCAGTCCAAGCTAGCACATATTTAAACAAATTCAGTGTTGGCCCCATTTAGCACATTAATTAATCTATAGGTAGGGTTTTTGATGCTCCATTGGTTAGTGCCAATCACGTTTGAGTCCGAAAACCCTCCCACAACTTCAATGCATGCGTCTAGTCTAACCATGCCAAATTTCAGTACAAGCCAACACATATTTAAAAAAAATCAACGTTGGCCCCATGAAAAAACTTTTGATGAGGAACAACTTGGGAAAATAGATTATCCTCGATGGTAGAAATGAAGAAATGATGATGATGATGAAGATGATGATGATGATGATGAGGATGAGGATGACGACGATGATGATGATGATAATGATGATGATGATGATGATTATGATGATAATTATGATGATGATGATGAGGATGACGACGATGATGATGATGATGATGATGATAATGATGATGATGATGATGATGATGATGATGATGAATATGAAGATGATGATGATGATGAATCCAACGCCAATTGGGTTAGCATGATAATTGTGCATTTCCTTACTAAGCTTCTCTCTGTTTCAAGAATAATTTAATATTCTCTACTAAACAGGGCCAACCACGCGAAGGGGGAAGCTCTTATGGCCCCTATCCCCCCCTCACATCACTCTCAATTCCCCATAACCCGACAAAAATATCTATGTACAAAAAAATTAAATGTGTTTTTTGTCATACTCTATAACAAGCAATGTTTCTAATTTTAACATACAAGAAAATGGAAACTCACTAAGAAACAATTAATTTATTATACGTATTGCCAAAAAAATTCAATATTTCTATCGCAAAATTAAATCAAAATATATAGAGTAGATATATTACTGCATACCTCGTACACTTCAATGGACTTCATCATCTTCTCCATTTGAGTCATAATTTGTATCATCCGATGATCCAGATTCAACATCGTAAGGATTGGCCATATCATCATCGTCGTCGATGTCAGTTACGATCATCATGTCATTGTCGATATCATCTTCATGGACATTGTCTGATACATCATCTGATTCAAGAAATTCTTCGACATCTTCTTCTGGAACATGATCATCTAACTCATGTTGATCATGATCATCTTCAACGATGTCTTCCTCTTCGAGAACGTCTTCATTACCTTCATCTACGTTATACTTTACTGGCCTTCCTCTTGGATAGCGTCTCACAGCAAATGACCAACCCGCTCTACCTGAAACCTCGGAGTAAAATACTTGTTCACATTGGGTTGGAAGAACATAGGGCTCCGTTCCTGGCTCAAACAACCTTGTATTTACCATGGTAAATCCATTATCATGTTCAATAATTGTTTTATCAGGATCACGTTGATTCAATCGACACCTGTACCATTTGAAAATGAACATAAATACTTTGAAGGAGTTAAAGTCACACTGAAGATTGTATTCTAGATACCCATAGTATCAATTTTCAGAGAGTTCTGGATGTCTGTCACTTCTAGAAAAAACATTGGTCACCTCAAAGACTGCAGATATCCCACAATCTGATGTTTTCTTCGTTTCATCCAACTTTTTGATGCGATATCTACAACCATTGCACCACATAGCCTTATGGTGTTTTACCTACAACAAGGCATACAGGAAAAGATTACATAATGATCCAATATTTATGATTAACTAGTGCATGTTTATAATTCCATACAGGGAAAAAAATCAGTGTGTACAACGACAATATTTTTTATAGAAAAATAAATAGTGCGGTTGATTAATATGCTTACCTGCTTATCTTTTACACCTCTTGCTAAATTGATTTCCCTTTGTGTTATATTGGTATCTCCATTGCGATGTGCAACTTTAACCAATGAGGCCACACCTTCCCATGATATTCCATGACCATATTGTTCACATTGTTCAATCCATACCCTCATCCAGTCAAGATTGTTTGCGATGTATAAATGAATTGCATCCCACTCTTGACCAACTGTTTGATGACAACAAAATTAAAATTCAATACAAATGTATAGTCACTTAACATGAAAGTATATTAGTACACTCTAAATTGATGAAAAATATTGAATATAAAAATAGAATATGTATGATATATATACATAAAAATCAACAGTCAAATGTGTTATATTAACTTTCACCTTTCTCAATCTACCTTTCCCCTTCGAGTACTCCCCTTCGAAATCTTTATTGGAGTTTCGATCACAAATGCGACGTAAATTGAGCTTTGATGCTAATATAGGAAGATCTTTACTAATATACAACATGCTTTGGTATACCATATATCCCTCCATCATAGAACCCTCAGCATATGCTCGTTGTCTGACCAAACCCTTCATAAATTTCAAGTGCCTCTCAACCATCCACATGGACCTTGAGTGTGCAGGTCCACACAATTCAATCTCCTCAACTTGGTGTATGAGGTAGTGTTCCTATGCATTGAAAAATGCCGAAGGTAGATTCTTCTGCATTTCACACATGAGATGAGAAATTTCTCTCCTCCAATACTTTATGTCTTCTTTATGGAATTCTTTAGATGGCAGCCATCTACAATTGACATGACAACCCAATCAAGAGATATTTAAAGGAAAAAAACATTATATTACATACCATGAATTAGAGAACAAAAATCAAATATAAGTTCTATGTTGAATTAAACAAACACTAAGCGCATGGAAAAAATCACCACTTACCTCATGTATTTCCCGAGATTATATATTATTTGTTTGACATTGTTGTCAAAGTTGTCTGGGATAGAGAGAGGTAGAACATACTGTAACAATATACAAATCGTTTCATTTTTTCAACAAAGATTAGACAAACAAAAATACCAACCATATTCACTAGAATAGAAAAAAATAAATTAAATGCATACCATAATAATTACCTTCATGAAGACATGCCAATCATGCGTTTTCACCCCCGCGAAATCACCTTTCTTTGTTACGATAGTCTTCATGTTCGCACAAAATCCGGTGGGAAATTTAATTTTTCGCATGACTTCTTTTACAACATTACTTTGGTGGTCCGTTAAAATCCATGGAAGTGAATTTATATTAATTTGCTCTCCGTTGCTATGAAATTGAATGACGTCTTTCATTGCATGGTTGCTATCTTGAATGTCTTTGCAAATTTTGACAATTTTTTCTTTCTCACTCCTTCCATCCAATATTCGCCATAATGTTTCAGTCACATTCTTTCCGATATGCATTGTATCAAATAGATGAGCAATTTGTAGGTGCTCATAGTAGGGCACCATACTAAATTGTCTAGGATAACTTTTCATTCCTCGTGGAAGCCCATTAATGCCTTCATGATCACATGAACGACAATCATGAATAGTAGTTTATAAAGAAATTACATAAATCAATGTCAATTACAGTAAACAATACACAATAAAAAAAATACAATATGACATTTCATATACGATGATTCATACGTACCTTGACGATTTCTATTATATTGCAACTTCCATAGGTGAGGTGTCATTCTCTACGGTTTTAATGCAGTCTCTTGCTTGCCATTGAACAAATGTTTTTCGGTAGTTCAATACCTGTGATTCTTAGAGAGGAAGTGCCTATACTCATCAAACACCTCCTTTCCTAAGCTTTTTGAACGACGAGATTTGATCTTAGGACCACAAACTAGACATGCAAATTTCCCCTTTGTCTGAAGACCTACATAAAGAAATGGAATATCTATGTCATTTATAATTATATACAAAATGACTGGATTATTTTGAAAAACATGCGTGCGCAGTATATTAACTAGTTCAATACAAAATTAAATGCAAATAAAGTGGAACTTATAATTACATACCACAAAAATGGGTTAGCCCTGGGGCATCATGTATTGTCCATACAAGCATTGCATGGAATTGAAATTGCCTTTGTCATATTGGTCTAGATGTGTCATACATAGTGATGCCATTCCATAACTTTAGTAGCTTGTCAATAAGAGGTTCGATATATATATTCATATCTTTAACTTGGTACTTACCTGATTGATTTGAACATATAAAAAATATAATTACGAGATGCACCATTTAGATATATAAACCAAATTGCACAATAGAAAAACATTAAATATATATATGAAATTATGTGACAAAAAATGACAAATGAGATACCACTACATTAAAAAAAAAAATTGTAGACATAATATACCTGGAACAATCATCGACAACATTATGTGCTCCCTTTTTACTGTCAACCATGGAGGAATGTTATTGTTGATAACAAAAATAGGCCACACCGAGTAAACAGATCTCATCTCTGCAAATGGATTGACACCATCTGCTGCCAAAGAAATCCTAAGATTACGAGGTTCTTCTTTAAAGTGAGGCCATTTTTCCTCCATATCTCTAAATGCAGACCCATTTGCAGGCATCCGAATAATGTCGTCTTGACTTCTGTTCCGTGCATGGTAATCCATAAACTGCGCTACGTTTTTGCAAGCGAACAGTCGTTGCAAATGTGGAATAATGGGAATATAACGTAGAACCTTGCAAGGCACCTTTTTTGTTACTTGATCTGTTCGATATCTACTGATATGACATTCAGGACATTTTGTTGCAAATTCATGCTGATTATAATATAGAACATGGTCATCGGGGCATGCATGAATTGCTTCATACTGCATTCCAATTTCTTTCATGATGGTAGATAAATCTCAATATGTGTGAGGTAAAATATTTGACGGTGGTAACAGATATTCACCTATCATGCTACAACAAATAAAAATAAAAATCTAGTTAATACAATATAGAAATAATATTAATGAAACACATTTCATCCATATTAATTTGACTTATGAATTAACAAACAAATTATTAGACGATCATATATATTATGTGATGGAATATATTACATACCTTAACATCCATGTGACTGATATGTTTGAAAGACCATTCATAACCTTCAAGTTCATTATCAACAATATAGCAGAGAGAAGATTTGTCTTGGATCCCTCATAAAGGGGTTCGTATGCCTTCTCAAGAAGAGATATATCATGAATATCATCAAAATGATCATCATGTTCATAATCATGATCATGATCATGATCGTCATTCATTCTAACATTAAATGAATCATGGATCAAAGTATTTGTAACATCATCTTCAACTCTGTTATTAGTATGATTATCTTCTTCAATATGATCATTAACTTGTTCTCCATTATTCATAGCTCCATGTTCCTGCAGTACTTGTTTTGGAAGCACTTCCTCCACACAATATGTCGTAGGATGTCTTTCCTTTAAAATTACATGAAACCACCAATAGATAAAAGTTAATATAAGAAATTAAAACGAAAAATGTAAAAGTTTCAAAGCAAAATGAAAACATTTTTGTGATGCATTTAAAATTAAACAAATTTTGTATGGTTAATAGAGAATACTATATAATGAACAATGCAATCAATACTGTAATGTTCATGTTTTATTTTTTCATTTAGAGAAGCGAGGTGCTTTGATTTTTCTTGGTAAACAAAACATGCAATCAATCAAATAGATCAATCAACTACTCTTTATTATTACCTTTGAGTGTAATACCAGCCTAGATCCAAATCCTAGGTTCTATCAAGCGCCGAGAATGATCAAATCTCCCGAGGTGCAAACCTCTCCTTGAATAGCTCCTTGAGTGTAATACCTAAGCCACCTAATCCTAAGCTCTAAAGTCTCTAGTTTAAGTCTCATATTTACTTTTTACTTTGTATTATTCTTTTTTGTTTATGGCCCACATAATATTTATTACTTTTTACCTTTTATTATTCTTTTTTGTTTACTTTGTATTATTTTGCTACTCCACACACTTGACAAATACTTTAAATTCTCATATTTACTTTTTACTTTGTATTATTATTTTTTGTTTATGACCAACATAATATTTACCACCTAATCCTAAGCTCTAAAGTCTCTAGTTTAAGTCTCATATTTACTTTTTACTTTGTATTATTCTTTTTTGTTTATGGCTGACATAATATTTATTACTTTTTACTTTGTATTATTCTTTTTTGTTTACTTTGTATTATTTTGTTACTCGATAAACTCGACAAACACTCGACTAACAAGATCCCCCTCATAGTGGGCTGTAGAGCGCCTCTCGGTGCAACAAACAAGAAGAGAAAAATACAAGAAAAACTAAAAATTACAGGTTAAAAATGACTCTTTTCATGAGTGGTCTCTACAGTTAGATAAAAAGGGGAAACACGAAGGGTCTAGTTTCTACTTTAGGGATGAAAAGAACAATGGCCAATTGTATTGTTGGTCAAATAGGTGCATCCAAACTATCCAAAAGACATAAAAATTGACCCAATTACTGAGCAAAGCTACTAAAATATAACTCAAAACTTCCCATACTGTCCACTAAGGTAAGATAAACGATGCTATGGTTTCTATAGAGAAAATAGAAGAGAAACAACATGCTAATATAGTCGTTATTTCTATTATTTCTATTATCGTTATTTCTACTATACCCTATATTCAACATGCACACAAGAAAAAAATATTATAATAAATAATAAATATTAAAATAATATTTATTGTCCATGTTAGTACCCCATCTATTGAAACCATGATCAATAGATAAAAATTAATATAAGAAATATTAAAATAATACATACATTTACAAAAGCAATCAAAATAAAAACATATATAATGCAAAAATTACAAATGGATGATATTCATGTCCCCTTGCAGCGTGTCCATGTTCCCTACAATGTTTTGTGGCTGTTGTGATCAAATTTATTCTCCTCTTAAAGCCCTTGCATTGACTACATGGACAATAACATTTCCGATCACCCCTTGTTTCAACTCCTTCCCACAATCTAGCAATCAATTGTCGATTTTGTTCATCTGGATCAGGAATATTGCTAGTTGATATTTTCTCGTAAAGAGCTTGAATGAAGATTATCGATCTTAGAAAATCAAGCTCCACACTTCGCTCGCTGAAATCACAAAAACAATGGAAATAATGAAAAACAGTCCGCTGAATCAAAAAACTTCCGCAAACCGTCGCTTGTATAGCAATCATGTCGGAATGTTTCGAAATTTATAGGTTTTAAAATTTAACAGTCCATCGGATATCCAATGTCTTGAACTTAGTTACCATTGGAGAGTATATGTCGGATATATCCGACATGTTAGGGTATCATATGCTGTCGGATATTCGACAGTCTCGGGTATCTGTTGTCGTCGGATAGCCGACGGCTAGGACCATAATATATCGTCGGATATCTGACACTCGTTGGCTTAATATTAGGTCGGATATCTGACGACATTGGTCACTATGTTAGGGGCCTCGTCAGATATCCAAGAGCCGTCGGATATCCGACGGGTACTTTTCTCAATTTAAAAAAAAATCATCAAATTTCATGATTTTGAAGGTGAAATCCGACGACATAGTCCTTTTCGTGGGATGTCGTCGGATTTTGTTGTCATACTTTGGGTTCAAATCTTGTAGTGTTTGGACATAGACTGCGGTCCTTACTACTTCAGCCCATAGATGCATAGGAAGATACTGATCATGTATCATTGTCTTCACTACTTCCATGATGGTTCTATTCTTTCTTTCCGCAACACCATTTTGTTGAGGATTGTAGGAGTGGTTAGTTCCCTCTTGATTCCATCTTCTTTACAAAATAATTCAAAATCCTTTGAGGTATATTCTCCACCATTATCTGTCTTGAGTGTCTTGATTTTCTTTTCTGAGTGATTTTCTATCAAGGCTTTGAATTCCTTGAATTTTCCAAAGACTCCATCTTTTCCTTTCAGGAAATATATCCAAGTCTTTCTTGAATAGTCATCAATAAATGTAAGGTAGTATTCATATCCACTCAAGGATGTGGAGGGAATTGGACCACATACATCTAAATGAATCAATTCCAAAGTACTTTTAGTCTTTGTTTCACTCTTTGGAAATGGATTCTTGATATTCTTCCCTTTTGCACATCCTTTGCAAGTGCCTTCATGATCAACCTTCACATCTGGTAATCTTGTTACTAATTTGCTCACATAGGGTAATTATTTGTAGTTGATGTGAGCAAGCCTTCTATGCCATGGCCCACTTGGGCTAGTGGCTTCATGAACAAGGGCTTCTTTTGAATGTCCCTTGAGTTTATATAGCCTTCCCTCCTCTTCACCAATAACAATTGCATCTTCAATTAATTTTCCTTTGGGCCACATGAGTACTTGTCCATATATGAATGAAACCCTATAGACTTTCTTATCTAATGATTATATAGAAATTAGGTTCTTTTTCAAACCAGGTACATATAAAACTTCCTCCATCTTCATGGGGGTTCCAGAATCAAGCTTGTGGCTTGCTTCGCCAATTCCTTTGATAGGATATTGATAGTCATCTTCTAATGATACTTTCTGTGGAGAGGTCTTCTCTTCAAGTCTTGAAAGAGTTTTATTTTGTCCCCATGTGCTTTGAAGGACCACTATCAATAATCCATTTGTCTTCTCCAGGTGTTACAGACCAATAGAGTGCAAAGAATAGAACATACTCTTCTACATCTTCTTCTGCTACTTTAGCTCTTTTCCTTTGAGGTCTTTCCTCCTCTTCGTCTCCACGATCATCTTCTGATAGGGGTGCTTGATGTCTTTTGTGGTGGAAACTCTTCTTCTTCTTCCTTGAAGGACAATCCCTAGCAATGTGTCCTATTTTGTGACAAATGAAACATTGGAATGAAGAGTAATTTCTTCCTGGAATGGTTCTTCTATTCTTTTGAAACCTTTGTGGAGGTTGAGACTCCTTGTGACTTTCCTTCTTGGAGTTGGATTGATTCCTTCTTCTTTTGGTATGGGTGGCTAATGCTTGATTATGTTCTTTGAGTGGAGCCTCTCTATTAGCTACTCTAGGCTCTTCTTGAATGCAATCCTCCCATACAATATCAAACTTCATGCTTTCCTTTCTGGCACACATGGTATGGATGAATGAATTCCAAGGTCTAGTGAGACCATTGAGAGCAGTCATGACTAGTTCATCTTCATCAAGGTTGTCTCCAATGGCTTCTAGTTGTTTCTTGAACTGGGAGACCCTTGTGAAGTAATCTTGAATAGATTCTCTTTGATTCATCTTAGTGCTCTTCAATTGAGCTCTTAGGTTCATATTCCTATTGATGTTCCTCCCTTCATACATTCTGGCTAGGGCATCATACATTTCCTTCGGGGTCTTCTTGGATGACACTTGGGGAATCAAGTGGTCTTTGATAGAATCAACAATGATTCTCTTTGCCCTAATCATATCCTTCTTGTACTTCTCTTTAGCTTCATCTTCCGTAGGTTCTGCAACCTCATCTTTGATGTATTGGGCAAGATCCTTCACTTCAAGAATGAGACCAATCCTATATTTCCATGCTCGAAAATTCTCTATACCCTCTAGCTTGTCCTCAAGCTTAGTGCTTGGGGCCATCTTATCCAGGAGGTCACCAAAAATTGAAAATTCTTAAAATGAAAAACTAATCTTACCAAGAGATGTGCTTGACTGAGTTGAGTTGACTGGTGTACTTTACTTTTGAAAACTTCAACTTTTCACCCTTCAAACTTGACCAGCAAAATTCGGATTTGCAACAGCTTTTCTGGTTTTATGGTTCACCGATTCACTGGTGCGCATCTTTTCTAGTTTATTGGTGCATGAGTTCGCATCTTTTCTGGTTCACTGGTGCACATGTTCACATCTTTTCTAGTTCACTGGTGCACAGGTTCGCAGTTTTTCTGGTTCACTGGTTTTCTGGTCTAGAATTAAAACAAGGGTTTGACTTTCCCAGAGATCTACCCACTCAAAAAGTTTGATCTAGGGCTCAAAATTTTGCTTTTGAGGAGGAGCATCCAACCATGCTATTAGATTCCAAAAAAACCAACTTTTGCAGAAACCCTAATTTTCATCGGAGGAGGAGAGAGAGGTATTTTCACCTTGTAAAAGATGTCCTATTCAGGCTAGCTTTGTTACCATGTTAAGTTTAGCATAAAATTCACAACAAGTGCATAATAAGAATCACTGAAAGAAACACAATCACAAGATAGACACAGATTTATCCTGGGAAACCCTCATGGGGTAGAAAGCCCAACAAAGCTTCCTCAATATAGATGACCAATAAATACAAAGATGTAAACCTCAAGCAAGAGCTCCTTCTCCTCCTTCGTAGATCTCTCTCTCTCCTATGCGCAATTCACAAGTGAGTGAATGAGTGAGTGAGTGTGATAAATGAGAAACACACATCCTCTATTTATACTTTACTCCACTTGAATTTTAACCCTAACTTGGTCGACTTCTCCTAGGAGAGTCTAATAACCCCTAAACAATTAACTCAGGGCCGACCCCACTAAGGGAATCTAATAACCCTAGTTACAACATCCCGACGGAGGAATAAACATCTTCGGATATATAATAATGTCCCGACGGAGGAATGAAATATCTTCGGATAAAGTAGAAATAGAATATTCTTAGAAGTTACAATATTTCAACAATATCTAGTGTGGGAATTTCCATGACTTGGATTGCATGGAACTAAACAATGACAACTTTGTGGCCTTTCTTCAATAATTTGTTTATACAATGGGATGAAATAAATTTAGGAGAACTAGGTGTAATTCTGTGGAGGTGATGTGTGTTCTCGACCAAAGTAAAGATGAGAGAGAGTATAACTAGTTTTAGGTGACCTAGGGAACTTCCAATATACCTGAGGGTACGTGGAAGTGAGATTCCATGTGCAAGTGTTGTGTTATGCAATACTACTCAAAGGGATACCAACAAGAGTTACAATGATGTCCAACAATTTTACTAACTGAGGGTACATCATGGCTAAGTATTAACTGTATTCATTGTGTGCATTGTTCCCTACCCATAGGTTTACCTATTGAACAATAGATCTCTCTCGTTATTTAAAGACCTCGAAACACGTCTCTAGCCTTAAAAAAATTCTATAGAGGATCAAAGGTGTGCTAGCTCAGGAACATGGCTTTTACACCACTTGTGGCTTTCTTAACTCTTGAAAAATAAAACAATACATGATATACAAAGGTAAATATGCAATAAACCATAATTTATAAAGCAGAACAAGAAACATTTAACAAAAAAAGATAGTTATGTCAAGAAATGAGCTATATATAATGATAATAACTTTTGGAAGCAATGTTCAAAGACCTCTTGAGGTAGGGAAACCTTTCACTTGAGATAAAATATGTTACAATAATTCTTGACAAGACCCTTCATATCCCTTTAGCTCTTTAAACAAGCTTCCTAGATCCAAAACCCTAACTACTTGACATGGTCAAATAATTAACAAGTACCAAATTACTAGTGGGTCTTAATTAATAAAGAGATAATTTTTACATTGATTGTTGCCCACTAATTTACTTGGCCTTATTTCGAAGAGATGACCATATAAAATTTATGACTAACTCCTAGATTAAGGCAATTTAGGGTAGGACCCTAACATATGCAAATGTCCTTTTAGTGGGATACAAGTGTTGTTGGTAGGTTTTGTTCTCTAAAAATGGGCATAGACTGAGCCACATGATCAACGGTGTACACAAGGATGTTAAGTTTTAATTGAACCTTCTTGAGCTCAAGTGCCATGAACAAACCTTAGACATAATGACAAGAGCCCTCCCTAGGGGGTCTTTCCCCGAAGAGTTTGATATGAGTGCCATTCAGATATTTCATGCACAATGGATGGGTTTCGAGGCCTTAACCATAGTTGTGGTAGGTAAACAACATCCTCAGACCCTTAACATTGGTTTGGGGAGCGACACGACATCCTCAAGGTTTACTAAATAGAGCCCCTTAGGCTGAAGCACCAAGAACACATGTCCTAAGGCCACCACATAGGAGCTTGGATGGTTTGTGGGGCCTTGATCATCATCAAAGATTGAAAAGTAGTGTCTTAGGATCTTATTGAAGCTTCTTGAATAAGAATATGAAAAAAAATATAGTATGGAATGTGGAAAAGGAAGGTTTGCACGTTAGTAATTTGTGCACGTTCTTGTATATTCAAAAAAATCTGCGGACTAACTATGTTCTTGTATATTCAAAAAGACCCACGGACTAACTATTTTCATTGTCTACTTTAGTTTTAGCTTAGAAATGACAACAATCCTAATGATCAAACAAAAGCAAATCCAAATTTTTAGCCCATTTTCAATTATGCTTTTTAAATATAAACCACATATTCATTCATTAATGATGCATATTTATAGAGTTGTGTTTGTAGATTTTAAATATATATTTTTTTTAAGAAAAAGTATATATATATATCTGCCTTTTTATTGTCTTCCCCACTTTGAAAACAAATTATATAACTATAGATGGAGACCTTACACTATTAAAAAAATGATTCGTTAAATTATGACAAACATGATCCTAATGATTGACTTTGTAATTTCAAAGTTTTGGTTTTATTGATTTAAAAATGATTTGTTAACTTTTTATTGCCTTGCCCACTTTGAAAACAAATTATATAACTATAGATGGAGACCTTACACTATTAAAAAAATATTCGTTAAATTATGACCCTCAAACATGATCTTAATGATTGACTTTGTAATTTCAAAGTTTTGGTTTTATTGATTTAAAATTATATATAAAATTAATATTAAAAATATGGAAACATAGTTTAAATGTACAATTTGTTTCAAAATATTCCATCGTTTTGATATTATTGATACTAAATAATGATTTTAATATAAATATATGCATTATGTTTTAGAGAAAAAATTATATAACAATATATGAAAAAAATGAATACTCATTTTCCATAAATAAAAATTATAAATTTCTCATTTTCCATAAATAAAAATTATAGATTTCTCATAATAAACATATCTTTTTCAGATTTCCATTAAAAATAAAAAGATGTCTTGAGAAGAAAGCAATAGTGTAGCTTAAACTAGCTCATAGACGACCAACAATCTTATAATACAACAAAATGTTGCAACAAATATTATTGTGGGCTTAGGTGACCCAAGAAACAATCATCAAGTAATAAAATGGATATGGTACACCGTTACATTCAATCCTAATTTCATTATTTATAAATAATCATGGTAATACTGCAATAGCTCAATAATCATGGTAATACTGCAATAGCTCAGGAACTGAAAGCTCTTGAGCGATGTCAAAAGCAACAAGCGTCCAACACACAGCAGCAGCAGAGCGTAGCACAACTGCAATATAAAAACAACAACAAAAGCGTTTTTTTCAGAATTTATAAAATAAAATATGAGTACCCAATTTTGAGATCTGTAATATGAGTTGAACTGTTTTTCAAGTCCAAAATTCCATCTATATTCATTCAATACAGAAATAAATGATTAACTCACCAGCCTTTCCAGAATCCATCTTCTCTCTGCTGTGTCTTGACAGGAGGATAATTCTGAGTAGGAGGATAACTTTGTTGAGGATACCCAGGAGGAGGTGGAGGATATGCCTGTGGATACCCTGTTCACAATAACAAACAAACAATTCCTGTCAATACTTCTTCATATCACAACACTCTTCTCCAGATGTTGTCAAGAGTTTTGAAAAGATAAAGAATCCGGAGAGCTAATCACAGAGATCTAATAAATGAAGCTATACGCATCTAAATCCATGTCTGTTTTAACAAATTTCATAACTTTTCCAAAATCAGAACAGCCAGTCGTTGCCATTCAATTGACTGAACAAATCCAATCATTTCTTATGACAAAATAAACGAAACGTTTCTATGATATCAAATACATGGAACCCAAGAAACTGTAAAAACAACAGAAGAAGATTAGAAAAAAAACCTTGAGCAGGAGGAGCCATAATCTGGCTATTCTGGTTGTTATTTGAACTCATGGTTGCAGAGCGTTAGAGAATGGGCTACAATCAATCTGCACTCTATCTCTGATTCTGAAATGATCCGATGATGAACGTTTGAAACTACAGGCTCTGTCTTTTGGGCTTCTCTGGTTTGATGATGGGCCAATCAGTTCTTATAGCAAAGTCAATACGCGTTTTAGAATTAGGTATTGTGTGGACAAGGAATGCATGTTTATCAATTACGTTAATTATTGTGACGGTGACGAGGAATGCGTGTTTATCACATTGCGTTGTTGACTTTGACTATTTGATATGGTAACGTGTGCCACGAGGGCGGCCAGACGAAGCTTCCTTGCCGTGAGGGACTTGGAACTTTTTTTCAAGCCAAGGGACTTGGAACTTGCCATGCAATGTAAGTTATACGCAAATTTGTATCTATTCATAATGTCATAAAAGTATAAATAATTTTGTTAAGGAAAAGTCCATTGGTTGTTAAGGAAAGGCATAATGTTTTATTTTTATTTGTAAGTATTTTATGTCATATATTATTAAAAAAATGGGTAATCAGGAAGAGTTGGGTTCTTAAGAATACGATCTACTATGGTAATTGGAATTCAAGGAAACACATTGTGTGTTGTTCCATTGTGGAACCTGCAACGAGGTTAGCATGCTAGATTTTGCAAAAAAATGTTAATGTGACTAAATTTTGTTATGTGCAAATTCCAAATATGAAAAATAGCATCAATAGGTTAACGTGACTGAATTTTGTTAGCATCAATATGTTAATGTGACTGAATTTTGTTATGTGCAAATTCCAAACATGAAAGATAGCATCAAAATGTTAATGTGACTGAATTTCGTTTTGTGCAAATTTTAAACTTGAAAAATAGCATACTAGATTGTGTAACAAAGTGTTAATGTGACTGAATTTTGTTATGTGCAAATTCTAAATTTGAAAAATAGTTACTAATTATGTGTACTTATGTTTAGACAAATTATGATCGAATTATATTTAGTATGAGTCCAATTGTCATGGAGTTAGTATACCCAATATTTCATCATGGATAAAAATCCATGCTTAGGAGTTGTTTGTCTTAATAATTTGCCTTGTGAGTTGAGGAATCTTCCCATTAATTTGCTCCTAGATGTCATAAGGAGATTGTCCTTCGAGACCAATATGATAAAGTACCATGGTTTGATCTTGTCTTGTTACTCATTCTTTGCAATGCAAAACTACGACATCATATTATGGTTTTTGCTAACAATAGAGACAAGTTCTAATTGTGTGATAGAATAATCTTCATCTCTATTCAACATTGATGGCTTGTAGAGCTTAAGGAGGTATGCATCGAACAATAGATGGATTATCATACTTGCTAGTAAATCCAACTTGAGTACATTCTTCCTAGTATGTTCATTGGTTGAATATCGTCCATATTTGACTAGGTTTAGTTTTGTGTCCTCCTTGAAGCACTATTTTTTATTATGTGCCCAAACTATGTCCCATATGCAAACTAGTTATATGCATAGTATTAATCATGATTATCCATGTCCTTCTATTGTGTCTTTTACATTGAATCTTTGCAAACTTGATTAGAGATTTTTTGTATGTGATCAATAATTCAGATTATTTATCCATGTGCAATAGTTGCTACCATCATTGCCTCTAGAAATGAGGACCAAAATAAATAGCAGGTCTTTAGGAGGGAGTGTAAGACATGTATTAAACATTGAAGTACTTGTCATGTGTCCATTTTACAATTATAATTGTGCTACGCATAAGAGATGTTGATATTGTGAGTCTTTGTTTAGTGGTTGGACTCCACTTATCATAATCTTACTAGCATGGCTTCTCCCATATTGTAAATACTAGTTTAAATAAAAACATCAAATTAGTTTCATCTGGTTGAGAGGCCACAACTGGGGGATAGCCATTTTGCAAAAGGTGCAAAGGACTAGAACATGGCCCCGACTGTTTTTGCATGTGTTGGCACATCCATAAGCATGATCAAAAGCTACACAATTGTGTTATTGATAGGACTTTAACCCTATTGGGGTAATATCAATGCCTTTCTTTCACTAATTTGAAAAGCCATCATTAACATCAATTGTTTTGATATTGATCGGGCTAAAAAATTCCAATAACTATACAATAGTGTGATTTACTACCATAGTTTGTTCAATTGTCTATTAATGGAAGGAAATTATCCTTTCAATTTAGTGTCCATTAATCCCCACAAAAGTTTCCAAAATAAAATTAAGGTTAGTGGTTGTAGTTGGAAATGGTTGATGATTGTATACCAAAATGGATCAAAAAATTGTCGAATTGAGTTGTTTGTTGCATTGAAACAATCTTATTGCATGTCATCATGGAAACAATACTACCAAGATGATCCATTAGTAACATCCTTAGGTGATCATTACTCCTACTGGTTTCCTATAATTCTTATGGAAGACCATTGAAATTGAGCCCCATGGTTTTCTTAGGACTATCAATGGTACTTATGGAACTTTCTAGTTTGATGGGTTTGATATTTACAAAGGGGGAAACTACAAATTAGTTTTGTCACCATTTATTCTTTCAATCATAAGCTAAAGTAACTCTATAAATTAGCATGTGTCTTCTTCACTCCAAAATATACTATGAGCTTTGAATCTTATTATTCATACAACAATTCAATTTCATTATCTCCTTATGAAATATAAATTTATTGGGGCTACAAAATTATGTCCTTTAGAAAAACTCCTTGTGTTGTGGAATTATCGAGTTCTATAGGAATGGATTAATATATTTAATCAAATGATTAGTCAATATGGGTGTCCAACAAAGAGTCTATAGTCTATCATCGACATATAAATCCTCAAGAATATGAAACATCTCACCTGAGGTGTATTGCGAAGATTTAAGATTATGGGAGAAGGGCAATATATCATAGGCACAACCATAACTAAAAACATATTCAACATATAGAGAATCCAAGACATTTGTTTACCATTAGATCCATTATTATGTCATGCATCAAACTATATCAAAGAATTAACCATTCATAACAACATATAAGAGAATATTGAAACATTAGAGTGTAAAATTAGGAAGAACACATCATCACAACACACCAATGAAACCATACAAAATATTTGAAATGGGGGGTCATTCCTTTAATTTCCAACACTGACATATACATGATTACAAAACTATAACAATCCTCATCAAGATCTAGATAACCATCTCTCTATCACACACTACCTAACCCCTAAACACAAAAACTACTAATTAACTGATTACTTGTTTCCTAGGTCACAACCTATACATTTATACATATATCTCTCATTAATGGGATGCTCCTATTTAAATATGGGGCCATTATCCCATGATCAATGGCATCGATGCTTTCTCATTGTTCCATGCAAATGCTTGGAGTATTTTGTAACCTTTCCTTCTGAAAAATAGGGATTGTGACCCTTAGAATTTATTATTTATATCCCTACCTTATCCTATAAATGAGTGTGCTTTTAGTTGTCCTTATGGATCCTAAAATAGGTTTCTTAACTTTGATATTCTATCTACTAATCTAGTGCCACCATGCACATCATCAAAATGAAGGGATAACAAGCCCCGACCACACATATTAAAGCTCTCGAGTCAACTCTAACTTTTCTCTCTAAAGGAAGGGACCAATTCAAGAGACATGAACTTGAATGTTTGGAAGGCCTACAACTTCTTAATCTAGTTAGTCAACATAATATTTGTACTAGCCACAACGATTTTGTCTTTCTCTTGCATTTTTTTGAAGAGACACATACCTTTCTTGTGTCATGGGCCTTAATTGGTGAATTTGATCTTGCACATGTTGAGATGAAGTAAAATGTTTACCTAGTTTCTCATCATCTTGTAGAATCTCTATGACATCATCTTATTTATGAGTTGGGTCAAGTAGTTGGTAGATTCATTCTACAGTTGCATTATTATCTCTTAAAGGATGCTTACCAACTTTTCCTTAAACTTAACTATGTTCATCCATTTTTTCATGGAGTTGTATACCTCCCATGTTTTTTCTACATAACCTAGAGTTGTTCTTAGGATTGTTTGACTACTTGGATGAAGGGATAAATGATTCCCATGATATATTTGACATTTTTTGTTCCTTTTATATTTATTATATTATCAATAGCTCTTTCATGTTTCCATTCTAGTGTTTAAAGTGAAATTTCAATCAAAATTGTAATTTATATTTTATCAATGTTATATTATCATCTTCTTCTATCATTTTTTTCAAGGCCTGTATCTCTTACCAATGCGCATATTATTTTACGCTTTGTTCTCATTACTTCAACCTCAATAATGAGGGCATGTTTATCATGATGAAGAGTGCTATATCATCATGATAATCATCCATGCATATATGGAATGGTTTATTCTCGAACTCTAAGTTGTCCTTTTAGAATTTAGTAACATGTGTCCCAATTATTATCTTGACAATAATTGGATTCTAAGTAAGTGATTGATCGGTACACCGTTCACTTCCATTGTTGTTGATGTGTGAGAATGGAACAAAATTGTAGGATTTATTCTTGGGAGATATTGGTCATTGTGTATGGATGGTTTGGATTGACTTTGTGCATCAACATTCTCTATTTCTTTGCCAACCCCCAACCAAAGAATTGTTTTCCAATTTATTTCTTGTGTCACCCATTATATGTTGCACAATGCCAAAGTTCTATTAACACAACCTCATCATTTACGAGCCATACTAATCATTCCATCCAATCTCTATTACAACATCCAATGATCCAAAACCATATTAAGTGGACCAACAATGGTTGTGGTAATTCTCCACACAAATTATAGTTGTGACTCTACCTCATTTTTCTCTTCATATTGAACTTCAATCATTTCCATATCTTCAACATATTCATTCTTGGGGTCCTAAGATGATGCAATTGATGGTTCTTTTGATATTAGTCTCACTAGATATTAATGATGATGATCATCATCAAATCTTTTTTAATTTATTTGTTTTTCTCTAACTTAAAAAAAATATATCAACCATACATAATCACTCACAAATATAAACTTATTTTTTTTACCACAACTAAACTCAACTTCTTTAAAATTTAAAACCAAAACAAACCTCCCAAATATCTATTAATCCAAAATTTTCCACTACCATGTTCACACCGCAATGAAATAGCATACTTATATCTGTATTAAATATATAAATATTAAATTAAATTAATTGATTTTCAACACACAATTATTGACTTGATTTACAAATACTAATATATAAATGAAGTTTACATATAAAAATGAATGAATATAATTTAATGTGAATCATTTGTAATCTTGAACCAAGCACATGAAAGTGAGAGTCGGCTCTCTTTAATTTTTAATACACAAGAGTCTAAGCCTAGGTGGGTGGGTAAGTGGTTGCGGGCTCATCCAAAATTTCAATTTTATTATAATCATTTTCTTTAATTGCGATTAAATTATATATGTATCCACTCTTCACGCCAACGTTATAATGGAACCACTCATAAGTGGCACGTTACATTGGAATCAAAAGTGGCACATGGTTTAAAACTAAGAGTCGCTAAGCGTTGACTAAATTGATTCGTCTTTGTTGGAATCGGACATCATAAATTTGTTATTTCTTGCAACTTTGGAATCAGATTAATCAAAACAGTTTGGAATAGAGTAAGAAAGATAATGAATCTATCAACCATCTGTTTGTTTATTGCTCTTTTGGGAAAAATGTATGGGATTTCTATTGTATGAAGTTGGTAATCTCAAAAGTTTGGGAAAATAATGCATTTGGTGAGTCATTGTTGAACTGGTTTCGTTCTTCAAGAGAAACAATACAGATTCCTATTCTTATTTCCTGGGCTTTTTGGTACTTCCGGAATCTGTCTACCTTTCAAGATAAAGCACCGGATGTTGTGGCTTGTGGTCTTATTGTCCTAAATTTAATACAACACTATTCTGCTGTTAACTATTTGGGGGAGGTAAGAAGACCAGGACTGTTTACTTTCATTGTGAATCAGCTTGTTCTTTTTTTTGACGGGGCTGCTCAGAATCGTTTTTGTGCAGCTGGTGGGGTTATTTATCTGAATCAGGGTCATTTCTATACACTGCGGCTTAATTGTGGCATTGGCAGTAATATGAAAGTGGAGCTCTTAACTCTGTGGTGCATTCTGAAGTGTGCAAACATCTTTGGGTTGGTTAGTATCAAGGTCTATGGTGATTCGCGAGTCACTATCAAATGGGCGACCAAAGAATTTGATCTTAATGTTATTTCTTTATCTCATTGGTGTAGGCAAGCTAGAGATGAGATTGATTTACAGGAACATATATCCTTTTCTCATATCTATCGTGAGCATAATGGACAGGCTGATGACTTATCAAAACTTGCTTTGATGGGATCTGAGGGTGTTCTGGTCTGGGAAGAATGGATGGATTCCAGCTTGCTGGAATCCGGTGAAGTCTATTTCTATTAGAATGTTTTTGTGTCAGGTTAATAGTAGGAGTAGCTTCCTTTATAATGATTTTGATATACTCATTGTATTATCTTATATGGACTATCCTGATATGGATGTATCTAGAGGTCTATGGGACAATCGGTCATGAACTGTATGGTTATACCTTTTCAAGAAGGTGGAAATCTTTGTACTATTTGATTTCAAGAAATAGCAATAGTACGTTTTTTTTTCGGTTAAAAAAAGAAACAATGCTTGTTGGATGGTTTAAAAGATTTTTTAGAAAGAAAAAAAAACATTCAAAATTAAGGTTGTTTTTAGTTAATGCATTTAATAATACTTGTTGGGTGGTTTAAATTTTTTTTAGTAAAAAGAAGAAGATATTTTTGTATTAAAAACAATTATGAAAATTCTAGTTTTGAGAGAATTGGTTAAATGAATAATTTTGTGAAAATTGCTAAGAAAGCCTTTGCATTAGAAAATGGTGATTATTATAGAAAAATATGTGAGATTAACAAAGTGAGGTGATCATATTTTTTGAATTCTTAGACTATAAATATATTAAATTTAATTTTCAAAACATGTTTGTTAAAACAAATTACATAATTTGTTTATTTATAAAAACTAAACAAAATTTCATATTCAATATATTTAATCACATAAATAATATGATTAGCTTTTTTTTAGCTAAATTTTATGGTATTATTTTAGAAAAGAAAATCAGCATATGGCTAGAAAGTGAAGGTAAACGAGGACCACAGGCCACCTCGTTACGCTTAAGATCATTGTTGGGGGGTGCCAGAATAATAAAGCCAATATCTTTTGGTGCTTTGTGGACTAGTTTAGGAAATCTTTTGATATAGTGCCTAGAAATAGCTTGTGGAATAGATTAGAAGAATGAAAGGTTCCTTTAGAATTGAGAGCTATTGCGATAAGGTTGTACGAGAATGTCATTGCAAAGTTTAAGAGCACTAGGGGGTGGTCGAAACATATTAGTTGTAATATTGGAGTTAAGCAAGATTGCTCCCTCTCCCCTACCCTTTTCGACATTTACATCGATATGCTAGAAGGTTATTTAGAAGAAGCAGATTGTGATGGCACGACCTTAGTTGGTATAGTCACCATCCTCCTTTTCTATGCTGACAATATCGTTCTTATGGCAAGGTGCCCCTTTAAGCTTGATAAACAATTAAGAATTTTCAAGGATTTTTGCTCTAATATGGGTATCAATATTAACACCAACAAAACAAAATTTACGATTATCAATTCCAAGAAGGTCATTTCCGCTAATTTTGTATAAAACAATAGAAACATGGAGGAAGTATCTTCCTACAAATATCTCAGAATTGATATTCACCACAAGCTCAATTGTAACTATAGCATTGAGAAAATGATTAATAGAGGGTGGAAAGCTTATTTTGGTCTTGAAAACAATTGTAAATCAATAAACCTTGTGATGTGGGATAAAAATAAGTTCCCTTTTGAAACTCTTGTCACTCTCATTATCTTGTATGGTTGTGAAGTTTGAGGTTGCATCATTTCTAGAGAAACCTGGAGAAAGATTGAATAAATTCAGAAACGTTTCATAATGCATAACCTTAAAATTAAAAGCAATACTCCTTATCCTATTCTCCTTATAGGAATGAAAATTAAGTTTATAAATTTTATATATCAAAATTGGCCTTTCATATTCTTCTTCATCATCATTAAAAAAAAATTAAAATATTTTTAACATTATTTTTTATAAAAAATAATTATTTATTTTTAAAAAAATAACATTATTTTTTATAAAAAATATTAAAAAATAATATATTATATCTTATGTCTTTTTATTTTTATTAAAAAATACTCTTTTAAAAATGAATATTTTAAAATATTATAATAAGATGCCTTAAAAAAATAAAATTCTTTTAGAGATGTATTTTTACGTTAAGATATTCTAAAGAAGAAAAAAATCATTCATAAAATAAGAAAGAATTTTAATGAACACCGTAATGAAATAATTTATAAAATAGTGTATATATATTAATACTAAGATTTCATGGAATTTTTTAGGATATTCACATTAAATTTCAATTTTGAAATATTTTTAACAATAATAACCTTTTAAATTATAGATATTTAAGAATTTAGCTTTTCTCTAATCTTTTCAGTCATGAAAGTAAAATTCTAAAACAAACGGATGAATTCTTACCATTTAAAAAATTGAATTGATCTTATTGTATGATATATTAACTTATTTTGAGTGTTACATGGGTATGCATCCCCAAGGGTAGGAAACACATTTCTATACCCCCATATATATTGGAAACTTGAAAAGTCTATTGGAAATGTCTCCCTCACATTTCTGTTTGAAGGAAACTCAAGGAAACATAGAAGGGAAACATTTCCCCTCTTAAAAATGACATCCACACGTTTCTTTTGACAATTTTTGACCAAAAAATAAAAAAATTAAATGATAAAGGGCCACGCCGTCCACTATTTTCTTTCTCTCTAACCTCAATTTCATTCTGTTGTTAAATATGGTTGTATTTTTCGATTTTGTTTTATTAATTATAGCTTATGTATGGTTGTGTTTCATTTTATTTCTCTTGGTGTATGTTGTAAACTTGTATTAATCTTTAGATTATAAAGTTAAAGACTTTAATGACTTATGCTCCAACTTTCAATTTTTATGTATTCTAATAAAAATTTTGTAATATTTCTAGCGGGGTCCCCTATGTTGAATACCCTGAAGTCCCCTTTGACATTTCCTAAAATTTGAGGGAAACTTCTATGTAGGCCGATCTTGTGTTTTCCCACTCCCACATCCCTGCGTCCCATAAACTTGGTGGAACATTGCTTATTTTTAAAGAAATTTTAAATAAAACTATAAAATTGGTCTATAAATTAAAAATGAAAAATCACATTAAAAATGAATAAAAATAAAAATTAAATGTGAGGTTAAATTTAATAATAATATCAGGAGCCCAGGGGGTGTAGACCAGTTGGGTGCATTGTTAAGGCACCCCTTCTGACGTCATGGGTTCAAACCTTGATTGAACCTTGTGTGCCACGCATGTGACAATATTGGTACGCCTAAGGCTATAGTGGTAGTAGACTGGAATCAACCCCATGTCACGCGAGAACAAGCCCAACTTGAGTACCAAAATGTAAAGCAATTTAAAATGACCAAGTATTGAGTACCAATAATTTTGTAGTTAGGTTTTTTAAATTATAAATAAAACCTTTCAAATTTGAAAATATAAAAGATCTTGTGCTCAGATGAGAGCACCTATTCCCAATAAAAAAAAATCACACTAAACCCAAATTTTACCCTAAAAACTAAGAAAAAAGAAATAACCGTCACCATAAAATAGATATTGGAAAAAATATGAAAATTCATAATTAGAGGATTAACCATTCTAATTTTACAAAATGTGTCATTATCCATCCTCCACCAAAAGCATTTCCATAGATAGCATATTTTCTAGATCATTCATTTCATGAAGAAAATAAGTCTCAATAAAAGAAGTTGCAACAATTTAATTTTTAGTTCCTGCCGTAGGTAGAGACTATATGTTCCGCCTTTTCTTATTAATTAACTTGGTATAGAAACATTTCTAAAATTTGATTATAGTTTACCTAATGTTGTAAGAATTTATTTATTTATTTGTGTTTATTTAATAAAATATTTTAATAAATGTGTAAGTTCTATTGGTTGAAAATGTTTGAAAAGACAATTTTTATCATTGGCAAGCATTAACAAAAATAAAAATAAAATTAAAAATACAACAAACTTTCAACTTGCAAATGTTAAAATCTAAATATTTTCTTTCTAGCGGACTTACAGGCATACGCTCAATTTCAGAAGAGTTGACAGGTCTGCAACATAGAATTTCCAGCCAACTAATGCTTCTAGTATTTTCTACATTGAAATCCATTTTCATTATAATGCCGAGGTATTATTTCATTGTTATATTTTGTGAAATCTCTCCATATAGAATTATGATCAACATATTAATAGGTCCATCTATGCACGGGAATTATGATCAGCATATTAACAAGTCCATCTATGCATTGTGATGTCCTTAGTTTGGTCAGGAGTATAAGCATTATTCCAACTTTCATCATATATCATTAGTCTGGATAAGGGGAATTTTCTTTTTCTTCAGCTTTGGCCAGTGCATTTGAATGTGCAGAAAATCGTTGTTGTTATTACGTGCCCCCTTTTCAGGTTTTAGGCGGCTTTTTACTTACAGAAACGAAGATGGGCCAAAATCATGCTTGGCGTCAAAAGGATAGGTTTTTTGGTCAAAATCCACACTCGAAGTTCAGTATTTGAGAAGAAATTGAGGAGACGTTTTAGGTTGTGAAATATAAGTTCTAAGATTTTGGTTGTATTCCGTTGAATATTTCAATTCAAAGGTGAAATTTTGTACTGGACTAAGTTTCAATTTGTCAGGAGGAAGAGTAAACGCATTGATATTTTCCAAATTTTTCTCAAATTTCATATACAAATGCAGAGCGTGCTTTGTCCCAAAAATGAAATCCTTGTGATGCTTTTGTAAAAAAGTAAAAAAAGGAGATGAAATGGCCGAGAAGGATACTTACATTGACTCTTTGGATGCAACCTTGTCAAAAAGCTTACAAAAGTCACACAAGAAGCCCATCTGTGACCTCAAAGACACCAGCGAGATCAAGTTTGGACATTTATCGTCTTTCTCCATTTTCGATGTCATGGGTTTAGGGTTTTGATTAGGGTTTTAAGTTTTTTTTGTTTGTGCTTGTTTTCAGAGGCATTGGAAATTTGACATTGAAGCTGCTCCATAAATCATAAATGAATTAATTGTATATCGACATTGTATTAGCTTGTCCTCTGATCTCTGCTTCATTTTATTATGTGGCAAATTGGGAACCAAAACCAAAGCAGGTTTACCTCCTATGGACTTGTTTGGAGGATCAGGTCAGCTTGTTGAATAGTAAGTAGTTGTTATTTTGTTTCTCTCTCTTTCCATGCAATGAATTAATATTTTTGATGTTACATTACATGTAATGAATTAATATTTTTATGTAATAGGTCCTAGCATTTGAGTTTGTTCCAGAGCCAATTCGACAGCTAGTTGTTGAGGTTCGAGAGCCCGTTTCAATTGAAGCAATTTCAGTAGCGGTTCCAAATCCAGTGCTAGAATCCATTAATCCATTTGATTTAGATCCAATAGTACCAATTTCATATCTTCCAATTTGGGTTCCAATCATTGAACCACCAGAATTAGGGGTAAAAATTGAAAAGGAAAGTTTAGAGGTAAAAATTTATGGATCATATTTTCTGTGATTGGCTCTTTACCCCAATTTGCCCATATTCATTTTCGTAGAGCACTCATATTATTTTCATTATCTTCATTTTCCCACATTTACTGTAATACTTTCTTATACTGGAAAGTAAAATTATATATATGTTTCTTATGGAAGGTAATGATAGGTGTTAGCACCTCAAGAACCCAGGTTTCCCCCTCAAAAGTATCCAAGGAAAATGTATTATGTAACGTGCATTCTGTAGTTTCTTAACTTCATTATGGGGAATGTTGGATTATTGTTGCTCTTAGGAAGAGCTCTTAAGGTACTATTCTTACTCTTAATATTCATTTTTTTAAAGATAGTAGATAGCTATGATATACTTATATAAAAATTGGGAATAAGAGGTCATGATTGAACTGTTATTAAGCCAAAATGAAATTAAAATGATAGATACATGTGAGGAAATTGTTGAGCAAGTTGATCATATGCTAGCATGTAGACCTCCTCCCAGGGAACCCAGGTTGCCCCCTCAAAAGTATCCAAGGAAAATGTATTATGTAATGTGCATTCTGCATTTTCTTAACTTCGTTCTGGGGAATGTTGGATTCCTGCTGCTGCTCTTAGGAAGAGCTCTTAAGGTACTGTTATTACTCTTAATATTCATTTTTTCAAAGATAGTAGATAGCTATGATATAATTATATAAAAATTGGGAATAAGTGGTCATGACTGAACTATTTATTACGCCAAAAGGAAATTAAAATGATAGATAGATGTGAGGAAATTGTTGAGCAAGTTGATCATATGCTAGCATGTAGACCTCCTGCTAGGGTTTATGCACTAGGGCCTAATAGAATAGTGTCACAAATTCCAAATCAAATGTTGTGTCGAAATGATAAGAATAAATTTCCAAACCCTTGGAAATTCTGTGATTTATACTTTTATATCAACTTAGAGAGGATAAATATTCTTCATGAATTATATTTACACAACTACGTTTTACCAGACATGTCGAGGTGGTCTCCAAACCCTTATGTTGGAGATATGCAACTAAGAGACTTCATGCCTTGGTTACAAAATGAGAGCACCATATTTATGGTAGCAAAATTATATGAAGCTAAGGAATTGAATGTAGAACTACAAATAATAAGAGATGGTGCTAGACCCAATGAAGTATGGACGAATCACATCCAACTTTCCGAGTGATAATAGATCCACTCGCCCTTCCAATGCCAGAGAAAAGGAAATTAGAAATTGCAATAGAATGCAACACACTTATCAACACTTCCAAGGAATAAGTAATAAGAGAGATAGACGTAAGATGACAAGCATAGATAGGGGAATTGCAACAGAAGGAACCACACTCACCGGATGTGCTAAGGATAGCCCTATACATATATGAATTATGCATTTAAGGTATTATAAATGTATAGAATTAAAATATAGTTTCATGATTTTATTGCATCCTATTCCCCACTTCAAAAGGTCAGGTGAACTTGGCATTGATGCTGAAAAGGACTATCTTTAAATCTATATATTTTTTCAAAATATTAATATTTATTTTTAAAATTTTAAATTCTTAAAGGTAGGTACTAAGTTTCTTATATCATGACCCTTCTATAGTCATGGTGACCCTTTATGACCCTTTTATTCTACTACACGCCTGGAGTTGTTTTAGCATCCACAATAGTTGCAACAGTTCTGGGTTTAATTGACTTCCCTATAGCTTATTTCATATAGAAAGTGGATAAGTTGGACTTCCTTGCATGTTTGGGAGCTTTTGTGGGAGTTATCTTTATCTCTTTGCAAATGGGCAATCTTATTGCGGTAACATATTTATATTATCATTCTTTTAGTTTGTGTACATTCATATCATATTAGAGACTGCATGAAATTTAAATTTCATTCAATTCATTCTCTTAGGTTGGCATCTCTATGTTCAAAATTCTACTGCATGCAACGAGGCCTTACACTCCCTTATGGGAAAGATTCTTGGAACCAATTATTATGGAAACATAGAACAATACAATGAAGCCATTGGAAATTCTGTATTCCTCATTCTTCAAATCGATGCCCATATCTACTTTTCCAACTCGACCTACTTGAAAGAAAGGTTGGTCTTAGTTACTTTATATGTTCCTGAGAATCAACATTGATGGTAAGAGGCTTGAAAACTGTAAATATGCATTGATTATGCTGAGTTTTCCAACTTCTGAGGTTGCAAATAATGTGTGAGCCAGAGAACTAAGACTGAAATTCTAGTTGCAAGAAAAATCCAGGCATAAATTCATATGCTAATAGAAGGAAAAAGCTTGAAGGAGGCTAGTCAAGAAAAGTTAAGCTTCAAGAACAATGACATCATACTTTATGGAAAATTAGTTCATTAGTTTGATTTCAAAAGTGCAGCAAGTTTGTATAGGAGAGTGGACCTCTAAATGGGTCATTAGTTTGATTTGGACTTCTATAAATGAAAAAAAAAAATTATTTAGATCACACAATTTAGAACTTGTGAAATTCATTCAGATCCATTGCTGTAAATTTTGTAAATTCTGTTTTATTAAATTTCAGTGGTGAAAGCTTATGCAGGATGTTCACTTTTTATCATCTCCAGTTTCTCAAACTAAATGTTGAACTCATCTATAACACTAATTAATAAATACAAATGCAGGACTCATCTATGATTAAATAAATACAAATGTAGATTGATTCAATGCTCTACCAATTACTGAATATGCCTTGGTGTAGAAAATACCTTTCGAGCACGACTATCCATCCTACTTGTGGGGGGTATTTATAGTTCGACCCCAATATTTGTCAAGGCTTTCTTTTTAGGCATTTTGTTCAACTATGTACATTGGAAATGTCTCCTTGGAAATTCTAACAATTCATGGAACATATAGCAATTAATTAGTTTAGCGATTCAAATCATTTATTTGCAAAGAACTCTAACAATTTTAGTAATGGTGTTTGTATGCAGCTCCTGCATATGGGGAACTGAATTTCTCATTGAGGTATGCCCTTTTGTTATCTAACTTGAATGCCATTCTCATATACTTTGCCACATAAAGTCAACATAGTTCTTTAAAAGAAGCCCTAGATTTCAATAGATCTTTGTCAAAAGTACCTTTAGTGTTGTATTCATAAAAACTTCTTTACATTAATGTATTTTCTTTCCTTTTATTGATTTGCAATAGTCTTCAGTTATCAACTTTAGAAATTGTGTACGGTATGATATGATGGGTTTTGTTTTGTTTCAATAGTCTTTAGTTATCAACTTTAGAAATTGTGTACGATATGATATGATAAATTCTGTTTTGTGGCAAAATATTGTGCATTAATCTCATTAGAATGACAATTCAATTCAGTTTCAAAGCTATCCCCATAAATGCAAAAACATAAGTTAATCTTAGTTGGTCCCTTGTCATTCAATGATATGGTAAAGATAGTGTGTATACATGCAAAAGACATAAATTGACCTCCTTGTATTTGAACATAACTGTAAAAGGTATAAAAAATACATGAATAACATCAATGATGGATGGGGTTTGAAATAGTTCAAAATATTCTGCCT